>CM076580.1:156533676-157068036 GCA_034641835.2 Pinus albicaulis
TGATGGCATTACTTTTTTCTCTAAAACTGATGAAGAACACTTGATTCATTTGAGAAACGTTTTTGAGAATGTAGGAGATATGGCTTATCTTTGAATCCCAAAAAGACACTATTTGGTCTCCAGGAAGGAAAACTTCTTGTCCAAGCTATTTCTGAAGAGGGAATCAAAGTAGACCCTAAAAGGATTAATGGCATATTGAAAATCAGCCATCCTAGAAACCTTAAAGAATTACAATCTTTCATTGGGAAGATAAATTTTTTAAGAAGATTCATCCCTAACCTTGCTGAGCTATTGAGAAATATCACAAACATGCTTAAGAAAGAGGTAGGTGTTAAATGGAAAATACAAGATAAATAATCATTTGAACTAGTAAAGCGAGCTTTAACTCAAACACCAGTTCTTATTAGTCCTGATTTCACCAAATATTTTTATATCTTTTTATTTGTATCTGAACATACAATAGTTGCAGTATTACTGCAAAATAATGACATGGGGCATGAACAACCAATATCCTTTTTTATTAGGGCTTTAAGAGATGCTCCACTCAAGTATAACATCATGGAGAAACAAGCCTCAGCCTTGGTAAAAGCATTAAAAGACTTTAGAGTCTATATTCTGCATTCTCACATCATTGCTTTTGTTCCACACACAGTTGTCAAGGATAGTCTAAGTCAAGACCCTGATGGTAAAAGGGGAAAATGGATTGCTATTATTCTATAATATGACTGAGAAATCAGGCCTACAAAACTGATCAAAGGGCAGGGATTAGCTAAACTCATGTCTGAATCAAACTTCCAAGCACTAGATATGAATATGGTTGATGTCTTAGAAGAAATAGAGGAATGCACAACTCCATTCATTGAAAAAAAATTTGTGAATTCACCTTGGTATGCTGATATCATATATGTGCTACTTTACCTGAATGCCCCTCCTTCTTTGTCAAAAACTAAAGCTAGATTTTTGAAACAGAAATCTTTAAATTACTACATATTAGATGGGGTTTTATATTGGAAAAATATTGTTGGAATATTGCTTAAGTGTCTGCTTGAGGTTGATGCAGGAAAAATCATACATGAACTGCATGAGGGAGAATGTGGAGGACATCTTTACTAGAAGACCACAGCAAATAAAATCCTCAAATCTAGTTACTATTGGCCCACCCTTTTCCCAGATACTCGGAAACTTGTCATGTCTTGCCATAAGTGTCAATTTTTTTATGGCAAAAGAAAACTCTTACCCTTACCCTTACATCCCATCAATGTTGAGGCTCCCTTTCAACAATGGGGCTTGGACTTCATTGGTTAAATTCACCCATCTTCATCAGCCGAACATAAGTGGATCCTCACTGCCACCGATTATTTCACCAAGTGGATAGAAGCCATACCCTCTAGGAATGCTACTGACTCTGTCATTACCAAGTTCCTTGAAACCAACATACTATCCATATTTGTTTGTCCAAGAAAAATTATCAAAGACGATGTTGCTGCCTTCAAATTTAAGAAAATGGTTGAATTCTATTATAAATATCATATTACATTGGGTAATTCCACTGCCGACTATCCCCAAGGAAATGGATTGGTTGAATCCTCCAACAAAAGCCTTGTCAATATTATCAAAAATATGTTGGAATAGAATCAGAAATCATGGCATAGTAAGCTTGTTCATGCTTTGTGGGCTGATAGACTAACCACCAAAAATTCAATTAATATGTCCCCCTATCAGCTAGTTTATGGCATGGATGCAGCTGGTTTATTGTTCTGCAAATAAAGTCTATGTGCAGCTTGTACATACATCCATAGACACCATAGAAAATCAGATAGTCTAATCCTGATTTGACTGTGTTTAAATTTCATGTTTTAGAAATAGAAATTAAATCTGTCATACAGCTTAATCTTGACAGATAGTAGCTAGGTAGAAAAAAAAGAGTTCAACAGTTTAATCTGAACTCTTGGAAGAGATAAGGATAGGATTAGATAGTTTATTTCTATTTTCAAAAATAAAAATGTCAAAAGAGTTTTCTAGTTCAAATGCACTCAAAGAAAGAAGAGAATATGCTATGACAAGTAGGAGTGGGTAGGTAGAGATGTTGTTTTGAAGAAATTGCATGTTGCGGATTGATAAAAGTTGTCCCTCTCAGGGAAAGATCAGCAAGAAAAGAAGAAATCTGCCCAATGGATGAGGCATTGGTCTACTGAAACTCAAAGGTTCCTGAGGTTCTAGACACCTAAAAAGACAGTTGTCCTCCCCAAATGGAGCCACTTTTAGTCATCCATAATTTTGACTTTATCCAAAGATGACTAAATGTTACCAATCCTAGGTTTCTAAGAAATAACATTTCAGACAAACATTATCTGTTCTAGAAATCTCACTGCCTTCATCATTTTGAGTCTATCAATTCACCAAAAAATCTTCATCCATGCCTCTTAAAAGGTTATCCTGCTTTTTTAAAGAAGAAGGCTCATTTCAGGCTCTTTTATCCCTGTTTTTAGTCCATTTCCCTCTAAAAAATATCCCTCAAATCCCCTTATTTATCTTTCATTCCCCTCTAAAAACCTCATTGTTTCCCTCACTAATTCTTCATTTCTTCTAAGAAACTCCTCCAAACCATCATAAATCCCTTATATGGTTTTAAAAACTCATTTTCCCTTACCGGAAGCCTTTAAAAGGCTAAAAAGCCCTCTTTTAGCCTAATTCCGACCCATTTTATAAATAGGCTCTAAGCCCTTGAGGGCTTAGATCCTCAGCCCCCTCTGCCATATGACCCGAGGGCCCGACCATGGCTAATTCTTAAAGCCCTTAGCCCTTTTTATTTTTTCGCCCCCGGTCTTCCCCTACTCCCACACCGGACCACTTCCTGCCCCTTTTTCTCTAGCCCCCTTCCTCAAAACTTTCGTTTTTCCGCGCCTGTGTCTTCCTCAACGGATCTCAGTCGTCCATCCCGACCATCCAACGGCTACTGTTTCTCCCAACTCATCCACCTTTCTCCCTGCCTTACCACTCCACGGAGCGATCTCCACTGTCAAAACCCGACGATCCAATGGCTATTCCACTCCTAGCCTTCCCACTTCCCGACAGTCTTTCCCACATCACCGTCAGTCCCACTACCCACTATTCTGCTCACTAACCAATCCATTCTTGCCACCTGTCTCCCACTGACACTCCCACCCGCGCACCTTTCCATCATGCTCCTTTCCGCACCGTCAGATCTTCCCCTTCCCATCCGACGGCTCATAAATGATATCGCGCAATTTTCGCTCCCGGGGTTTAAAAACCAAAATTTACGTGAGACCGGTGGTTTCATTGTGGAAAGGTGTCACACAACGTATGGAATCATGTTTATTTGTGATAATACTGCTTACTTCCTTTTGGAAGCGTGAAAACCACCGACGGTTTTCCATTACCGCCCATCCTCATTTTTTCACGCGAATGAAATTTTAAACCCTGTTTTCACAAGTTTTCGCCTCTCCACCTACATATCCGATTCCGCCCAGCTCCTCTGCCCCCATGCAGCCTCTGAAAGCAGTAGAGCCTCCCCTGCAGGATTTATTAACATTTTTCGTTTGTTTTGCAGGGTTCAATGGAAGTTTTTTAAGGTCAAAATGCCCTCTCAGGGTTTAATTAAGGAGTGGGACAGAGGATCACTACCTCTAAAGTCCAAAGTAACTGCACAATCACCAAAAATGAGAATTCGAGGGTTATTTCTGTGGTTTGAAAGGTGTTTGTTATGCAAATAAAACCCTCAGCATGCCAAAGACACCTACATACAACAAAAGCAAAGAAGGAACTGTGAAGATGAAGTTTAAAGGCTAAAAAATCAGAGGTTAAAGGCTTAAAGCACAATCAAGGCCTCAAAACAGAGTTTTAAAGCTTAATCATGGTTTTAAAAGTTAGAAGGCAGAAGGCTTAAAGGATCCTTAAAATTCATAAAGGATGATGATAAAGCCTTCAAGCAAAATTAAAGCCTAAACAGGATTCTGAAGTTAAAAACAAATAAACAAAGGGTTCAAAGAAATCAGATAAAGTGTTAAAAGACAGTGAAAGGAAATTTTAATGATAAAATAAAGGAAATATAGGCTTAAAGACAGCCTCCAACGCATCAAAGGAGCAGTTATTCACTTAAAAACTAAAAAGACACTGTTTACTTACCTTATATCTCAAAGGGAAAATTGGCAGTTATTACACAAAAAGATATTTTATAAACTGTCAAACAGTTATTGTAAAAGGCAGAAAGGAGCCTCAAAGTCAATATTTTCAGCTGTTTCATCCTCAAGAAGTAAAGATAGGCTTAAAACATAGATAAGTAGTTGAGAAACATTCCTACCTTATGCCTTGCATGGTTTCTAAGGATACGAGTGCATTTACTGTGTCATTTATGATATTCTGAAACCTAGATATTTATGCCTCCTCATCTGCAGCATAAATACTTCATTCAAACTCATTGAATGTGGGCATTTGATAACTCTTTGAAGCAATATATAGTTTTTTTGAGATTGAAAAGAAATTGATGTACTAGAACCTGTGGATGTTTTAACCTGTTTGTGGATGAAGAAAGCTCTTGCATTGGATCCCCGAGATTGGTTGTTGGTGAAATATTCTAAATTGTCAATGTTTTCTCTTGTTTTCCATTATGTTTTCATCACTTCTTACTTACAGTAGAGTAAATTTTTAGGCTAAGAAATGTCTCCTGGAAGCACCTTAGACTTGTTTACTCTTCATTGCCTTTATGTTTTCATCTGCTGGATGCTTGATTGAGTAAGTTCAAAATGCTTTCAACCTTCAAGCTTGTTTATTTCAGAAATAATTCAATACAGTTGGCCTCAAGATGATTCATGGTTTTCCCTGCTTCTTATTGACACTTTAAAAACTATTTATGAAGTCTCCTTTCAAAGTACCATTGTCCAAAGTTTGCCAAAGAGGTTTGTTTTGATCATACCCTTTGTACTTTCTCAAATAATTGTTTTGAAAGTCTTTATAATTGTAGCTCTGGATGTTTAGGAGTTCCCTCTTCTATGGATGCAGTTATTTGTTTATCTTGAATGTTTTCTTATCCTTAAAATTGAAATATTTGACGAAATAGAGCGTTCCTCAACTCTTAGATTTCATTTTTGAAAGTTTGTCTTGAGATTATTATTTGCTGAAGTGCAATTTCTAGAATTTATGGTTAGCCCTATCTATAAATTACTTCTTCATGTTTAGATAATGTTTTAAGTCCCTCTGTTGAGAAGTACATATAATTAAGGATTCTTAATTGCCCTTAGTTCTTCTTTTCACTCTAAAACCATTAATGTTCATTTCATTTCACCTGAAAGAATTTTTTAATCCAACAGCCAAGTTAGATTTTCCCTTTGACACCCCTGATTCATCTACAAACTTGTTACTATTTCCATTTGACTCCATTTCCCAATGAATTAGAGATTTCTCTTTCCTATCTATGTTGCCTAGATCATCATGTCCCATCAAACAATCAAACAAACTCAAGCTTAATAACTAGCCTAAAATTAACCTTTATCAGCAATCAAGCTATATCCATACAAAAACATATTGAGAGATCCCTCTCTGAGACTAAGAGGGCTAGATCCTAGAGCTCTAAAGAATGGTTTTGTGTTGCCTTGTCATTTAGTATGCCAATCTGCTAAATCACAGGACCCCAACACCTGCTACATGAAAAATGAGAAATATATGAAAAACATTATTGAAATCATTTTTTTTCATGTATTTCCAATTTTTCATGTAGCAACATCCATCAAAAGTATGCAACATGGGTACTCCTTGTATGAGGAATTAAATTTTGCATCCAACGAGTACTCCCACTCAAAATTTGAGATAAGTTGAAAAGGTAGTTTTATTATTTTTAAATCTTTTTACCCTTTTACTTAAAAAATGGTGAATCAACTCCATGGTTGACATAATCATCTTGAATCCTATTGGTTCTTTTAAAGTTTATTTTGGATGAAAAATTTTCTTGGGAGGCCCATTTTAGACCTCAAAATTCCCCTAATGCCACATGGTTCATCGTGACATGCCTCTATTATTTTAGGCATTTCATCCTCTCGTACACATCTCCTAATGATGAGATATGGACTTGTCTTGTACAATTCTTCATTTACCCATGAATAAGATGCACTCATTTGAATTATCTTCCTTTTTTCTCTAGGAAACAAATATGATGGTAGTTTTCCTCTAGCTAAATAAATAGAAATGTTTGAAAACCATGGAGATTTAGTATATATTGCAAAAATATATTCATTAGGAAAACTATCTTCTACTGGTGTATCATTATTATCATTTTGAATTCTAAACAAAAAGTCAACAAATGTGTTTTGTTTTCCAAGTCGATCTAAAATGGTGATATTAAATTTTTGCAACAATAGTAACCAACTTGTGACTCTGCCATTAGTAATTTATTTATTCATTATATATCTAATTGTAGAATGATCTGTATGAATGAAATTTTCATAGCCAGTGATGTAATGTCTGAATTTGTTAATGGCATGAACAATAGCTAAAAACTCTTTTTTGATAACAGTGTAATTTAACTCTGTCGGAGTTAAATTTACTTGTATAGTAAATGGCATAAGGGTTCAAGTCCTTTTGCCGCAATACAACTCCCAGATTTTTCTCTGAAGCATCAGTTGAGATATGAAAAAGCAATTTCCAGTTTGGTCCTCTTACTAGGATGGGTGCTTCAGAAATATTTTCTTTCAAATTTTCAAATTCCTTTTGGCACCCATGATTCCAATTAAATTCACAATCCTTTGTGAGAAATTTGAAGAGTGGAGATGGAATTTTTGTGAATTTTTCTATAAATCTTCTGTAGTATCTTGTAAAACCAATAAAACTCCTAACATCTTTTTGAAAATTTGGGATTGCTAATTTGGAAATAACTTCAACTTTACATGATTCCACCTTAATTACATTTCTTGAAATATGGTGTCCTAAAGCAATTCCTTCAGTAAACATCATAAAAAAAAAATTCATGACTTAATGAGATATTTGCTTACTTACATCTTATGAGAACGTTTCCAAAATTTCAAAGGATTCTTCAAAATCATTTCCATAGACTATAGAATCATCCATATACAGTTCCACACAATCATAAATTAAATCAGATAAAATACCTAATACTTCTCTTTGGAATGTTTCAGGTGCATTGCATAATCCAAAAGTAAGTACTTGGTAAGCATAAGCTCCCCATGAATAGGTAAAGGTGTTTTTGTCTTGATCTTCTAGTGCTACCTAAAATTTTATTATACCCACTAAAACCATCAAAGAATGAAAAATATTTCTTCCCTGCTAGTGTATCTAAAAATTGATCTATGAAAGGTAATGGAATATGATCCTTTAAAGTAACCTTATTCAATTCCATATAATCAATACACACTCTCCATTTTACATTATTTTTAGGGACAATTACTAGAGGTGAAACCCATTGACTCTCTGATATTGGATAAATAAAGTTTACATTCAATAGTTTTTGTAGTTCCTCCTTTACAATTTCCATAAGATCTGGATTCATTCTTCTTTGAGGTTGTCAGATTGGTCTAGAATTCTCCTCAATATAGATGTGATGAATGCAAGTTTTAGGGTTGATTCCTTTCATGTCAATGTATTCTCATGCATATGCAGAAGAATGTTTTTGCAATGTTTTTATTAATTTCTCCTTTTGAAAATTTCCTATATTTTTGTTCACATTCAAAGTTTTACCAGGAAAGATTTCAGTTGAAGAATTACCAAATTATTCGATAGAATATAAAGACATTTGTATGGATGATAAGTATTCAATATTACATTGTTCCTGCAAATTTTGACTACTCTCACATTGTGAAGATAATTCATGATTTTATATTGAATTTAGAATTTGATTTTCTTCACTAATTTGTGGGATAGTAAAAATAGGTTGTATGTCATAGTCATCATCCATCCATTCTTCATTTTCTTCTTCTATCATTGTTTTTGGTGGAGGGTATAATGTGAATTTCTTTGTTGAATTTCCATCAAAGATAAACATGTCACCAGATCTACAACTGATGAAAGCATCAATTGTATCTAACCAAGGTCTTCCTAATATTAATGAATGTCATCCTAAGTTATTCTTGGGAGTTAATATCATAAAGTAAACTAGATATTCCCAAGAATATAAGGATACATAAATGTCTTCTAATACACCAACATGTTTAATTACAGATCTATTTGCTAGTTGTAACAATGCGGTGTATATTGAAGATTTGGAAGTTTTAGTTATTCCATAGTTTTTTTAATCATGATGTTTATGGATGCTCCTAAGTTGATAAATGTGTTTGGGATTTCGATACCATTGACGTGTGTTCTCAAAATGAGACTTCTTGGATTCAAATATTTTTGTATGGCTTTTTTTCCCATCATGATATTTGCAATTTTCCCAACTAACTGTATTCTTTTTACTTCCTTTTTTTTCTTCCAGATTTCTTTACACTCAACTCTCTTACTGTTTTTGCAAGGACTGAAATTTATTTAATGGATTGTAGTAAAGTAATTTTGATACAAACATTATTCGATTCATTTAATATATTAGAGTTAGCCAACATGATTTTTTTTATACCCCTTTATCAATTTGTAGTATTTTATGAAAAGGAGGTTTTGGTATAGACACTGAAGGTTTCTCTATGATGGGAGTTGATTTTCTTGGATTTTCTTGTGTTTGATTTTAAAAAAAATTATTTGGATGAAGAGATGTCCCTTTTTCAGAATGATTATTTTTATTTTGAAGATTTTTATCTTGATGAAGAAAAATATCCTCATCAGGATGATCATCTTTCACTTTTTCCTTAATAATAAAAGAAGACAACTTATTTTCTAATATTCTACTAGATATAAGTTGAACATTATTAAGATATAGTGGATTTATCATATAAGTATGAAAATTCTGCCCCTCCATGTTATAAATAGGTTGTGCATTTTTATTGTTTGGGTTTGCAAGTGGTTGAGCAGGTAATTGGTTTGGCATTTGTGGAAATTGTAATGAAAGTTGTGGGTTTTGATTTTGAAATTGAGGTTGCTGACTAGTTTGAGGAAAATGTTGTGGTGGAAATTTAGGATAAGATTGTGGATATTGGTGATATTGAGAATATCTACCATAAGGATTTTGTAATCCTTGTGTCCAAGTTTGGGGTTGAGACCAGGGCTATTTCCATGGCATTGATGCATTCCAGTTATTCTGTGGGGGCCGAGTATACATCTGAGAGTTGAAACCTTGATTTTGTGGTTCTTGCCATGGTCTTATAGCAACTAAAAAAAGAGGATATATCTGGTTTGAAGCTATTTCCTCTTGGTAAACGACTTTAATACCTGGAATGGAGGGACATTTCTTTTTTTCATGATTTTCTGTACATATGACACTGTAATGTTCCTTTTTTAGAAACATTGTCAATCAACAAAGCAAATCTATTCCAGAGATAGACTGTAGGGGAATTTACTGGATTTGTCACCTTTTAATAAAGGATGAGCTCCAGAGGCTACCTGGCCCACTAGCAGACTCTGTCTATAGAGTGATTTTCAAATGAAAATATCCCCAATAGGGAAATACAACAAGATTGGGACTCTCCCAATATTGCAGCTACAGCAATAACAAATACATCTAATGGAAAATAGTAGTGAATCCATGAACACATAAAATTTCGGAGAATCTAATGGCCATCACATTAATATATAACAAAAAATAAGAATACAATTCCTTGAGGGAATGATCACTCAAGATAGGCACTAGAAGCCTCAAGAAACCAGTACATGTAAATATGAAAATACATTGCTGCATAAGGAAACCCAAGGCCATGACTGCGCAATTCATATAAGGGACTGCTGCATAAATAATGAAAATACATAGATATGAAAATGTAGGCTCAAATAAAGAAGGGGGAGCATGATCTCAACCCCTAAAAATACAATACATCAATCCTCTAAAGGATTGGCTAAAATCTATCCAAAAATGATATAATACAGAAATGCCGGAGTAGCTGGGTAGCAGCTACTCAAGAACTAGAAATGGATGGATAAGGCTAAAATGTCTACAACAACGGAAGAATCCTCATCCAATAGAAATCTGAAGTGAAAGGTTGATCCTTTCACTCAAGACTTCTCCTCCAAAAGGATGTCAATCCCTCACAGCAAATACTCACTCAGAAAAACGTTGTCTAAGAGAGGGACTATGCTGCCAATGATGGAATGTGGTTGGCCTAATGCCAAAGATGATGGGATCTGCTCATAAACCTCCTTTTCTGACCTCCCAATGGATAGAACCTCTCTCCACTAAAAAAATAGCTCCGGATGGTATGTAGAAACCTCCCCAGCAACACTGCACAATCTCTGCTGCAGAAACTGTGTTGATGTAGATGACTGAAGCTATGGCCTGAATGCCTGAATATGGGGAATGGAGTGCAATCCTTCATGAGCTACTCAAGAAGGAGATCAATTCCTAAACAGGACTCCCTCGTGCCTGAAGGCACTGCAGCTCTGTTGAACAGTAAGAGGCAGCAACAAGTCTTCAAGACTCAAATGTAAAATGATCAAAACATGTCCGCAATGGCTGCCTTGCTCCTATTTTATACAAGGATCCTTCCATTCATGGACCCTATTTCGAATTAGGGTTTCCTTCTCTCTATAAATTTCCCTCCTATGTTGTCCCACATAGTGCTTTCCAACTCATGCCAACGCAGTTTGACTTGGTCAACCTTGGCCAAGCCTTCATGCAAAAACCCCTTTTCACACATGGAGGTGTGAAATCCAGCTCCAACATGATCCTCTTTCACACTCAGAGGATTTTTATTCTCTATTCAAGCAAATAATGGGTTCCCTACCCATTTTATTCATCTCCTTTACAAAAATTAATGTCCCATAAAGTTTGGAACATTACAGTCCTCCCCTCTCAAAATATTGCTTTCCCTCAAGCAATTGCAAGGATGAACTGAGTTTATTTCTTCCCTTTCCTCCTGTAGCATCCTTATGTGATTATCTCCTCAAGAAAATGATTCCATATCAGCAATCAAGTCTTCAAAACTGTCCCTCCAACATATGCTATCTAGCCTTGGGGTGAACATTCTGAAAAATGGCTAACATGTAGAAACAACATCCATGAAGGAACAAGAGTTTTCCAAGGGCCTCCTTGAGGCATGATATCTGATATATAATGGGAATTATCATCCCCAATATTAATCTCTCATCCCAAGCCATCAATCATAAAAATAAGTTGCCTCCCAACAAGACAACTCATGAAAAATCTCCCTCCACCTTGAGCTCCGAAAATGAAGGTGGGCTGAAATCTGATCATGGAAAGCACTATAACTTGCCCCATGCTATCCTCTCCCCCACTTATGATAATTTTGGAGTGTATGATGATCCTGGGCTGCAAATTTATTTCCCTCAAATGGAAAAATGAAGAGTAGTTCCCCCGAGAATCTCCCCTCCATCAATGAAAAATCAGCTGGCCCAAGACATGTCATCTATGATGAATAGGAAAATATCACCATAGAATGTCCCCATGACATGTTTTCTATAGGTTATACCATGTGCAGCAAGTGCAAACAATGCCTCATAGGGTTATAATGCAACCTCATCCACTGCAGCTGCAGAAAATAGCATGGCAAGCATTGCACAACAGCAAATATCACATCTACTACTAAATAGTAAATGGATGAATGAATCAGCAACATAATGTCAAACACCTACCCATATACATACAATGGATGGATAAAATTATCAATCCCATGTCTCTCCCCACAAATGAGCAAATATGTAGCTGTAGCCATGCCTCCTTTCATGTTCCCTTTAGAACATGCACTGCAGAAAATGTGAGAGTTTTTCTCACTCAAAGACACATCCAACTCATGTGCCTTTCTCATAATCATGCTTCTTTCACAAATATGATCCATACCAGCAAGGGAAGTCATGATCAGAAATAAAATGAGGAAAATTATGAAGGTTTCATGTGTGCAAGAGTGTACCAACAGTTTCCCCAAGAGTGACAGCGCGGTTTTCCAAACTGCTGCTTTAGAAAATGATATGGCAAGTTGTTTCAGCTCATGAATAATAATGTATGTTCTGATAATACATGGTAAGTGGCTGAACATAAATGTTGAACATACATGGAAGGTAACACTTTCCCAAGGCCATATAAAATATGGTTGTCTCCATCATACAAATTGGCCCAATTTGATCCATGGAGCAATCTAAAAAGCTTGCCCTCTTGTAGAGCTATGCACTGCAAAATAATGGTAAGAGTATACAAATCAGCCAATGTAAGAACAGATTTCTTACCATATACCGAGAGTAAAATGATGTATGGTTCCATGAATGAACCCTCCATAGTTTTTTGGCATGCTCCCATGAAGAGGAATGAACTAGGTGCTGCAAGAAGATCCTTCTTCTCATGCTTGGGCATCCAAGTCAAGAAGAATGTTACACAGTAATATATGGCTACCTTATCCATTTCACCTCCTCTTTGTCCATCAAGTGCAAAAAATATGAAATGTTCCTAGGACTTGTGGGTTATGGATCCACCACACTTCCACTGGGCACACTTCATCCATAGGTCACTGCTCCAAAGAGACAATGTTGTTGGCATATACCCATAGGCTCCCATCAATACCAAGCTCCATTCTTTGACATGCTCCTTGTCAAAGATGTCTTTCATAATGATGCAATACATAAGAAGTTCCTCCCAGGGTGGAAGTACCTCCCTATCATCCAAGTTCAAGGAGAGAATGCCATCTCTTCCTTCTGCAACATCATGAATCATGTGAGAGAAAATCTTCTTGTGCTCTCTCCCATCAATGTTAAGCAACTCAAGTGCTTGTTGCCCCATTATGCTCACATCATATGACTCATGTGATGAAGGTGTCGTATCAGCAATATGTATCCCTTCTCCTTGCTGCCCAATGATGTAAACATCCTGCCACTTCTCCTCTTCTTTGGTACTCCTCCCATGAGGGCTACCATTCTCCCAAACCAATTTCTGCTTTTTTCATTTCATGAGAGTTTGAAATGCAGCTCCTTGGAGACCCTTTAAGAAAGGCCTCTTTCCCATGACTATATTGGACCCATGAGGATCCAAATTTGATGGAGGTGATGTCTCCTCTCCACCCATATTCAACAGCACTACTGATTCCTCCAATGGTGTAGTAGTTGTCTCTTCCTCCGGTTCACAATTTGCTTCATGATTCTCCATGAAGGTGTCATGGTTTACTTCATCCTCCAAAAGTTGCACTCCCACCTTGAAGTCTAAATGAAAATCATCAAAATGTATGAGGATGAGGGTTCTTCTCCTCCTTGAACCCTTTTCATAGCGCAGTGCAACATGAGGCCCTAAAGTGGCCATGTGGTTTGATCCTTGGACCTCTCCATATGAAATTCCACCATTCTCAAGATTATGTGCTAAAATAGAAAGTGGAACTTTACTCATACCTTGGTGAATCTTGGGACCTTCTTGCGTGGTTGCAATGGCTTTTTCTCCCATGGCTTCCTCACTCATAGATGTAGAAGGCCGCTCCTTCAAATCTGTAGCAGTGTTGGTGCAATCCTCCTCCCATGGTGGTGTGAGCTTCTCTTCCTTTCTCCATCAAAGGTTTGGATCAAACTTTGATAAAATACTGCAAAATAACTCACCCTTGAATGGACCAAGGGTTTTACCCACCAAACAAAGGTTTCCTCCTCTATATGCAGCGCTGTCATCTCCACTGCTTCTTTCCCTGCCACTGGATGCAATAAATAAAATGCCTCCAGCTTCTTCTCCCAAGCTCTAGCTGAAGTAACCCCATCAAATGTAGACAATAGAAACCTATTGCAGCTGATTTCTCCTCTTCCACAGGGCCTTATCTTCTCCATCTGCTGAATAGACTATGGGAACACTGTGGCTCCCTGAATGCTGCATAATGGGGTTTATAGTCACCCAGGTACTTGCTTAAGATCTGGAAATCCAAGCATCTTCCATGCTGGTCTTCAAGAGAATAGGAAGTGCATGGACCTTCCTCTTCTCCTCTTTTCTTCTCCTCCTCCTCAGGGAGGCTCTTATTTATTCCAAAAATAGATGAGATCAATCTCATCATTCTCCTCTGAAATCGAACTCACAGGCTGTGCCAGTTTGATGCTCTGATACCACTGTAATGTTCCTTTTTCAGAAACATTGTCAATTGACAAAGCAAATCTATTCCAGAGATAGACTGTAGGGGAATTTACTAGATTTGTCACCTTTGAACAAAGGATGAGCTCCAGAGGCTACCTGGCCCACTAGCAGACTCTTTCTATAGAGTGATTGTCAAAGGAAAATATCCCCAATAGGGAAATACAACAAGATTGGGACTCTCCCAATATTTCAGCTATAACAATAACAAATACATCTAATGGAAAATAGCAGTGAATCCATGAACACATAAAATTCCAGAGAATCTAATGGCCATCACATTAATATATAACATTAAATAAGAATACAATTCCTTGAGGGAATGATCACTTAAGATAGGCACTAGAAGCCTCAAGAAATCGGTACATGTAAATATGAAAATACATTGCTGCATAAGGAAACCCAAGGCCATGACTGTGCAGTTCATATAAGGGATTGCTGCATAAATAATGAAAATACATAGATATGACAATGTAGGCTCAAATAAAGAAGGGGGAGCATGATCTCAACCCCTGGAAATACAATACATCAATCCTCTAAAGGATTGGTTGAAATCTACACAAAAATGCTATAATACAAAAATGTCGGAGTAGCTGGGTAGCAGCTACTCAAGAACTGGAAATGGATGGAGAAGGCTGAAATGTCTGCAACAACGGAATAATCCTCCTCCAATAGAAATCTGAAGTGAAAGGCTAATCCTTTCACTCAAGACTTCTCCTCCAAAAGGATGTCAATCCCTCACAGCAAATACTCACTCAGAAAAATGTTGTCTAAGAGAGGGACTGCGCTGCCAATGATGGAATGTGGTTGGCCTCATGCCAAAGATGATGGGATCTACTCATAAACCTCCTTTTCTAAACTCCCAATGGATAGAACCTCTCTCCACTAAAAAACTAGCTCCGGATGGTATGTGAAAACCTCCCCAACAACACCCAGCAACACTGCACAATCTCTGCTGCAGAAACTGCACTGATGTAGATGACTAAAGCTATGGCCTAAATGCCTGAATATGGGGAATGGAGTAAAATCCTTCATGAGATACTCAAGAATGAGAGGAATTCCTAAACAAGACTCCCTCGTGCCTGAAGGCACTACAGCTCTGATGAACAGCAAGAGGCAGCAACAAGTCTTCAAGACTCAAATGTAAAATGATCAAAAGATGTCCACAATGGCTGCCTTGCTCCTCTTTTATACAATGAGCCTTCCCTCCATGGAACCTATTTCGAATTAGGGTTTCATTCTCTCTAGAAACTTCCCTCCTACATTGTCCCACATAGTGCTTTCCAACTCATGCCAACACAGTTTGACTTGGTCAACCTTGGCCAAGCCTTCATGCAAAAACCCCTTTTCACACATGGATGTTAGGTCCCTATATTACCAGTATAGTCCCTTATTGTTATTAGTGTAACCCCTTTATTGTTATTTTTGTACCCTTTTAACCCCCATTTTTTTATTATTGTGCCCTTAAATTATTATTGTTAGGTCGGCTAGGATTACATTGTGGCCCACTAGGATTACATTATGGCCACCTGGACTCCTGTATATAGAAAGGAGGTTTTGTAAATTGTATCATCCAAGAATTTTTCATTTATGTAATGTATTGGAGGTTGTCCCCTCGAAGTGGCTCATTTCTAAGGCTTTTATATCTCTTTTCTTCTATTTTTTGAGCTGGTTACACAACATTTGGTATCAGAGCTTTGGATTCTAGGGTTTCACTACTCCAAACAGGTCATCGTGGAATTTTTGCTATAACTTTTGTTCTAAAAAGTTTCAAAAGCTGAAATTTTTAGGGTGCGAAGCTGAAATCTAGAGGATGATCGTCTAAAAATTTCACAGCTTGGTTCACAATATTTTAGGAGATATGATATGTGGAAGTTAGGTATTTTTTCAGGCTCCTAAACAGGTCATTGTGGAATTTTCGCTATAACTTGTTTTCTACGAAGGTTCAGAATCTAAAATTTCTAGGGTGTGAAGCTAAAATCCTGAGGAAACTCGTCAAAAAATTTCAGAGCTTGATTCGCAATATTTTTGGAGATATGATCTGTGGAAGGTGTTGCTTTTTCAGGCTCCCGAATTTCATCTCAAAGAGGTGATCGTGGGAAAAGTTCAATAACTCTCTCTCTCTGAGCATCGGATTGGAGTGCCGTAAAAAGTGGTCGCAAGTACACAGACTGTAATTTCTTGGCTATCAATTTCAGAGGTGAAGGAAGAAACAGTGACACGTGGCAAGTCATACAAATTTTCTCTACTAAACCAGTCCATAATTAGGTCATTGTGGGAGATTGGACATAACTTTGTCTTGGAGAATCCAAATCAGGTCAGAACTGTGGCATTAAAAATAGAATTCATAGGGATACTTCAGTGCTGAATTTCAAATATTGAAGTGCTGCAATCATAGAGATAATCAAATTTCAATATCGAGCTCCTCAAAAGCAAGAAAAAGGTGTGTATTTTTTTTCGAATTGCATAAGTCTTGTTGAAAAATCAATTTGAATTGATTCCAAGGGCATATTGTAGAATCGATATCAGTATTGGATTCTAAAAAATGCCCCATAAAAATAATTCAACACCCATTAAGCCTTCAGAAGGCTCTACTATGACTCATGAAGATGAAGAATTGCAAAATGATCTATCAAAATTACAAGAGCAAGTGCACCAAATTTCGCTCTCGCAAAGAGCAGCAAAAAATGAAATGGAAGTTTTGAAGAAAGGCATGGAAGCAAATATGGATGGTGTGAAGAATAATATGGATGGTTTGAAGAAAGACGTGGAATCTAAGATAGATGACATGGAAGCTGGCATGGAATCTAAAATGGAAAACATGAAGAATGATCTAAAAGCAGACATAGAAGGTTTGACAAAGTTGATACAAGAAATGTTTCCTAATGGTGAAAATATAGTAGAGGAAACTCATGATGAGAACAAAATAAATGTTAATCGTGATTTCATAAACTCTAATGTTGGTAGGAAGAACCACCATATTCCAAAAATGGATATGAGGAAGTTTGATGGAAAGGATCCTGTAACATGGATACTACAGATGGAGCAATATTTTGATCTCCATAATGTGCAAAACACACAAAAGGTACGCATTGCAAATTTACATTTAGAACAAAATGCATTTGTATGGTATCGATGGCTTTGCTCCCGTAAAAAAATTGTCACTTGGTCAATTTTTATGGAGGAAATGATAGCACATTATGAGGATACAAAGAGCAACACCTTCTTTAGCCAATTGATAAGTCTCAAACAAAAGGGTTTAGTGGGGGAGCACATTGAGGACTTCCAAAAATTGAATATAAGGGTAACTGATATTCCAGAGGAACACAGGATTGATCTCTTCATAGGAACTTTAAAGGATAACATCCAACATGAAGTTCGTGTTTTGGAACCTGATTCATTGGAGAAGGCATTCAGGTTGGCAAGAAAAGTTGAATGTAAAATTATGGCGACAAGAAAGCCTACCACTCAATTCTATAAAGAAGGAAGTGTTGCTACGCCTAGATTTCCACAACCTACAAGGTTGACACCACAACAATTGGAAGAAAAAAGAGCAAAAGGGCTTTGCTACAGTTGTGATAGAAAATACACTAAAGGTCATAAGTGTGCTGAGAAGAAATTATTTTACAAAGATTGTGAAGAGGAAGAAGGAATGAACAAGAAGAGGATATACACCAAGAACCAGCCCTAGAAGAGGAAGAAATGAATCCGACCATATCGTGTAATGCACTGGCAGGAATTACCACTCCTCAAACTCTCAAGATAGAAGGACATGTCAAGAAGGAAAAGGTAATAGCGTTGATTGATTCAGGTAGCACCCATAATTTTATTCATTGTAAGGTAGCCAAGGAATTAAATTGTTTCCTATACCTAGCACGAGAATGTCAAGTGATGGTGGCAAATGGAAGAACTATAAATTGCTCTAGAAAATTCCATAATATCAAGCTAACCATAGGGTAATATGTACTGACTAGTCCAATGCTTTCCATTCCTATGGGAGGTGCTGATGTTGTACTAGGAGTACAATGGTTACAATCTTTGGGGACGGTAGCTTTTAATTTTCAAGAACTTTTCTTGAAATTTTTTTCAAAAGGAAAGGAAGTCGAATTACGGGGTATTGAAGGGAATCCGGGAAGGATAATAAGCTCTAATGTCATGACAAAGCTTCTAAAGAAAGAACAACGAGGCGTAATTGCACAATTATGCTCACTAGAAGTTCCGACATCAAAATCATCTATTTCTGCGGATCTCCAACAAGTCTTGGACAATCATTCCAAGGTGTTTGAAACTCCCAAAGGACTCCCACCTATTCGTGATCATGATCATGCTATTCATTTGATTCGAGGAAGTGTTCCTCCAAACATCAGGCCTTATAGATATCCTTACTTCCAAAAGAGCGAAATTGAACGTATGATTGCAGAAATGTTAGAGGCGGGTATAATTCAACCTAGTCAAAGTTCTTTCTCTACTCCCGTAGTATTGGTACACAAGAAGGATGGATCATGGCGAATGTGTCTGGATTATAGGGAGCTCAATAAGCTCACCATTAAAGATAAATTTCCCATTCCTGTGATTGATGAATTATTGGATGAATTACATGGAGCAATTTATTTTACCAAGATGGATCTTCGTTCAGGATATCATCAAATTAGAATGAAGACTGAAGATATTCCAAAAACAACATTTCAAACTCATGAGGGTCATTATGAATTTTTGGTCATGCCTTTTGGCCTTACCAATGCACCTTCTACATTTCAAGGGTTGATGAATTCAATTTTCAAACCCTTCCTTAGAAAATTTGTGCTGGTATTTTTTGATGATATACTAATCTATAGCAAGTCTTGGAAGGATCATGTTGAACATGTTGACAGGGTGCTCAAACTATTGCAGGAGAAACAATTATATGAAAAAATATCCAAATGTTTCTTTGGAGTACAAGAGGTGGAATATCTGGGTCATATTATATCTCACGAGGGTGTTAAAGTAGACCCTAACAAAATTAAAGCCATTAAGGAATGGAAAGTCCCGACAACCATAAAGAAGTTGCGAGGATTTCTCGGGTTAACGGGGTATTATCGCAAGTTTGTTAAGAATTATGGGAGAATAGCAGCACCTCTAACAACATTATTGAAGAAAGATGCATTTTCATGGACTCCTGAAGCAACTAAGGCCTTTGAACATCTTAAAGAGGCCATGTGCCTAGCACCGGTCTTAGCTACGCCAGACTTCACAAAAACCTTTATTGTGGAATGTGATGCCTCAGGAAATGGAATTGGTGCAGTTTTAATGCAGGAAGGAAGACCCATTGCTTTTGAAAGTCGTCCAATCAAAGGAAAGTATTTACCGAAACCTATTTATGAGAAGGAAATGTTAGCAATACTGCATGCACTAAAGAAATGGCGAACTTACCTAATGGGAAGACACTTCAAGGTAAAAACTGATCATGATAGTCTTAAACACTTTTTGGAACAAAGACTATCTTCAGAAGAGCGACAAAAATGGGTCACAAAGATGTTGGGTTATGACTTTGAAATAATCTACAAAAAAGGAAAGCTTAATGTTGTTGCAGATGCACTCTCAAGAAAGAATGAAGAGGTGGAAGCATTGCTTTGTGCCATTTCTATTATCCAACCAGATTGGATAACCGAAGCAAGAGATGAAGGGAAGAAGGACAAAGATGTATGGGCACTCATTCAAAAGTTGCAGCAAGATCCTAGTACATCTAATACATTTAGTTGGAAAAATGATTCCTTATGGTACAAAGATCGCTTATATCTTTGTAAAAATTCCCAACTAAAACAAAATATTCTTCTGGAATTGCACACTTCTCCTTTAGGAGGACACTCAGGATTTTTAAAAACTTACCACAGGGTGAAGAAAGAATTTTTTTGGGATGGCCTTATATCTGCTATTCAAAATTTTGTGGCGGAATGTTTGGTTTTCCAGCAGAATAAAGTTGAGATAATTAAGACCCCAGGACTTCTACAACCTTTATCCATTCCAAGTCAACGTTGGGAGGATATTTCAATGGATTTTATCACAGGTTTACCTAAGTCCGAAGGAAAGAGTGCCATCATGGTGGTAGTTGATAGACTTACCAAGTATGCACATTTTTGTGCATTATCTCATCCATTTAAAGCAAGTACAGTTGCTACTACATTTATGGACAGAATTCAAAAGCTACATGGAAGCCCAAGGGTTATTGTAAGTGACAGAGATCCCATTTTTACTGTAAATTTTTGGACGGAGCTATTTTCTTGTTTGGGTACTCAATTAGCTCATAACTCATCTTATCATCTTCAATCAGAGTATCTCATCAAGTGGAATAACTTACCCACTGAAGATTGTACATGGGAGGATGAGAAGTTTATACAGAAGCACCCAGAGCTACTCAAGCGTTGAGGACAACACTTTTTTGAAGGAGAGGGACATGTTAGGTCCCTATATTACCAGTATAGTCCCTTATTGTTATTAGTGTAACCCCTTTATTGTTATTATTGTACCCTTGTAACCCCCATTTTGTTATTATTGTGCCCTTAAATTATTATTGTTAGGTCGGCTAGGATTACATTGTGGCCCATAGGATTACATTATGGCCCCATGGACTCCTATATATAGAAAGGAGGTTTTGTAAATTGTATCATCCAAGAATTGTTCATTTATGTAATGTATTGGAGGTTTTCCCCTCGAAGTGGCTCATTTCTAAGGTGTTGATATCTCTTTTCTTCTATTTTTGGAGCTGGTTACACAACAATGGAGGTGTGAAATCTAGCTCCAACATGATCCTCTTTCATACTTAGAGGATTTTTATTCTCTAATCAAGAAAAGAATGGGTTCCCTACCCATTTTAATCATCTCCTTTACAAAAATTAATGTCCCATAAAATTTGGAACATTACAGACACTGGTTTCTATGATTTTTAAATCAAGAGGGCATTCTCTTAAGGGACATTTCTTTCTGCAGTTAGGAATAAAGATAGAAAAGGCATCAATTTTAGTTCTTTACTTGTTTTGTAACTTCAAGGTGTTTATTTGTTCACTGAGACTCCCTAAAATATTTGTTTTAAACTCATCAAGAAAATTTCCTATTTTAGCCCTACTTACTGTTCCAGGTGCATATTTATTAACTCTAGAGAGAATAGGAGCTTTTGAACTCCTCCCAATTCTCGACTTTCCTCTTGAAATATGTGTGCATAATTCAGAGATGCTAGGAAATGATAGTTGAGAAATGTCTCCCTTTCCCATCATATTAAGAATATCTATCCATTCATCTCTAATGGATTTCAACAAGAGAGATTTTGAAGTATCTTCATCCAAATTTTCCATCTTAGCCCTTTTCAGATTGTAACTGAATCTCTCAATCAGATCCTCTAAGTTTTCATCTTCTCTTTGCATCATCTTAAAAAATTCACCTTTCTGATTATGAGGTGTGCAATAATCCTTGTATTTCTGTAAGAATGCCTCTTCATTTCTTCCCATGTCCTAATAGAATGTGTTGTTAAGCCCATGAACCATTTTAGTGCCGCATCCTTAAGATTTTCAGGAAACAATTTCAATTTTTTAGAATCGAGTAAGTAGTCATACGATATACATAAAACTTCGAATTCAAATAAAAATGTTTCAGGATCTTCACTTCTTAATCCATGAAAATTGGGAAGGATGGAGGGTGATATATTATTCATTGTGGCATTAGTATATTCATCAAGTATAGGAAATATAACAGGATATACTTCTCCTCTACCTCCTCTTCCTCTACCTCTAACTTGTCCTCCACCTCCAATCCTAGGTCCATGTTATGAAACCATCTCCAAAAATAGAAGAAAAGAGAGATCAATGCCTTAAAAATCATGCACTTCAAGAGGGAAACCTCCTTTACATTACATAAATGAAAAATTATTGGATGATTCAAATAAAAAAACCTCATTTCTATATATAGGAGCCCATGGGGTCACAATATAATCCTAGCTGACCTAACAATAATAAAGTTAGGGCACAACAATAAAAATAGTGTGGTTTTATGGGGCATAATATTAACAATATGGGGACTACAAGGGTACAGCAATAGCAATAAGGGTGCTACACTAGTAATATAGGGATATAACATGCCCCTCTCCTTCAAAAAAGTGTTGTCCTCAACGCTTGAGTAGCTCTGGTTGATTCTGTATAAAATTCTCATCCTATCATGTGGAATCTTGAGTGGGTAAGTTCTTCTACTTGATGAGATACTCTGAAATTGATCGATTTCGTAGCTGTCGAGTTCTTATTTCCGTGAATGCTTCAGGTTCCAATATTATTTTCCCTTCCTCACCAAGTTACGGGAATATTATTTGAACTGGAATTTTCTCACTTGGAATAGTCCAAGTAAGTGGCCCAAGACCACACATGCATAAGCATGTGTAGAAATTGTTTAGCTTAAATTCAATTTTTGCATTTAGGAAATTGCGGGACTAGGATCGAATCGCCGATTAGAGCAAGTAATATCTGCTGCCTTTGCACCATTTGGTGACCCTAGGAAAGCATATGAACACTCTACATTTTCAATTCACCATCTCCCTTTAGTTAAGTCACATAGATTAACTAGGAAGATTTGGAATCGGCCCATTATCCGAAAATGTTTTCCATTTGAGCAATGAACAATGTCACATAGTTTAACTAGGGGACTTTTGTAAAGGATCACTGATATCCATATGTTCAAACTATGAGATTTTTCACCATATTCTCACACACACTCACCCACTTAGCAAAGAAAGCCACCTAAAACTAACTTAAAAGAACTCACTAAATTCTCCCCATAGGGGCCACAAAAGAATTTATAGATTTAGGATCAAGGGAGTAGGCATCCAATAAGCCGCCTTGATCACACTTCATATTGAAACATAGAAGTTGTGTATTTAGGGAACTTTAAAATCCACGTATCATCCCATGGAAAATAAAACCCGAGCGCGGCAGACACCCGATTCAGAGGGGGTTAGGCTTAGGAGCAGTGCGTGCCTTATCACTTGGGACTACCTGACCCGACTGATACTCGGTACTGTTAGCTAACTACCAAGAAGCCCAAGACTAGAAAACTCACATGGGATGGTGGTTCTTAGTGGCCAAAAACTAGGGTATCCTTTACCCTATAGGTGATGGTGCAGGCAAGCACCATACCCTCTACCCTTACCTTGGTGGATTCTCTTCGGCTGACTGGGGGCATCGCCAGCTCTTACGGGACGTTGTGCCAGCACTCGCAAGAAATATTCTCAAGGCCCAGTTACTTTTGAGTGTGTGAGGACGTAATATGTCTTCTAAGATTTAGAATATCACGCGCAAACAAACAAAACCATTTTTTCTTGATTGATCGCATAGATTAAGTTAAAGGGAAAACTCATTTCATTTTCGCTTTGTTTTATGTATGTGGCCATAAATTTGTTGTGATCATAGACTGAATCCTCTCAATTTTTTCTAAAACCTAACCTGGTCGACACCCAAATGGTCCCAACGGAACCTCGTCGATCCAAGCATCTTTTGGACCTCCCCCCATTACAGAGAGGGGTTCCAGGTCTTTTGGCATTTAGGCGTCAAAGACAGAACATTTCCACCATCGTTGGTTCATCCTTTCTTGGAGAAACCTTAGTTGGGAACCCTAGTCGGTCTCCCAACACCACAACGCACACCACTCCCCCCTCGTCCCCTAGGGGGTAGAGGAGCGCATCCCATACGGGAAGCCAGCTGAATTCACAACAGAGTACGTCATAGACCAACCCTTGTTCTAACTAGAACTTCATGTCTTCACACATTTCCATGGCGTCAGCCTCTCAGTCACCCTTCTTAGTTGCGTTTAATCTACCGGATTTAACCAAGCTCACAAATGACCCCAATTGACCTCCCATGCCCACGAAGCTCCCTTCGGATATACCAAAGTTTCAAGGTAAGCAAGAAAAAGACCCAGGTAATCATGTAATGACCTTTCCCCTGTGGTGCTCATCGAATAACATCATTGATGATACTATTCGGTTGAGGCTATTTCAATAAACTCTTACAGGAGTGGCGGCGAAATGGTATGTGGAGCAACCTCCTGCTTCACATGGAACCTTTAGCACCCTCGCTACCAATTTCCTCACATACTTTTAGTTGCCCATTCACCACGATTCGGGAATGGAGTTACTGACTCATTTCAGACAATCCCCCTCCATCCATATCTCAGACCATCTCCATGAATGGAGGCAGCGTCACAGTTTATGCAAAGCTAAACTTGAGGACTGGGTCCTCTTAGATTTATTCTTGAAAACTCTAATGGCATATATTTCAAAGGATGTGGCGCAATGCAACCCCACATCCGAAGAGGACGCAATCAGTAAAGCCCAACAGCTTGAACTGATCTATACGCATTCATGATACATCTACAATATCCTACCTAATGCCCCGCACCTGCAATCTTATCAAGAATTTATAGGCACATCTAACTCTGCAGATGGACTAATTGGGTGAATGACCCAATGGTACCTAGGTATCCATAGTCAAAATCCCAGTTACACACATGATTCTACCCAGAATATGTCTCAACCCGGATTTCAAATTCATCATATGCTGCAGCAAAATTTGATTAATAGGGCACAAACATATCACCAAGGAGGACCTTACCCTCCGGCTGAGGGGATCTAGTACACAGGAAGAGACACCGAGGGAAGAGCTCCCCCCCAACATCCAGGTGCAAACATGGGACAACATTATTCTTAGTCCCAAGCAGACAACCCACATACGCAAACCAATGCACAAGTGAAATTTATGCAACTGTCCCAAAATCAACCACACCAGTATGATCAGGAGAACTACCCTCCTAAAATGGTTAATAAAAAGACCAGAAACAAACCCAAAGGGAACCCTAGACAGGGGGGAAACAACCAACAGTGCCCATCGCGATCCCAGGCTAGAGGTAACTCCAACCGAAATCAGAACCAGGAGTCAAGCAATTCCCAAAGGAAAGGCAAAATGCCACCTCTCCGAACAAACCTTTCAGGTTTAATATGTGGTGAGTACGGCCACTATACTCACCACTGTCTCGAACACCCTGAGCTTAAAAAGCTACAGATTAATCGAGGACAAGGAGGGTCTTCTTAGCAAACTTCGGTGATGCAAGAACCTTACCCCCATCAAGGGACGGTCAGCACTCAGCAGCAAAACTCAGTCGATTCCAGGAAAAACAACCATCAGAACTACATGACAGGGGAAGAACTGTTTTTCTAGACTCGAAATTGCAGCTATGACACCCCACCATACACCAATACATCAGGGTCTAGTACGATCACGCTGACTGCACCTTTGACCATTCCAAATATTCCTACGAAACTATTGCGAAAAATGGTAAAAGGGCCTAATATGCGAGCAGGTAATTACTCCAAAGCAGCCCATAATTATAGCATTATGGATGATTTAGCTCAATCACTCGCTACTATGTCTGCGCTGCAAGTACTGTAGTCATGCCCCAAGCAACGGAAAGCCCTACTTTCTGCGTTAGGTGATATCAACCATGTCGATAATCGCATGATGGCTTTTGACTTAGACAAGGCCACCCCTAGCCTTCCTTCTATGGTTTCCTTCGAGATACCAGTATCGGTACAGAATATCACTATTCACCGATGTGTCATTGACGAGGGTGCATCAACATGCATCATGTTAAAAAAAGTGTGGCAGAATTTAGGATCCCCCGAACTCAAACCTTCCGTCATCACGCTCAGAGCATACGAAGGTCGTCCCTTGACTCCCATCGGAATCTACCAAAATGTACCGGTCTTCTTAGCTGGTAAGATGGTCCACATACAAATTAAAGTATTGGATTCTCACTTGGATTACAACATAGTCCTTGGGCAGAGTTACATGTACGCCATGTTTTCCATAGCATCCTCCATCTTCTGCATCATGATGTTCCCCTACGAGGATCGAATCATTATGCTAGACCAGTAGATGCACAATGAAAAGAATCCCCTAACCAACACAGATGTAATTATACCCTACGTAGATACAGCCGCAGACAGTCTTTCACGGCACCAAGAATAAGGCCCTGGCCAATTCAAACAATTGTCCATCCTTGGTCATTCCTAGGAGATCCTCCCATTATCCCTGAGGTATTGCCCGATGCCACGGGTGCCCCGGTGTGCATGATTTCCACATCAAGCACCGAGGTTAGTCAAGACATGGACTCAAGCACTAATGACACTAATGCATCCAATGCGATAGCCTCTCTAGCCTATGCAACCTCCCAAACCCCTTTCCTCTACCCCCCAGCTGGCTTCGTCTCCCAGCAGGTTTTGGCAACACTGGTGTTACCCAACATATCATAGGCGTTCCCATTCTAGTACCTCATTCCCCCTTCTGGAACAGGAGCCACCAATGTTACTGCCATTGGGTTAAAGCCCCTCAGCCTCAAGGAGCCCCAACCTACCCATGAAACAGTCGAAACCACCCCTACAAAGGAAGTTCCCATTACGAAACCGGTTATCACGGCCAAGAAAACCGAAAAAGAGGAAAGGAAGCAATGACCCCCACCATGCAAATGGATTCATTCGCCTGTGCTATATGTGATGTCATAGGACACCCTACCCACATGTTTCCGTAGTTGGACAAGTTAAAACCATTCCTTGGCTCTGAAGCAGACACCTCAACGCCGCGTCCCCACAAAAAGGAACCTGCCTTAAAAAATACAGGCAAACCGTTGCGTACCAATCATGCATGCACTCTCTGTGACACCTATGGGCATTATACCCACCATTGTCTGGAAATACCATGATATAGGGACACCTTACACGCGATTGAGCAATCCTATCAAGAGGATCCCTCCCTCCATTCTATCAATGACGAGCCACATACCATCCTATATTTACAAGAGGAACGTAGATTTGTAGAGCAGCCCCCAGTAATGCCCATTATATGTTGTACACTATGCGATTAACGTGGCCACTAACTCAAAGAGTGTGCCACATTGGAGCTCATTCACAGATGGTATCCATTCAAAAGGGTTTACTACGTAGGGGTACGAGCAGCGCAATTCACATGCCTGTTATGCGCCGACAATCACCTTTTGGAGGATTGTCACTACATACCTCGCTTCTGGCTAGCCCTTGCTAGCCTCCACTTAGCCATAGTTCACCTTTCCCAAGAAGACGATATGGATGCTGAGTCCACAGGTAGCTCCATGACCCAAGCAGAGTGTTAGAGTCTGTATCTTCATCCCTCCATCAGAGATCAGATTTTTCTTGTTGCATTTCATTTTAGGTGTCTCACCTAGTTCAGTCAGTTGCATTCCATTAGGAGCATGGATCATCTGATGGTAGGGGCTTGTCACTCATATCCCTCATTTCTTGTACCTGCTGGCCTATTTATGTTCATTAAAATCATGTACAGTCATGTTTGGTCTCATAGTTGGCAAAGAGTCATTTTAGGGTTTTTAGTCTCATTAGGTCTAGGGTTTTATTAATCAGGTCTCAAAATGCCTAATAATGGTCAGCAGGCACATGAGGAAGCTTCAAATAAGGTTTCAGTGCAAAAAATTTCATCATCATAATGCTTGATAATGATTTTTCTTCAAAACTCTGTTTTGAAGAAAAATTGTCTATTTCATCTTTTTGTAACAAATGTAATGTAATTTTCAAGTTTTTTCAGTTGTAATAATACTCCATTCGCAACCCTGGTCGCCTTTGCCAAAGCTCCATGCCATTCATTCCCTGCAAGACAGACAGAAGCTCGTTATTCAGTTCAAAAGCACAAAGGAAACAAAACAGAGTTTTAAAGTGAAATGTCAAGTTGCAAACATTACAAAGTGGGTTTGTTCAAATGAAAAATCAAATTATTTGGTATATATATGATTTTTATGTTTCAACACTCCATTTGCATACCAAAAAGACAGCAGTGAGCAAGAGAAGAGTTGAGAGGAGCGAAGCAATTGTTTGGAGGTCAGACTGTGTCAAGTTTCCAGGCGCGACGCATTGGACAGCCAGCGCGATGCATCGGGCATGTGCGGCGCATAGGGTGGCTTCCTTGTGTGTGAATTTGAACCAGCGTGACGCATTGGAGGGGCGCGGCGCACTGGGTTTATTGCGTGGCGCATTGGGCCGGAACACAAGATTTTTGCCATTCCTTTCAACCATCAAATTTTGCTCGGTCTCTCCTTGTTCGAGTAATTCAAAGCCACTTCCTCATTGCTCTTAACAAGTGTTTGGTGTTGGTATGAGAATTTAAATGCAAAAAACTCAAACCCTATTGTCTTAAAAATGCTCTTAGTGTTTTGAAATTCATTTTGGTGTCAAATATTTACATTTCCCTTACCTCCTTTTTCCCCTCCTCACTGTTTATTTGTTCACCACAGTCCTCATTCCCCTATCTCTTGACATCCCTAAAGTTAAATCATCCCTATCCCATTCCCATTGTCCCCATACCATTTGTAAATTTCCCTCAAATCCCAAATTATCCCAAATAGCTAAGTGGTTGTCCCTAAATCTTTAAGACCAAATTTCAAGTGGCAAACTCACAATTTCACTTGATTATAGCCCATCATTTCATTACACTTCCCTATTCCTCCATATCCCCTCCCATATTACCACTTATTTGGCAATCAAATCAAGAACACCAAAATTCTCATACAAGACAACATAGACTTTGCATTGACCTTGGACATCATGGAGATAGATACTGATTCATCCTATGACCGAGACAATGATTCCACCACTGAACTACATGCACCTAGAAGGCCTCATAAGAGTGGCAGACATGTGAGAGAGGAGCCCACCTCATTGGTTGAATTGCAGGCCTGTCCACTTGCCATGGCATGTTTTCGAGAGCAGTCTTGTTATCAATTTTGTGAAATGATTGCTAGGATCCATTATCATCAGGATTTGGCTCGTTTGTTTGTGTTGCATTTAAATGATGGTCAGGTCACCCTTGCCGGTGTGACTTTCACTTTAACACCAGAAACTATCTCTCAAGCAACCGAAATACCCAATGTTGGAGAACAATGGAACAAAAGACAGCAGGTGGACAGAGTGCATTATGAACCATATATCAGGCCTAGTTTTGTGAAACAACTCAGCAGGGCGTTTCCTTTCCGGTTCCTAAAGGATTCCTATGCTCCTCTGATGAAACTCATTATCAGATATTTCAGTTGTGAGGGCCGGTTTTCACGTCTCTATTCCTATAATATCAGGTTATTGATGCATTTTAACAGGGTGAGGATGATGAACCTCCCTTATTTCATGTGCCTTAATATCGAGAGAATGACCACTCTCGTGCACAGGAAAACTCCCGAGCAACAGTACAACAGTATTTATCACTATGCACTCATCAAGATCGTGGTTGTGCATCAGCTTGGCCTGCAGGGTATTTCATGGGAGGATTTAATTTCTAATGATTTCTTCACAGCTCCTCAGGTTCCTCCGGAGGTTGTTCATGATGCAGGTGAACCTTCATATCAGCATGGAGGTCAGCAGACAGAGACTCCAGTGTGCCGACGTATGTCACTTATTAGAGAGGCACTAGAGGATTATTTGCAGCAGCTCGGCGGGTATTATCTCTACCTGGGGTGGAAGGGGTCTCGCTTCTGTCATCAGCAGCACAGGTACAGGTGCAGGATAGAGGTAAGAGGCCCATTCAGGATGAGGGGCCTTCAGGAGGCCAAGATACAGGTTTCATACTCATTGATGAGGATTTGAGCTCTCCAAGGTCAAAGTTGAGAGAGACTATTCAGGAGCAGAAGGCGGAGATAGACACTTTGACCGTCAAATTGCAAAGAGCCCAATGGATTATAAACTACATTGAGCAGAAAAACAAATATTTGGAAGATCAGAAAACAATCATGGAGTTGCGAAACATCCGTGAAGACCGGCAAGCTGCCCAAAGAAGCCAAACCGAGATGACATCCATTGAGCGAGAGATTGAGGCTAATAGAGAGACTTGGCTTGAGAGGGTCAATATTCATCTGTAGAAGCTGTTGGAGAAGGCCAACAATGAAAATAACATGATAAGGCACATGAAGAATCATTATTGGGCGAGGAATCATTTTTGCAAGGCGCGAATCAAGATCCTGAAGGCAAAGTTAAAGAGGGCATTAAAGAGTCGCAAAAGGCATGATAGACTCCAAATTTTGGTTGAAGCTTATTTGGCCCAGCATAGCGCTTGATGATGGACATTCAGCCCATATTTTAGGTAATTTGGGAAACATTTTGTCAATTTTGAATTTTTTGGCCTTAACACAGATTTTCCTGCCCGACGCGTCGCGCCAGTTGGCACGCGCGCTTATAATTGGCAGCTCCTCTTGAAGAAAACTTTGTATTTCTAGATTTTTCATCAAAATTTATGCATTCCTACCCATTACCTAAATATTTTGACAATTTTTTGGTTGCCTGAAGGGTCAAAAACACCCTAAAAATGACCTTTCTGCCTCTTTTTGGACATATAGGAAGCAGTGCTGGTAAAACTCATTTTTGGAGGGGAAAATGGAAACCAAATTTAGAAATTCCACTTGGGTTGGAAAGTAGCCAGGAAAATCTTTCCAACGAGCTATCCTGAACTCAATTTGGACTCCTGGAAGGCCCTAAAAATAAGCTCAAAAGTGGCGTGACGCATAGAGATTTCAGGCACGGCGCATTGGGAATTTTAGCCTAGTTTTCACTCAGTAACTCAGTTTTTCGCCTAGTTTTGGCCAGTTTGACTTTTTTATCTCCAAATGTAAATATATTAATGTAACTTGATGTAATTTCATGGTTTTTGATGTAATTTTGACAAATTTTCACTCATGTAAGTAGATTCATTCACCAAAAAGTGAATTGTAACTGAATGAATCAGTTTCCTGTCTTATAGAGGCAAGTTGTTCCACTGCCTATTTTCCAGTTCTTAGTTTATATCTTGTTGAAACAGCTCATAAACTAGTGAGCTCGACCCCTAGAGGCATGGGGATGAGCTAAGCTTGTCTATATCTTGTATTTTCTCAGTCATTTTCAGGGTTGGACACTTGGGATTGCTTTGAGCTTCATTGTACATTTCATCTCTGCATTTTGGCAAAGGAATAGATCAGGGTTTGCAGCACTCTTTGGGATCCATGTGGCTCTATGTTTTGATGGTGTGCTTCTCTATGTGATTGTAAGTTTACTGAAGTTTCATGTGTATCATTTCCCTTCTCATTTCTTCTTAAATTAAACAAACAAGTAATAAAGGTGGAATTCATTAGATTTGCAGTGCTCTGCCTTGAAGTTTGTTTAATTTTCCATGTTTTCAACTATCTGAAGAGGATTCCTGAAACCTCTTTCCCTCTTCAACTCCTCACCAGTCTGAGCTATCCATTTCATTCAATTCGAAGCATCAAAACAATTTCCTTCATTTCCCCATTCAGCTCTCTGCAAGACTGATCATTTCCCGGACCCAAAAACTGCCTTTCCCTTTGATTCCAAAAAAAACCCCAAAATCAAAACAAACTCTTTCACATATATACCTAGCCTAAAATCAGCCTTTATTTCAAGTCATCTCAAACCTTACTGATCATTTTTTGCTGAGATTGACCAGGAGAGAGCCCTCTCCCAACCTAGTAGGGCTAGCTACCAGGTTAAGCGTGGTTTGATGTTACCCTAGACTCTGCCTTCCTCAGCCTGAGGTATATTTAGGCCATAACATAGTGGCGACCATACTGTGGAATAAAAAATGGTTTGCTTGTTAGTGTTATTCATTTTATAAGCTACATATGGAGCATGAAGTTATGCCAGGTAGCCTTCGAAACGCTCTTTCTTTGCATCAGCGAAAGTAGAAAAAGGCTGCTTCAGTCAATCTCCGGTCTAGTTTGTAAACGTAACATCTAACTTGTAAGTTCCCCCAGTACATCAGATCATTCTAGACTTTTGGATGATGAGTTTAGAATTTGATAGGCTGAACAAGTTGGTTTTGTCCATTTGATTTTTGAAAGTAATTCAACACACTGGCTTCCAGACGACATACCAGAGCAAATCCGGATCTCGATCCACCTCCTGTGTATGAAAATCCCAATCTTATTTCGAGAATCCTTCATCAAGAAAGTCCTGTGATTCCTCTGTTTAAATCTCATTCATGTCCCGCTGTTTTTGAGTATCTTGAATATCTTGAATTTGATGAACAATTTGAGTTGTCATTGTTTGAGACTAAGTCTGAAAGTGCTATTGATTCTACTGTCATAAATCCAGAGTTTATCAAATATCTTGAAATTGAACAGGCTAATAGATCCATTGACAGTTACATTTTGAATATTCAGAATTCCATTGTGGCAAAAAACATCCCTGAATTCATAGAGTCTGCATCTGCAACTCTTGGGTCATCAGCAGTTACATCTGGTTCACAAATTCCTACCGAGCCTCCTTTCATTCCTACCATTCCCATGCAACCATCTATCTCTGATCAACAATCTGCAGTAGTATCACCTCCATCCACACCACATACACCTCATACATCAACTGCTCTGACTCCTCCTATATCCCCAAGATCGGTTGTAAATCCACCTAGAGCAATGGCTGCTCGATTTGAACCTCTCGTGTTGCCTCAAAACTTAGATGACATGCCCGCAGATTATCAAAGCAAAATTTCATTATTTGATGGCACTCCTCAAAGTGTCACTGCTCAGCAACATGTCGATAGGATGGCAGATTTCTTTGACCTTCATGAGATTGATGCGGAAAATGTGACAATGAGATTGTTTGTTCAAAATTTTGGAGCAGAAGTAAGAAAGTGGTTCAGAGCTTTGCCAGATAGAAGTATTCCTACACTGCCTAATCTTCAGAGACAATTTTTGGATTGATGGGAAGTGCAAAAAGATCCTCTTTCAATCCTTTCCGAAGATGACAATATCAAGCGAAATGTTGGTGAGTTTGTCCAAGATTATTGTATTAGATTCAATTCTGTTTACAATGCAATTCCTGATGATATAAAGCCACCTAGGGGGTCAGCTTTGATTAAGTTTCTAGATGGTTTCGATCCTGACATGGCCTATCAATTAAGAGAAAGAAGTTCGGCCACTTTAGAGGATATGCAGAAAATTGCAGTCAGTGTTGAAGCTAATTTGAATGCTAGGAGAGCTAGAATGAGAGCTGAAAAGAAAGCAGCAATAAAAGAAGTGGTTTCCACGTCAGATCAAATGCTTCGTAAGATGGAAAAGATGTTTGAAAGATTAGCACTTGATAAGCCTGAACCGCAGATCAGAAATCCTAACTTCCGTGGCCAGCAGCAACCGCAATTCAGAATCAAACAAAGAGAGCAGCGAGCACAAGAACCGATAGTTCAACAGCAAGTGAAGATGCCCTTACAGCAGAATTTTGTTGGTCCTGAATCAGATGATGAAGAGAATGTAATTGGAGAAGAGAATCATTTCTTTACACCTGATTATATGCCAATTTTTATCACTGAAGATGAGGAGTATTCAGAAAGCTCAGTTGTACAAAAAGACGAGGATTTCATCTTGGCAAATGATACAGCTCTTGAAGAAGAGTTTGATGAGTATCAGAGGGGATACATGAATGCCTTGACTGTTTCCCAGCAGCGCCAATATTCACTCAGAAATAGAGATGTCCCTATTAATCCAATTCAAAAGAGGAAGGAAGTTTCAGCACCAAAGAATAATTCACCCGTTGTGCAGAAGAAGGGAAAAGAGACAGTTGATCCCACTACTAGCAAATCACCATTAGCAAATGAAAGATCCAATAAGCCAATTGTATCAAAGGAGAAAACTGAAAAGAAGGATTTTCCAGCTAAAGAGGTAGAGAAAATTTCAGTTTTTAACTTAGAAAATGAAATTGCTAAGTTAAAAGTATCCATTCCTTTGACTGAGTTGATGAAAAATAGCAGCTATAAGGGTCAGGTGTCTAAGATTTTGAATTTAGATCCATTTTATGATATGGTAAATGTGGAAGATGATCAACCTGAGTTGATTTTTGGTCCAGCATTGGATGGTGAGTCTCCAGATAGTGATGTGCTTCCTTTTTATATCAGCCTTAGATTGCATGATTTTGTGTTACACAATGCTATGTTTGATTCTGGAGCCTCTCATAATCTCATGCCGAGGGAACTCATGGAGAAATTGGGATTGGATATCACTAGAAAGTATCATGATCTTTATTCTTTCGATTCTAGTAAAGTAAGATGCATTGGGATTATCAAGGATTTGGTGGTCACTTTGGATAAGATTCCTACTAAAAATGTTTTGATGGATGTGGTTGTGGCGGATATTCCTCCTAGATTTGGCATGCTTCTTTCCAGATCTTGGAGAGCGAAAATTAAAGGGACATTGCAGCTTTATTTCTCCTATGCTACTATTCATGTGTTTGGTCAGATGAGGAAATTATATCAGGAGCAAAAGATGAAGTATATGATCACCAACAAGGAGAAACCAGTAAATCATCCAATCAATTATGTACATACTAATTTAGAATCATTTGTTTTGTATTCAGATAGTTTCAATGATGTGAATAGCTAATTAGTTGAAGTAGAAGAGATTCCGGAAATCACTGATAATTTCAGAGAAATCTTAAAGAAAGAGAGACAAAAAATTGAAAGTACCGCTGAGCAATTAGCCTTCCGACAGCAGCAAAAATTTGATGGACAGCAAGCAGAAATAACAGAGCAAACAGAATTTCAGCACTTGGAAGAGGATGAAGATGGTTTATGGACCATGGATTTTGATGGTACAGTAGGAAATGACGGTGCTGGAATTGGCATTTGGGTACGCATCCCTTTTTCCGCCCCAAACAAAGTTCCGAGTAATGTAAGGGTCTGTTCTTATAAATTGGCTTTTGATTGTTCAAATAATGAGGCTGAATACGAAGCTTTAATTGCTGGTTTGAAAATTCTTAGAAAGTTGAATGCTATGAGGATTGCAGTGTATGGCGACTCCGAGTTGGTTATCAAGCAAGTGAAAGGTGAATACCAAGCTAAGCATCCTCGAATGTGGGCTTACCGAAATGCAGTTCTAGATATCTTGAGATTGTTTTCAGATTATACTTTGACTTGTGTCCCTCGTATTCAGAATGGTATTGCAGATGCACTTGCAAAGGCAGCAAGTAATTTGAAAATTCTAATGAACTCAAGTAACAAATTTGAAATTCATGTGAAGCATCGTCCGACTGTCCCTGACAATCAAAGGTATTGGCAAGTGTTTCAAGATGATGAAGAAATTGATGAATTTCTGCAAAATGAAGGTAAATTCAAAGACACTTCTATTGATGTGGAACAAGATGATGGTGGGGCTGATGTGTAATTAAATCAGATGGAAGTTTTGCAGCTAAAGGATAATGTCATTCCTAAAGGTCTAATACCTTTAGAGGAGCTTTTCGATCAAGATGACGTAGCTTGAAAACCAACCTTGCGGCCAACCGAAAAAGGAGTTGAGGATGTGAACATTGGATCAGCTGAAAATCCAAAAATGGTGAAATTGTCCAAAGCATTGCCACCACAAGTAAAAGCTAATTATATCTATTTTTTGTATTCTTTTTTTGATGTATTTTCTTGGGACTATTCAGATTTGAAGACATACAACACAAACATAATTCAGCACACCATTCCAATTAAGCCTAATCAAAAGCCCTTCAGGCAGAAGTTGAGAAGAATAAATCCAAAGTTGTTGCCTTCAATAGAGAAAGAAGTGAATCAGTTGTATAAGGCTGGTATCATCGTTCCCATAAGATTTTCAGATTGGATTTCTAATTTGGTTCATGTATGCAAGAAAACAGGGGAGATTCGTTTGTGCATTGATTTTAGGAATTTGAATAAGGTCTCTTTGAAAGATAATTATCCATTGCCCAAAATGGATCACATACTTCAGCGAGTGGTTGGAGCATCTCGTATGTCCCTACTCGATGGTTATGTCGGTTATAACCAAATTATAGTCCATGAGGATGATAGAGAAAAAACAGCATTCCCCACTCCGTGGGGAACTTTCCATTATGCTAAAATGCCTTTCGGTTTGAAGAATGCTGGTGTGACCTTTCAACGAGCAATGGATATGGCATTTGCAAATGAGAAGGACGTTTTTCTAGTTGTGTATCTTGACGATTTGACAGTTTTTTCTAATTCAGATTAAGAGAACCTTTACCATTTGAAGATTGTTTTTCAGCGGTGTAGAAAATATGGTGTGTCACTCAATCCGAAGAAGAGTTTGTTTGCCATGGATGAAGGCAAGCTTCTTGGTCATATTATATCAAAGGATGGCATCCACATTGATCCAACTTGAGTAGAAGCTATTCAGCAAATTGATCTTCCCCGAAACAAAAAGGAGATTCAATCATTCAATGGTAAGATGAATTTCTTACACCGCTTTGTGCCCAATCTTGGAGAACATTTAAGGGAAATTACAAACATGCTTAAGAAAGATAGCGTAGTGAAATGGACTAAGGAGGCTGTAAAGTCTTTCAATTTAGTGAAATTGGCTCTTTCTTCAGCTCCGGTTTTGATCAGCCCGGACTATACTCAGGATTTTATTTTATTTTCATTTGCCTCAGAGCATACTATGGCAGCAGTATTGATGCAGAAAAGAGATCAGCATGAAAAACCAATTGCTTTTTTCAGCCAAACCATAAGAGATACAGCTTTAAAGTATAACATTATTGAAAAGCAAGCTCTTGCCTTAGTGAAAGTGTTGAAAGATTTTCGAGTATATATTCTGCATTCTCACATTCTTGCTTATGTTCCTAATGCTGCTGTTAAGGATGTTTTAGTGCAGACAGATCCGGAAGGGAGACGAGGCAAATGGATTGCTGCCTTGTTGGAGTATGATGTGGAGATAAAGCCTGCAAAGATTATCAAAGGACAAGGGCTGGCTAAGCTAATGGCTGAGTCAAATTTGCATGCCTTGGACATTAATCTCATTGCTGCTATGTCTGAGGAAAATGAAGAAAGTTTGCTAATTCAGGTATCAGAAATATTTGTTCTTTCTCCTTGGTATTCGGATATTGTATATGTGCTCCAAAATTTGTCACCACCACCAAGAATGGCTAAAAACAAAAGTAGGACTCTGAAATTGAAGGCTGCCAAGTTTTGTATTATGAATAATGCACTCTATTGGAAAGATCTCGGTGGTGTTTTGCTAAATTGTTTGGTGGAAGAAGAAGCAAAACAGGTTATGGAAGATTTTCATAAGGGAGATTGTGGAGGTCACCTTTTCTGGAAAACAATGGCCAACAAAATTTTGAGAGTAGGATATTATTGGCTGACTCTTTTTGCTGATGTGTACAAAATTGTTAAAAGCTGCCATGAATGTCAGATTTTTGAAGGGAGGAAAAAATTGCAGCCTTTGCCACTTAAGTCCATTGAAGTAAGTGCTCCTTTTCAGTAGTGGGGTTTGGATTTCATTGGCGAGATCCATCCTGCTTCTTCAGCTCAGCATAAGTGGATCTTCATAGCCACGAATTATTTCACTAAATGGATTGAAGCGATTCCCACCAGGCAGGCCACAGATTCGGTAATAATTTCATTTCTTGAGAATAATATTTTGTCTCGTTTTGGCTGTCCAAATAAGTTGATTACTGATAATGCAGCAGATTTCAAATCAAAAATAATGATTTAGTTTTGTGATAAGTACCAAATCACTTTGGGGCACTCAACCGCTTATCATCCACAAGGCAACGGATTGGTCGAGTCCTCGAATAAATCTTTGGTCAACATTATCAAAAAGTTGCTAGAAATAAACAAGAAAAGTTGGCATAAGAAGTTGGTTAATGCACTTTGGGCAGACAGAGTGAGTCAGAAGAAATCTATAGGTATGTCCCCCTTTGAGCTAGTATATGGTGTTGACACGGTATTTCCTACCTCTCTCGCAGTTCTAGTGGTCAAACTTCTGCAGGAAGCTGGTAATGAAGATGATCATATGCAAAGGAGAATAAACCAAATGATCCATTTACAGCAGACTAGAGAGGAGGTTTTTCAAAACACTTTCAAGCTGCAAGAGAGAATTAAGAAAATATATGACAGAAAAGCAAAAGCGGACAAGTTTCAACCGGAAGAAGTGGTGCTGAAATGGGATGCAAGAAACGAGGAAAAAGGTAAGAATGGTAAGTTCGAAAATCTCTGGAAAGGACCCTTTAAAATTGCTGCATATCGGGGTCAAAATCATTTTCTTCTGAAGGAGATGAATGGGGAAGATTGTCCAGGAGGGCCGGTCAATGGTCGGCTGCTCAAGCGGTATCATTTCTGAAATGTTTTCTGATGTTTTACATTGTCACTGTACATACTGGTTTGTTTCAGTTTCATTGCAAGTGTGCGTTGTCATCATTCCTTCATTTTGGGGCCCGAGGTGAAGGCTATAACTCTGAAGATTGATTTCAGCTTTGGTTTGAGTTTGTTGAGTCAGGTCTTTTAGTCATTTTTGGTTTCAAAATTGAGTCTGTTTGAGTCAATTTACAGTCAATAAAATGAGTCAAGAGTCTTGTGTTGGTTTGTCGAATTTATTGACTCCATAGCCCAATGGACGAAGGCACTGCCTACTCTCCCAGAAATCTGTAGTTCTTGGCACCTCCAAGGAGCTACCATCCCCATTAGAGCCAATGTTAGAGTCGGTATCTTCATCCCTCCATCAGAGATCAGATTTCTCTTGTTGCATTTCATTTTAGGTGTCTCACCCAGTTCAGTCAGTTGCATTCCATTAGGAGCATGGATCATCTGACGGTAGGGGCTTGTCACTCATATCCCTCATGTCTTGTACCTGATGGCCTATTTATGTTCATTAAAATCATGTACAGTCATGTTTGGTCTCATAGTTGGAAAAGAGTCATTTTAGGGTTTTTAGTCTCATTAGGTCTAGGGTTTTATTAATCAGGTCTCAAAATGCCTAATAATGGTCAGCAGGCACATGAGGAAGCTTCAAATAAGGTTTCAATGCAAAAAAATTCATCATCATAATGCTTGATAATGATTTTTCTTCAAAACTCTGTTTTGAAGAAAAATTGTCTATTTCATCTTTTTGTAACAAATGCAATGTAATTTTCAAGTTTTTTCAGTTGTAATAATGCTCCATTCGCAACCCTGGTCACCTTTGCCAAAGCTCCATGCCATTCATTCCCTGCAAGACAGACAGAAGCTCGTTATTGAGTTCAAAAGAATAAAGGAAACAAAACAGAGTTTTAAATTGAAATGTCAAGTTGCAAACATTACAAAGTAGGTTTGTTTAAATGAAAAAACAAAGTCTTTGGTATATATATGATTTTTATGTTTCAACACTCCATTTGCATACCAAAAAGACAGCAGTGAGCAAGAGAAGATTTGAGAGGAGCGAAGCAATTGTTTGGAGGTCGAACTGTGTCAATTTTCCAAGCGCGACGCATTGGACAGCTGGCGCGATGCATCAGGCATACGCGGCGCATAGGGTAGCTTCCTTGTGTGTGAATTTGAACCAGCACATCGCACTGGGTTGGTTGCGCGGCACATTGGGCCGGAACACAATATTTTTTCCATTCCTTTCAACCATCAAATTTTACTCGGTCTCTCCTTGTTCGAGTAAGTCAAAGCCACTTCCTCATTGCTCTTGACAAGTGTTTGGTGTTGGTATGAGAATTTAAATGCAAAAAACTCAAACCCTATTGTCTTAAAAATGCTCTTAGGGTTTTGAAATTGATTTTGGTGTCAAATATTTACATTTCCCTTACCTCCTTTTTCCCCTCCTCACTGTTTATTTGCTCACCACAGTCCTCATTCCCCTATCTCTTGACATCCCTAAAGTCAAATCATCCCTATCCCATTCCCATTGTCCCCATACCATTTGTAAATTTCCCTCAAATCCCAAATTATCCCAAATAGCTAAGTGGTTGTCCCTAAATCTTTAAGACCAAATTTCAAGTGGCAAACTCACAATTTCACTTGATTATAGCCCGTCATTTCATTACACTTCCCTATTCCTCCATATCCCCTCCCATATTACCACTTATTTGGAAATCAAATCAAGAACACCAAAATTCTCATACAAGACAACATAGACTTTGCATCGACCTTGGACATGATGGAGACAGATACTGATTCATCCCATGACCAAGACAGTGATTCCACCACTGAACTACATGCACCTAGAAGGCCTCATAAGAGTGGCAGACATGTGAGAGAGGAGCCCACCTCATTGGCTGAATTGCAGGCTTGTCCACTTGCCATGGCATGTTTTCGAGAGCAGTCTTGTTATCAATTTTGTGAAATGGTTGCTAGGATCCATTATCATCAGGAGTTGGCTCGTTTTTTTGTGTTGCATTTACATGATGGTCAGGTCACCCTTGCCGGTGTGACTTTCACTTTAACACCGGAAACTATCTCTCTCTCAAGCAACCGGAATACCCAATGTTGGAGAACAATGGAACAAAAGACAGCAGGTGGACAGAGTGCATTATGAACCATATATCAGGCCTAGTTTTGTGAAACAACTCAGCAGGGTGTTTCCTTTCCGGTTCCTAAAGGATTCCTATGCTCCTATGATGAAACTCATTATCAGATATTTCAGTTGTGAGGGCCGGTTTTCACGTCTCTATGCCTATCATATCAGGTTATTGATGCATTTTACCAGGGTGAGGATGATGAACCTCCCTTATTTCATGTGCCATAATATCGATATAATGACCACTCTCGTGCAGAGGAAAACTCCCGAGCAGCAGTACAACGGTATTTATCACTATGCACTCATCAAGATCGTGGTTGTGCATCAGCTTGGCCTGCAGGGTATTTCATGGGAGGATTTAATTTCTAATGATTTCTTCACAGCTCCTCAGGTTCCTCTGGAGGTTGTTCATGATGCAAGTGAACCTTCATATCAGCATGGAGGTCAGGAGACAGAGACTACTAGTGTGCTGACGTATGTCACTTATCAGAGAGGCACTAGAGGATTATTTGCAGCAGCTCGGTGAGTATTATCTCCACCTGGGGTGGAAGGGGTCTCGCTTCCATCATCAGTAGCACAGGTACAGGTACAAGATAGAGGTAAGAGGCCCATGCAGGATGAGGGGCCTTCAGGAGGCCAAGATACAGGTTTCATACTCATTGATGAGGATTTGAGCTCTCCAAGCTCAAAGTTGAGAGAGATTATTCAGGAGCAGAAGGCGGAGATAGACACTTTAACCGTCAAATTGCAAAGATCCCAATGGATTATAAACTACCTTGAGTAGTGAAACAAACATTTGGAAGATCAGCAAACAGTCATGGAGTTACAAAACATCCGTGAAGACCGGCAAGCTGCCCAAAGAAGCCAAACCGAGATGACATCAATTGAGCGAGAGATTGAGGCTGATAGACAGACTTGGCTTGAGAGGGTCAATATTCATCTGGAGAAGTTTTTGGAGAAGGCCAAAAAGGAAAATAACATGCTAAGGCACATGAAGAATCATTATTGGGCGAGAAATCATGTTTGCAAGGCGCGAATCAAGATCCTGAAGGCAAAGTTAAAGAGGGCATTAAAGCATCACAAAAGGCATGATAGACTCCAAATTTTGGCTGAAGATTCTTTGGCCTAGCATAGCGCTTGATGATGAACATTCAGCCCAAATTTCAGGAAATTTGGGAAACATTTTGTCAATTTTGAATTTTTTGGCCTTAACACAGATTTTCCTGCCCGACGTGCCACGCCACTTGGCGCGCGCTTATAATTGGCAGCTCCTCTTGAAGAAAAATTTGTATTTCTAAATTTTTCATTAAAATTTATGCATTCCTACCCATTACCTAAATATTTTGACAAGTTTTGGGTTGCCTGAAGGGTCAAAAACACCCTAAAAATGACCTTTCTGCCTCTTTTTAAACACACAGGAAGCAGTGTTGCGAAAACTCATTTTTGGAGGGGAAAATGGAAACCAAATTCAGAAATTCTACTCGAGTTGGAAAGTAGACAAGAAGATATTTCCAACGAGCTATCCTGCACTCAATTTGGACTTCGGTAAGGCCCTCAAAATCAGCTCCAAAGTGGCGCGACGCATAGAGATTTCAGGCGCGGTGCATTGGGAATTTTGGCCTAGTTTTCACTCAATAACTCAGTTTTTCGCCTATTTTTGGCTAGTTTGACTTTTTTATCTCCAAATGTAAATATATTAATGTAACTTGATGTAATTTCATGGTTTTTTCTGTAATTTTGACAAATTTTCACTCTTGTAAGTAGATTCATTCACCAAAAAGTGAATTGTAACTGAATGAATCAGTTTCCTATCTTATAGAGGCAAGTTGTTCCACTGCCTATTTTCCAGTTCTTAGTTTAGATCTTGTTGAATATCTCCTAAACTAGTGATAGTTACCCCTAGAGGCATGGGGATGAGTTAGGCTTGTCTATATCTTGTATTTTCTCAGTCATTTTCAGGGTTGGACACTTGGGATTGCTTTGAGCTTCATTGTACATTTCATCTCTGCATTTTGGCAAAGGAATAGACCAGGCTTTGCAGCACTCTTTGGGATCCATGTGGCTCTATGTTTTGATGGTGTGTTTCTCTCTGTGATTGTAAGTTTACTGAAGTTTCATGTGTATCATTTCCCTTCTCCTTTCTTCTTAAATTAAACAAACAAGTAATAAAGGTGGAATTCATTAGATTTGCAGTGCTCTGCCTGGAATTTTGTTTAATTTTCCATGTTTTCAACTGTCTAAAGAGGATTCTTGAAACCTCTTTCCCTCTTCAACTCCTCACCGGTCTGAGCTATCCATTTCATTCAATTCGAAGCATCAAAACAATTTCCTTCCTTGCCCCATTCAGCGCTTTGCAAGACAGATCATTTCCTGGACCCAAAATCTGCCTTTCCCTTTGATTCCAACAAAAACCCCAAAATCAAAACAAACTCTTTGACATATATACCTAGCCTAAAATCAGCCTTTATTTCAAGTCATATCAAGCCTTACTGATCATTTTTTGCTGAGATTGACCAGGAGAGAGCCCTCTCCCAACCTGGTAGGGCTAGCTACCAGGTTAAGTGTGGTTTGATGTTACCCTAGACTCTTCCTTCCTCAGCCTGAGGTAGATTTAGGCCATAACACAAAGGAGATGAGCGGGTCTATCATGTTCTTGTCAGTCGAAGAATGGCCTAGCAGGGAACCCCTAGTTACCCCCAACGACACTTCACATCAACAACCAACGTGTACGTTATGTAAAAAGACAGACCATATAGTCATCCATTGCCTTGACTTAGCAGCATTGCGATGTTGGTTCCCCGCCTGGTCTTAGAGAAAGAATGATGGGACCCCCATATCATGGATATTTTTCCTGATATGTCAAGGTAATCATTACGAGTGACATTGTACTTATGCCTCGCAAATCAGTCCCACTATCGACATGATTAATGCCGTAGAAAATAGACAGGACGATCTCCGGGAATGGCATAAAAGATACATCGTCGGCTCAACGTCCCCACCACCGCAATGGTGTGTCAAACCTGATAAGACTGCACACCAACCACGTGTACCCCAGGCAAAGCCTAGGATAACATACGACCTATGTGATCTGAACGATCACCAAGTCAACCAATGCAGAGAACTCAAGCCCCTTGCAAAAATTTTCTACATAGTCTCTTCTCTCCCTCAGAAAATTCTCTCCAATCAAGATAAGATCACACGCACTTATTGTCGAATTTTCTCACACTTTCATCATACATTTAATTCTACCATCCACTAAAGATGAAGACAAGTCTAAACGAATGACGCAGAAATGGAAGTAGAAGAAGACCTCTTCTACAACCGACCCTTTCCAAGCGTCCACATCAGGGACAACGAGTAGCATAGAATCTCACACTATCTACTCTGTCAAAGTTGTGGTACCATGCACCGTTTTCACCAATCAAGATCACGCGCCATAGGTATGCCCGCTACTGGAAGCATTCATGCAACTCTGTGATAAGAAGAATTCCACTGAGTGGAAATTGACTACCCTGGCGGGAGACCCGACTTTATGCTCAACCAGAACTCCATTAGTGAGATCCTTCCCCCATCGCATGCCAGTGACACAATTCACCACATTCGACTTGTATCATCGCACGCCCAAGACAGGATTCCAACCGCCCCCTCGCCCTGGGATTTCTACTTGATTCGTCTCACAAAAGACCAAGATACCTTACACTTTCGCATTGATTTCCACAAGATCCCAAACTTGCACGCCACCATCAAACTCCTTGATGACACCCAACCTCTAGAACAACGCCTAGTACAACTAGATCTAGTTGACGAAAGTCAGCAACAATCACTGCAACACAATGAGGCCCATAAGAAAATGGTGAAAGCATCATTCGACTACCAAATCACCCCTCGCTCATTTACCGAGGGAGAATTATTCTTTCGCTACGATGTCGCAAAAGAGGCCTTAGGGCTAGGAAAATTCAAAACCTTGTGGAAAGGACCCTATATCATCAAAAATTTCCTCTGAAAGGGGGCATATATATTGATAGAATCGGATGGGATATACCTCACTAACCTCGTGAACGGCCTTTACCTCAAGAAGTTCTACCCATAAGGGCCCCAGAAGCCCTTGTCCCCTAGAGTTAGGGTACACAAAAACCCCAACACCAAAATATGTTTTGACCCAAAGACTTATGTAAAAAACGTGCTCAAAGTGCCACCATGGATCACCAACTTGAACCTTATTTCGGATTTGCTGATGGAGCATCATGATGGTCGCAAAACTTGGCTGCAGCCACCTAGGTCATCTACCACCCTAATCATTCACCACTGTGTTCAAACGGTGTGTGCATCGGATAAACAACAAATAATCAAGCAGAATATTATGTCGTCATCGGACTTATTTGCAGGCCCTCCATCAGGGCATCCGCCATATGTATATCTACCTCAATTCCCAATTAGTAGTATCACAGTTGGACCAAACATTTGAGACGAGAGACACACACCTGTTTAGAAAATATTTGCATGCCAAAAGATTAAGCAGACAATTTGATTACATTACATTTTCACATGTATCAAGGAATCAAAACCAAGCAGTTGATCGCATAGCTAACAATATCCTAGACTGGAATGCATCATGAATAAACCATCATACATAAAAAACCAAAGACATGGATATCCATCAGCATAACACAAAATATATAAATCGAAATAGATAGCACACCATATAGAGCCGCAAAAAAGATCTCTCATATATATATCAAAAAATATATGTATATGAGTACAAAAAATAGTGTCGTTGGCCCACTGGCTAGCCCAAAGACACAAAGGTCGTCAAAAATAAGGGAAGCATCCTCATAACGGGTGTTTTTCCTGTGTACAAAACTACTCTACGAGGTGCCCCCTTAAGAGGAGCACCTAGGCCCACCATTTCTCCTAGTGCCACCACCAAAGCTATTGTCGCCACTGCAATAACTACCCATCGTAGAGTGGGCCGATAATCCCTCTCACGGGCCATCACCGTCTCTAGCCAAACCTCCTCGAAGTCGTCCATGAAACCTCGATCAGGAATCCCCTAGGTCAAGTGGTCCACTCAACCTCGGAAGTCCTCTAGAGTGGCCACCTGAGCTGTAAGTACTGCAATGCATGCCTTAGCTGCATCTGCACGAGCTCGCTCGGTCGTAACCTCAGCTGCAGCCGAGCTGTTGCCCTCACCAGAAGGGCCAGCACCATCCCTGCCAGGTGTTATGTAGGTAAATCCTCTCTGCGGACAGAGAAGATCCCTCTAGCCCTAGAGTGGGTCTAGAAACAAAGAGACATGCTAAAGTGTTCCTTCCTAATTATTGAATGAATAAGGGAAACGAAAAATCGACCTACCTAGAATCCAACGCAAGTCACAATCTGTTCGCCATTGCGTTTGGATACCTGCACAAAGAACAAGGAGACAAGAACAACATACAATATGGCAGCATTCCATCCATAACTATTAACCAATCAAATAGGGCTAAACATATTGCGTTAAACAAACATTATAACACAATAGTTGAACCAAATAGTAGCCATGTATATAAATGAATAGAAGGAAGAGTTACAACCAATGCTTTGGCGTTGCAGTCTCCTCCAGCGGGGTTCAGGCAAAGCACGTCTTAGATGCTCATCAGGAAATTCGGATGGGGTGAATGCATGGACTCAAGCTCTCCTCAATGTAATTCCTTCTATCTATCTTCTCTAGTCATTCAGCTATAATATCAGTTATCCAAGTTCAGCTAGCTTGTTCTAAGAGAGATAGCTTCTTTTATAGAGGAAAAGGAGGAGGTTGGGATCCCTACAAAGGTGGGAGAGAGTCCTATCCTTTAGGAGAGTTCCAAGGGAGGTGGAAAATACTAAATAAAGGAGGGAGTCTGTGGTTGTTTCAGTTCAACCACTCCCAATGACTCATTCTCGAGGTGGTTGGAATAGAACCTCCACCCATATTTTTTAAAAACATTCCATAAACAGGTTGGTGCGGGTGCTTAACTAGGACAGAGCACCAACTAGCATGGGCTAAGTGTTAATTTTCCAGCTCGGCACGGGAGTGTGACTGGCTACTCGCGCCAAGGCAAAAACAAGGGTTTTTACAGTCCTGCTCAGGGAATTGACAACAGGAGGGATGTTAATCTCATGTAAAGGAATGCAATGATGATCTTTGCAAGGCATGACACTTCCTATAAGTCACATAAATGAGCCTCCAATGGGAGAGATGGGGATTGCAGGGACAGTGACAAAATGTTCTGTAACAGATGACCCCTAAAGCATGAGGTCCAAGGGAGAGGGAGGGGCGAAATTCTTTATGAGAACGTGTTCGAACCAAACACCGCTATTGGAAAACCTACAATTACAAATACAACTGATATCTCTGATACATGAACATGTGGCATGGGTTCAGCCATCCATAATAGAGTGTATATAAAAACTGAGATATGAGGTATGGATGCAACCATCCAGCAGTAAGGATCAACAAATAGACTCAGGTATGGTCGCAACCATCCAATCAAAAGAGTCATGTAATAAGTTATAAAAATCCACCAAAATCCATAGCCTGGATTTTATCAGACAAAATCCAGGGTCTTGCGCTCCACCTCGACCTGAACAAGTACAATTTTAGGCATGCGAATATATGAGCTAAAGTCAAACATGCAAGAAAATCACCTGATTACCATCCAATGATGAAAGATGTTAACAGGCACGAGAGAAATCACCAATAATGACAATGGCTCTCAAGGTACAACTGGTACAATCCATGAAATTTGAATAGTGATATGGTGTCAAACATCCGCAGAGTCACTCGATCGAAGGCCAATGATGTGGACCTTGCATCGAATGCGAAAAAACCTGCCATTAAGGTATGCAGGCTCCAAGGTACCAGAATAGAGTCTCTTGATCAAATTCCTGGATAATGAGTTGAAGTCGACAGGAAGTGACCTGATCGAAGGTGGGCCATAATGTTTCCCACATCATCGATACGAGACAGAGGAACATGATAATAGTGAATCAGGAGCAACAGAGAATCAGAGGGAGGTTGAAAACTGTAGAGGAAAACTTCTCTTGAACATATCAGCAACACGACACTGGATTTGGCAGTATTTGACATCAAAGGATCTGAAGTCATGATGATGTGGCAAAGAGCAGATGAGACGTCAAAAGAGATGACCCAAACACATGGAGGAAAAAATGACGAAATGAGATGTCCCCAACCTGACACAAATGCAGACAAGTGCCATGTTCAAGAGCGACATACTGCCAACATAACTAAAATTTGTTTCCATTTCCCCCCACCATTTCTAGCGAGTACCCCAATTATTTTTTTAAACAAGCTTGAAGGGGATAGCATTTGCTTGTGCCATAAGCTTTTCCTTCAAACAAATCCATCCTAGTACATTTTACGAGCCCTAGGAAGGAGGAACTTGATTAATGTCATGGTGACGAAATTCGATGTCATCAGGGTTTAACGAGTCTGACAAAGGGAGAACTCGGCATCTTTTCATGTTTAGAGAGTTTGAAAAGAAGGCAGAAAAGAAAACTCCATCATGGCCCTTTTCCTAAATAGTCTCTCAGATCTGAAAAGGTAGAAAACAATATCTAAAAGAACCTCTTAGTCATGATAGGCTAAGGTATTCCTTTTTTGTAAATAATCTATCCCAGCGCGAAAAAGGGGTAAACGTATACTAGGTAGATATCGTTTCACAGCCATTTAATGAGTTCAAAATGACAAGAGTCTCATCAATATTTTCAGTTTTAGAGAGTCAGAAAAGAGCTGAAAAAATGACTCCAGTAGTGACTCTTTCATGTTTTTACTGAGTCTAAAAAAGTATAAAATTTAACTCGTTACTTCATCACTATGTCCTGAAAAACCTCTTGCTGCACAAGAGAAACGTGTAAAATCCATTTTTCAAAAAATAATATAATAAAGTAATCGAAAAACATGTCTTAAAACCTAATTAGGTTTGTAAAAAGTTATAAAATGCCAAAAATGGTAAAAAACAATTACTTTCACTTTTTACCTCTTGTGGAGCAAATAGTTACCCATTTTACTGTGTGATTTTGCGGCGATGATAGCGGACAATCCAGTAGATCAATCTCAAATCCGTCAGTTCCAGGTAAGATCTGAGATATTTCCCTTCATTTTTAGGCATTTCTTACCTCCTACAACTTCTAATTCTGAAATCTGGGGGAGGAAGTATGAAAATTAGGGCACGGTAGTTGGCATGGGTTTCAGGCATAGAGTCGCGCCAACTGCCCAATTTTTTGTACTAGGGCGTGCCCATTCGCGCGACTATTTGGGAAACAGTCGTGCCAACGATGCTAACCATTTTTTATGCATAATGTAAGACACAAACCCCATTTAATCACAAATCTAAGCTCCCAAAAGGCTAATATCACTCATATGAATGTGTTTACAGGTAAAAAGCAGCAAAATGGTGATAGAATGGAAAGAACGGGAACACAGCGAAGAAGAAAAGCTTGCCATGGAAAATGAGAGATGAATGGAAGCTCTCAGGGATTATGGACTGAAGAAGTTATTCTTGACACCGTGTCTCCATGCTCAACCAGAGCTGTTACAATATTTGATCAATATATAGGATGAGAACCAGGAAAAGTTCATCGTTCAAGATCAGGAACTTGAGATTGATGTTTCTGACGTCTATTTTATCACAGGATTGTCGTGAAGGGGAGCAGCACCGATCCTAACCGGTACCCAGCCTTGCATGGAGAGCATGTCCATGGTGATGGACAGAGTATGTCCAATGGCACGGAAGGGAACAGGGAGCCGGAAAGTTGACATCCAAACTATCCCAGACCTAGCACTAAAAGTAGTGCTGCATACCATCACACGAGCTGCGGGATCGCAAGCACCGCATGAAGCAACAAAAACATAGTTGCTTCTTGTTGTAGACTGCTTGTCACCAACCATATACAACTAGGCAGAGGCTGTGACAATAAACATGAAACGCCAGCTAACAAAATGCAAGAAGACCAAATTGAAGCAGTTTGGTTATGGGTCTATCTTGGTATCGTTCTTCCTGGAATGACTACCAATATTTCAGCGTCAAGAGGTCATAGTCCGGACATCACCAACGAGAGAAGCACGGATGGCCCAACGGGTGGCTCTGATGCCAAGGGCAGGGGCGGTCAACAGATGTCCTGGAGACCGGAGTTATTTGATTGGCTCCACCGACAATTGATCGTTGTGGAGGACTCGCCCTACTCTGGTACATATTTTACTGGTGATCCGGACCTCCCATTCTCGGAGGGAGAGGATTGGGACAAAGATTTGGGTAAGACCCATTTTTAATTTTCATGAGTATTAAGAACTTTTTTTTATGTATGTTATGACTTTAAATCTATGAATTTGTAGATGTCGGCCCAGAGAAACCCGTGGGCATGTCTCCAATAGCGAGGTGAATTCCTCATGATTTCGACCCCCATGGTGAGGGCAGCGAGGAAGAGGAGCTCGTGCACATCCTAAAGGGGATCACTCATGGAGTCCTAGATTATGCATGATTTGACGATGTTTCTCACGCCTACTAGAGACATACCGTCGGGGTGTCAATTCATATTCACCACTTGCTGAGGTGGCTTGTATGGGCAGTGACATGTTATCATAAGCATCACGCCGATTAGGCACCTAGGCTTTATATCTGTATTTTTGAGAGACATGGGGTCTCAGGATGTAAAAGAAACACACATATATTTTTTGAATGTATGATGCACACTGATGCAAAAATGTGATATATATATACAACTAATTCCCTATATGGATCTTTTTCACATGATGATGATTCCACAAATTACGCAAATGTCTATCTAATACAATGTTAGCCACTGTATCAGTTAATGCATTCATTCATCTATGAATATGTTGATACGTGATAAAATCAAAATGTATTTCCAACAAACGAATACGTAAATACAATCTCAAAATGTACGGGTTTCTAACTCAATAATGACCATTGAGTTGTAGAACAACAAGCTGTGAATCTAAATTTACAAGAAATGTGTGTATGCCGAGATTGATTGCCTCAGTTAATAGTTTAAGAACAACACTATATTCAACGACATTGTTTGTAGTTCATCCTAGACAAATACCTTGTAGTTCTATCAATTCACCCGCAGGATCATAGATTACCCAGGCTGCTGAAGACAAATTCCTCGTACTGTGGGAAGCACCATCTACGAAACTGACATAAGGGATAATAAACATTTGCACAAAAAATCAAGACCCAAATAAGCAGGAAAATGCTCACAAAGCACACCAAATAAAATCATGTAAAAAAATAAAAATAAAAACGCTTGTGTACACAAATCATGCATGAATGACTCATGCATAATACTTTTTGAGATATAACCCATTTTTGGGTTGTTCTAACGTATTATCTTCGTAATCAATGAGCTCATAGGCTCCATTCTGAAATACGCATTTAACAATGTAAGGCCCAGCCACATGGGTTGAAATTTACCTGCCCCTAGCTTATCATGAGCTTGGTCGTATAGGAGGACGAGATCTCCTTCAACGAAAGCATGAGGGGAAACTGATTGGTCAAAATGAGCTTTGACCCAATTTTTTTGTGCTTCAATAACCAAAGCAGCAAAGTAGTGAGTTTCATCTAACCTTTCAAGATAAAGGAGATGCTCTTCTTCCGATGAAGTGTTTGGCAGTAATTCAACAACCAACTTGAGGGAAGGTATTGCACATTTAATTAGAAGAGTGGATTCCAGCCCATAAACCAACTGAAAAGGAGTGAATCCAGTTACACTCTTAACTGACGTTTGGTATGCCCAAAGAGTTGAAAATAACATGAGATGCCAATTGGATTTATGGATCCCAATCGTACGTTGAAGCATAGTAACAAGAACTTTGTTCACGACTTCAACCTAGCCATTGGCCTGAGGATAGTACGGCGTTGAGCTGTCGTGACGCAGACCCAACTTAGAAGTCAACTCAGCCACCATGTAATTATGAAAATGGGAACCATGATCAGTAATGATGGCTTGAGGGACACTAAACCTAGCAAGGATATGATTTAATATGAATTGAGCAAATGTCTTACCATCAGAGGCAAGTGTAGGCATTGCTTCGGCCCATTTGGTGAAGTAGTCCATGTCTACAATAATATAAGCATGCCCCCCGGCCGAGTGAGGGTTACACGTCATAAAATTGATGCCCCACTTCGCAAATAGACCAACCGTAATGACAGGATGAAGAGGTACAAGTGGCGCACGCATCTGGCATTGATAAACCTAGAAATCATGATATTTACGAACCGCGACAATGCAGTCTTTGAAGATAGAAGGCCAGAAATAACCAGCACGAAGAATCTTCTATGCGGTGGCATAACCAGACATGTGACCACCACAGGAGACATTGTGAAAATCATTGAGGGCTTTCTCAGCTTCCTCGAGGGTCAAACACTGATGGAGAATGGAATCTACTCCGACATGATAGAGGGTATCCCCGACTATACGATAAGGTTGCGACTGATGACGGATGCGTCGACGGGCATCCTTCGTCAACTCAGATCTGAAATTAGAATTCTGGAGATAAACGGTGATATCACCGTACCACGGATCGAGGGTGCTAATCAAGAAAAACGTATCGTTTGGTATATACTCCTCAAGAGGAGAAGGAGGAGAGTCTGAAGTCAGGGAACAAATCAAATCAGCAAAGACTAATGATTTCTTCGACTTGGTCGTAGTAAATTCAAAATCGAACTCTTGGAGGATAACAATCCACTTTGAGTAGTTGCCCCCCAACAATTGTCGAGACAATATATAGGTCATGGGGCTGCAATAAGAAATCACAATCATCGTACACAAAATAATATAATGACAAAAACTCTGAACGAATTGAACCGCAGCTAATGCTAACTTCTTAACGTGGGCATAGCGCGTCTCAGGGTCGAGAAGATTATGAGACAGGTGATAAATAACATGCTTGTTACGGTCATCATCGTCTTGTACCAGAACCATCGCAATCGTACTGAAAGCGGTGGCTAAATAAAGGGAAAATCACGATGATAGTCAGGATGATGCAGCAAAGGAGCATTGACAAGCAATGTCTTCAGGGCCTCAAAATACTTTTGAGCAATCTCATCCCAACAGAATGGGATGCCCTGCTTTAATAAACACATGTATCCCCGAGCCACTTATGCATAGTTATGTATGTAGAAATTTGAATAATAGCTGAATTATTCACCGAGATTATCTTGATTACACACTATTTAATCTTCATGCATAATACATAACCTCTTCTACAATTTATCATCAATTTGCGGAAATAGAAGCAGTCGCATGCGCACATTAAAACATAATCAAGCACACATATAACACAGTATGTAATGGGAAAGCTTACAGCTGAAAACCCCCAACTATCTGTATATTATAATGATAGAGAACATGTAAAAATACATAGCACAAAGCTCCTCACAGCTCTCAGCACTATCTCACATGCTACACACAAACTAGCTCAGATATGAACAAGTCACAAGTTCAAATCTCCTCCACCTGTCTGCCTGCCTCTACTGCGCAATCCAAGATGAATAATGATGAGATCCAAGTTCGAATCCCACTGGCTTGTACTGCACAATCCTCATTGGAAATCTCAATCAATGTGTGTGAAAATCTCATGCACAGCTATAGTCACAACTGATAGTAGACTCACCCTTTCACCCACCTCTAACACTGGTCTCCACTGAACTGTCCATGCATTGTAGTTAGCTGATGTATTCTTTAGTTGATTTATGAGTTAATAATTAGTGAATTAATTAATAATTAATTCACACCACTCATCACTAGTGTATTTATCAGTTAGACTAAATACAACTAGTTCAACTAAGTTAAACCGAACACAATTCCACCAACTGTCTCATCAACTCCACCAAACTCTGCCACATGATTTCTAACTGAAGTCAACCATGCAATAGCTCAACTAACCCCTAGGAAAAGCGTATTTCCTTCTGTCAGCTGCATGTGCCACATCCAAGCATCAAACTGAAGTGCTCCAAGAGGAAAAGATAATGTTTATAGCCCAAATATTATTAAGGGCTAATAATATTTGACTGATCTATTTTTAGACTGGCAGTCTAAAAATAGACTTTGCCCAATGTCTAAAAATAGAGTTCCATATATTTTTACCAACTTGGCCAATCATCCATAAATAGCATCCTGCAAGTCATATACCATGATCCATATGTCTAAAAATAGACATAGTATAAAAATAGACCTTGCGCCAAAAATAGCCTGCGGGCCCACTTAGTGAAGGCGACTTCTTTTCACTAAGCTCCATCATCTTGTTGCATTTTCAACACTCCCTCTCAACAAGATATGGATTATCTGCAACCCCTATCCTGCCTTTGTGGTATTCGAATTTGCTCCTGGTGAGCGCCTTCGTCAAGATATCAGCATCCTGATCCTCCGTGGGAATATATGAAAGTAACATGATTCTCCGCTGCACACAATCTCTGATATGATGGTACCTGATGTCGATGTGTTTGGATCTATCATGAAATACTGGATTAGCCGAGAGTTTAATGCAACTCTGGTTATCACAATAAATCACAGTAGGCTCCAAGTGTGACCCAAACAACCTGACCAGAATCTTCCTCATCCATATGACCTCGCATGCAGCCAAGCTTGTTGCCATATACTTAGCCTCTACTGAACTGAGTGCCACGGATCTCTACTTCCTGCTGTACCAAGAAACTACCGTCGACCCGATACTAAAGATCCCTCCAGATGTGCTCTTTCTGTCCGTTGGGCTCCCTGCCCAATCTGCATCTGTGAAGCCACAAAGCTTCACCTCATCCTCCTGTCTGTACCACAAGCCATATCCCGATGTGCCTCTAAGATAATGCAATACATGCTTGCCTGCCTTCCAGAAGATCTTGGTAGGCTTAACCATAGCTTGTGAAAGCTGGTTAACAGCATAGCATATATCGGGTCGTGTATTGACCAGATACATAAGCGACCCCACCAACTGTCGATAAACAGTGGCATCCACTACCTCCGCTGAAGTAGCATCCTCCTTCCTCCAACCTCCAAGAAGAGGAGTATCAACAGGCTTGCAGCCATGCATGTTGAACTTCTCCAGTATCTCCCGGGCATACTTACCCTGAGAAACAAACAGTCCATCACTGCGCTGCCAAATTTCCAATCTCGGGAAATAATGAAGGAGGCCCAAGTCCTTCATCTCAAACTCTCTTGCAAGATCCTCCTTGCATGAAAGTATCAACAGCTCATCACCCGTCAAAATCAAATCATATACATAAAGTACAATGATCAGCAACTTACCCTCCACCACAATCTGGTATAGGTTAGGATCCGCCTCACTCTTGGAGAATCCAAGTCCGATGAAATAACTGTCTATCCATGTGTACCAAGCACGAGGTGCTTGTTTCAACTTCCTTAGCTCTCTTGAGTACGAACACATGCGACTCACTTCTTGAAGATCTCAAAACCTTAGAACTGCTTTCTATGTACACCTCCTCCTCAATGACTACGGTGAGGAAGCGGTCTTCACATCCATCTAATGAATGTGCCACCCCATCTGCACTGAGAGAGCAAGAATCGTCCGTATGGAAGAATACCTTGTGACAGGTGCAAAGGTCTCCTCATAATCGATCCCCTCTATCTGTGAGAAGCCTCGGGCAACAAATCTTTCCTTGTACTTCACCACACTCCCGTCAGCTGCCTGCTTCACTTTGTAGATCCATCTCGAACCCACCACTGATTTCCCTTCCGGTCTCGGGACAATTTCCCATGCACTGTTTCTGACAATCGAATCATACTCTTCCACCATGGCATCTACCCATGCGGGGTCCTCCACAGCTTCCTCGAAAAAGGATGGCTCTGTCACGACACATTTGCTCACGAGCCATGTATCCCTGGTGTACCGGTCGGTGACTATCTGCATGCACGCTGTGTTGTAGGTGCTCCTACAACCTTCTCTGCATCTTGAGCTAGTCACTCAACTTCTGTAGTGCGCTTCCGCCCTCTGATGGTTGGCGCTGCATGAGTGGTCTCTTCCACTCCATGAACCTCATCTTGTGGCTGATCCACATCCTGAGACTCATCCTTAGGAACTAATATCTCCTCATCTGCATGCAAGTGTGGCTCCCTCTCAAGCGAACACTTCATGGCTTTCTCCTCATGAAATTTCATATCCCGTCGCACAACAGTCTTGCGACTGTCTGAAAAATACACACGATAGTTGTGGGGCATATCAGTGTAGCCCACAAATATCCCAACCTCTGAGGTCAGCTCCAGCTTCTTCCTGGAATCCTTCGTCACATGAATGTAAACAGGTGAACCAAAAATCCTCAAATGGGAAATATCAGGCTTCTTACCAGAAAATGCCTCCTCGGGTGTACTCATGCCAAGTATCTTGTGAGGAAAACGGTTTTGCACATATACTGCAGTATTGCATGCCTCAGCCCACAAGTGTATGGAAGGGCCCTGATCATGCAACATCGCCCGTGCAGCACCCACGATCGTTCTGTTCTTCCGCTCAGCAACCCCGTTCTGCTGTGGGTTATGAGGTGCTATGAGCTCTCTTCGAATTCCTTCTGCGCTGCAAAAGTCCTTGAATTCGCCAGATATGAATTCACCACCATTGTCGCTCCTAAGAGCCTTCACCTACTTCCCCGATTCTTTCTCAACCAGTGCCTTGAACTCACAGAACTTTGAGTATGTCTCTCTCTTCTTCTGCATGAAGAAGATCCAGCACTTACGAGAAAAATCATCAACAAATATCACATAATACCTGTGCTTTGCTGTCGAAGCTACTGAGAAAGGTCCACACACGTCTGTGTGAATTCTCTCAAGGATCGTCGTGGCGCGACTATCCTTCTCGTGAAAAGTGGCTTTCACAAATTTTCCCAAGGTACACCCCTTGCACTGATCTGACTGCGCAAGAGTGCCCTTAGGAAGCCCAGTAGAAATCTGCTGCAGTATCTTCAAAGCTCCATGGTGAAGGTGGCCCAATCTCCGGTGCCACAACTCGCCATCATCCCGGCTCACCACTCCTTCTACCTTGCCTGCCATTGCTGCGCAGCCATCTACTTGCAATTGATAAAGGTTCTTGACTCGAACCCCTATCTTCCGGGTTTCTCCAATTATCTTACTGTGTAGGAAAGCCTTTCCCTTGCTGAAGACAACATCATATCCCTTGTCTTCTAACATCGCCACAGAGATAAGATTCTTCTTCAATCCTGGAACATGCATCACTTCCTTCAATATGAAGGGTTTACCAGACTCCCTCTCAAAGGAAATGGTACCAATACCGGTCGCACTGTATCTACCATCATCGCCCATCTCGATGTGCACTCCAAGATCTTTCTCATCCAGATCAGAAAACAAATCTCGATCTCCTGTCATGTGAAAAGATGCACCACTGTCCAAGAACCAAACTGAACCCATCACACTTGATTCCAAGCATGCGATCAGCAAAAAATCCAGCTCAAACTGCGAGGCTAAGGCCTCTCCCGCTGCAGATCCAGCAGCCTGCTTATTTTTCTTCTTCTGCGGACAATTTGTGGCATAATGTCCGTGTTGGTGACAGTGAAAGCACTTCACCTTGGACATGTCCTGCTTCTTTCCTTTCGCACCGGAATGAGAAGATTTCTTGCTCTTCCCCTTCTTTGCTTTGGCAGCCAAAGCGCAATTCTCTTCATCAGATGCCTTTGATGAAGATCCGTCCCTGGTACTCCGCCTTATCTCCTCTTGCACAAGATCCGACCAAAGTCGCTCCCATCTGAAAATTTCTCCGTGGTGACGGAAGTCACGATGGGAGTGCCAACTCCTCGGAGAAGACCAAGGAGAGCCAAGCTCACCAAGTCCTCATCATCTACGGTCACCCCCCACTTCCCGGCTCATCTGCATTGGATGAACCGTGAGATTTGGGGCATCTTTGTCGCCTTTCTCCATATTTATGTTTCTGAGTTTATCCTTGAGCGCCAACTTCCTCTGGTTGCTCTTGCTTTGGAATAAATCTGTCAACGCTTTCCACATCAAGTATGGAGAAGCTTTTCCATGCAGGCTGGATACAATGTGATTCTTCACGCCCTCCAACAGAATCCTTCGACACTTTGTTGTCTTCTTTTGCCAAGCCTCAACTTGAGTAGCATCAGTAGGCTTTGGGACTTCAACATCTATGAACTCCTTCAACCCGTTGTCATCTAACACTGCCTCCATCTTGTCCTTCCATGCAATATAATTTGAGTTTCCCTCAAGGGCATACTCCAATTGCAATCTGTTGAAAGACATTTTGACTTCGACACCAAGAAAACACTGCTGCAAATTCGAATTCCACCAGCTCAAAACTCAACCGCTTCTGATCTGTGAGAACAAAGTATTTCTAGCACAGAGATCGACTGTAGGGGCATTTATTGGATATATCACCTTTCAAAGAAAGGATGGATCCAGAGGCTACCTGGCCCGCTTACAGACTCTATCTACCGAAATAAATTGTAATCACTGTAATAGATCCGATGATCAATTTCGCTCTGATACCATGTAGAAATTTGAATAATAGATAAATTATTCACTGAGATTCTCCTGATTACACACTATTTGAGCTTCATGCATAATACATAACCTCTTCTACAATTGATCATCAATTTGCGAAAATAGAAGCAGTCGCATGCGCACATTAAAACATAATCAAGCACACATATAACACAGTATGTAATGGGGAAAGCTTACAGCTGAAAACCCCCAACTATCTGTATATTATAATGATAGAGAACATGTAACAATACATAGCACAAAGCTCTTCATAGCTCTCAGCACTATCTCACATGCTACACACAAACTAGCTCAGATATGAACAAGTCACAAGTTCAAATCTCTTCCACCTGTCTGCCTGCCTCTGCTGCGCAATCCAAGATGAATAATGATGAGATCCAAGTTCGAATCCCACTAGCTTGTACTGCGCAATCCTCATTGGCAATCTCAATCAATGTGTGTGCAAATCTCATGCACAAGTATAGTCACAACTGATAGCCACACTCACCCTTTCACCCACCTCTAACAATGGTCTCCACTGAAATGTCCATGCATTGCAGTTAACTGATGTGTTCTTTAGTTGATTTATGAGTTAATAATTAGTGAATTAATTAATAATTAATTCACACCACTCATCAATAGTGTATTTTTCAGTTAGACTAAATACAACTAGTTCGACTAAGTTAAACCGAACACAACTCCACCAACTGTCTCATCAACTCCACCAAACTCTGCCACATGAGTTCTAACTGAAGTCAACCATGCAATAGCTCAACTAACCCTTAGGAAAAGCGTATTTCATTCTGTCAGCTGCATGTGCCACATCCAAGCATCAAACTGAAGTGCTCCAAGAGGATAAGATAATGTTTATAGTCTAAATATTATTAAGGGTTAATAATATTTGACTGTTCTCTTTTTAGCCCAGCAGTCTAAAAATAGAAACCGCCCAATGTCTAAAAATAGAGGTCCATCTATTTTTACCAACTCGACCAATCATCCATAAATAGCATCCTGCAACTCATAAACCATGATCCATATGTCTAAAAATAGACTTTGCGCCAAAAATAGCCTGCGGGCCCACTTAGTGAAGGCGACTTCTTTTCACTAAGCTCCATCATCTTGTTGCATTTTCAACAATGTATAAAATGACGTAGAAAATTAGCCTTACCTTGCAAACTCTGCATCTGATGTAATGAGGATGGAGAGGGGAGATTAATAATAGCCTCAACCTTCAGAGGATCAAGGCGAATTCTGTATTTAGATATGATAAACCCTAAAAGTCTACCGGAATCAACGCAAAAGACGCACTTGTGCAGATTAAGCCAAATATTGTAATTAGACAATGAAGAAAAATATGACGAAGATGGTCAGGATGGTCTAGACGCTTAGCTGAATTAGTGGGAAGGTCATCCAGATAAGGCTGAACAATGTGTCAAATATCATGAAAATCATACGACATCGATTGCTAAAATGTAGCTCCAACATTCTTTAAGCCAAAAGGGATATTTTTATAGGTAAAGGTACCCCAAGGGTAGATAAAGGAAATATTACGTTGATTATTCAGAAGAATGTTAATCTGATTGTAACCAGAAAAACCGTCCATTAAGGAAAAGATCTCATTCCCAGCACAGTCATCAATGATTTGATCAATAAAGGGAGTGGGATAATTATCCTTAGGACAAGCTCGATTAATATCATGATAATCAACACAAACATCAATAGTTCCCTTCTTCTTATCTACAAGGACAATATTAGAGACCCATTCTGTCAAAGGAATCAGATAAATAAAACCAACTCGTAGAAGTTTTTCAACTCTAGCTTTAGTGGCAACAACTTTTCTAGGGTGCACCGGACGAAGAAGTTGGCAAACAGGTTTTGAACTGGGATAAGTAGGAATTTCATGCACCACTATACTAGGATCAATGCCAAGAATTTCTTCGTAGGACCATGCAAATACATCACAGAACTCGCGAAAAAGGCTAGTATAAACCTGGACTTCATCAGAAGAACTAGTAACCCCAATATGGATGTTCTCAACAATTCCCAGTTTAATGGAAATGTCAATAGGCATCATCTGTGTAATTTTATTCAATTTACCTTCCCTAAAAAATTCATGTGTCAAAATAGGCAATTGAAGCGGAGGAGAAGCAACATGAGCTACAAAACGCTTGAGACAAGTAGACATGGCCCCGAGGCCGGGCATAAACGAGGAACAATGATGTCCATCATCCCACGGCTGATCCTCAAGAGACATGGTTTCCACGATGTCTTCATCGGAAGGAAACACCTTTGTCAAAGGATCAAGCGAATCTGAATCACCAAGCCAGGGGGATTGAGAATAAATGTCAAGAGACATGCTCAAAGGAGCACAATTCGAGGATGGAGGTTTTGAAGCAGCAATGAGTTCACAATAATCAATCTCAATTGGACTCAAAGGCATCAAATCTCCGAAGTAAACAATCTGTTCAGCCGAAGGAATAATCCATGGGTCATCAGACCGAGAGATCATATGAATCTAAACAGTATTAGGAGGAGGAAGAGGAAAAATACCCAAGAGGGCAGGATCTTTAAAAAGACCTGGCCCTACGCTCTCGTAGGAAGTGGGAATCTTATCCACATACGGAATTTTGTTCTCGGAAGAAGAGGTGAAGAAAGACAATTTATCAACAGTAACAATCTATTAGGGTCCCGTGATTTCGCAGATTGGCAAGCCAAGTGACAGGGTAACATAAAACCAACTTTGGAGCCCTAGGACCTAGCCTTCCTAGACTCAAAGAGGGCTCTCTCTATTATGCAAAGGATGTGAAATTGTTTGCTTTTTATGTATTTGATTTTAGGCTAGTTGTTAAGTATGTTTTAGTTTTTTTTAGGTTTTTTAAGGGAGAACTGATCAAAGGATAAATAGATCAAAAGTTTGTCAGATCAACTGGGCTATGGGGTCGAAAAGGTCGAGACTGTCTCAAATGGTGGACAAGTTATTTTGCAGGGCCGATTTGGTCGAGATAAATGGATTCTTTGGGTGAAAATGAAACGAGATGGACATTAGTTTTGTGACAGACAAAGAGGTTTTAAGCATAAATATTTTTAGAACAAACATCCATGTGGTAGGGCTAACCAATAATCATTATAAATGAAACTCAAAATGATAGATGCATAAAATAAACAATCAGGTGATGCATAGAAGTATAAGACCCTCTAACTTTGGGAAAAGCACCTTCAGACTTTTGGGAAAACAAATAAGACAAAAAAAAAACTCAATCTATGAAGAGGGAACTCTTAAACATCATACCTTGAGCTATTGGGAACTTTGAAATAAGACTGTAGAGCATGGACAAAGGGCAAGATCGAAACAAGACCTCTTTGACTTAACTAAGACAATCAATAATTCAGAGAGAGGTTTCAGAGATGGAGTTTTGGATAGAAATGAGTAAGCATGGCGTACCATGAATCATACTAGATAGCATACATAATAACCATTAATGAAACTGTTAACAAGTTCTTAGGGTACCAAAGAGCAATTAAGAATTCTTTGACATAACTAAGAAAGAAGAAAAACATAGAAGCTGTAATGAATCAGGAAACTTGAAGTGCCTCCATGGGCATGTCTCAAATATATTCTTTACTGACCTAAAAAAATCAAGAAGCATGAAAACATGTATGATAAACAAAGGAAACATAACAGATAAGGAACACAATACCATTCACCAAGCCATGGAATCCTACAAACAATCCTCCTCCACCATCCAAGCCAAGCAAGAGATCATCCACACCATGAGACAAAGTATTTCTTCAAAGCTTGTAATGTTATGTATTTCTCTATAACATCAAGTTCAGCATCCTGTTACAATGATTTCTCTTGGATTATATAGGCCAAATAGAAAGAAACCCTCCTAGATCATCTAGAAGGCCTTTGGCCTAATACAAATATCTGATTTTGTCCTTGAGGCTTTGCAAAGCCCAAGGCACAAAATATCTTCAAAAATATCTATTTAAGCTAATAATATAAAGAAAATTGAATTTTAATCTTTAACATGGAGTTAAAAATAGATAAACGCACATTTGGATGATCATATTCAGAAAACTGCTTTTTTAGCCAAAATGCTACAGGAGCGTAGCAACAGAAAGAATCTTGTTTTGCAGACAACTTTTTAGGGACCTCTCAATGTCAAAACGAGGTCCGTGATCGCTCGTTGGAAAGCCTTGGATGTCTAGTTTCTGGAACTACTTGATTTTTTCCAAAATTATCCCTTTAAGTCTGTCAAAAGGTCGACTGAGTGAAAAAACCCGGGAGGGTCTCATCTACTAATATGTGAGGCAGAAAGGTGAATTTTTACTGATTTTTGCCTCTTTGGGGGACCAGAACACCTCATTTTGATCTAAATATTTGTGAGTAGCTAAACCCAAATTTAATACATCCAAAAAAATGACTTTCATGAGCTAAGGATGCTCCTAGCAGACATGGTAGCGCCTAGAAAAATGTGCAATTAGGGCCTAAAAATCACAAAAAACAAGGTCATGTCAAAAATTTCTCAATTTTGGCGAGAAAACCCCTTATGGGTTTCTAGAAACATGAAAGGAATTTGAGGCCAAGATTCCAAGCCTAGATATGTCTTTTTCCCCTTTTTTCACCAGGCGCCTCCTTTGGAAAATTTTGAACTTGGCTTGGGCAATTCGCCTCTACTCATGAGCGCTCTAGTGACATTACTAGTCACAGCTTGAATGGTTTTATTCTTTGAAGAGTTGGTGATTTTATGATTTTCCACCTTTGAGGAAAGAGTCATGGCCCCTTGCCTAGGAGAGGCACCAAGCACATGTCTTTAAGGGTTGTTTTCATGCTCACTGTGTTTTTCTTCTTCATGTAGATTGCCACCGTCAACCTTATCACTGTTTTCCTTATTGTTGTGCTGATTTTATTCTTGAGGGCTATCCCTTTCATTATTACTGTTTTGGTATTTTTCATGTAGGCTACCACCAAATTCACTGCTCTTTTCATGACTGTCCTTTTCACATTTACTGTCACTGCTTTTCTCATCCTTCTGTGAGCTATCTTTATCATCATTAGCTTGTTCACCTTCTTTATGAAGACTGCCCTTATCTTCATTTTTCACGGAGATAGCCTTAGGAGTGAGGTTAAAGTCCCGATCTGCAATATGAGCTTGCTTCCTATTTAGTCTCAGGGCAAACAACTCAGTTAGGAAAGGGTGACTAGTGACTTCTTGGATTTTGTTTCAAATTTCAAGGCAACCAACTTCTTGAAAGCATGATAAGATTGATGAGGAGGAAGTGAGCTCTTGAGTAGTAGTGGGTTCAAACCTATTATGATGGCCTTCCTCAGAGGCACATTTGTTTTAAGTTTCTTTCATTGACTTACCAAAACAGGTTTTCTTTGAAAACTAAAGTAGGTTTTTCTTCAAACACTATTTCCCTTCTTAGTTAGCAAAAAAGTTTTTCAATAAATAAGTCTCTTTCTCTAAAACTATGTTTCTTTTGATCACTTTGCAAACATACTCTTTGACCTTGAAAATAGGTTTTTCTCCTAATGAAATATGAATTTCTCTTTGAACATCACTGTTTTTGCTTCCTCCTTAAATTATCTCTTCAAAAATAAGTATCTTAAAATCATAAAAAGATGTAAGAAAAGGTGAAAAAACCTTTTAACAAACCCCTCTGCAGCTTAGAAAAAACAATCTTATGCATTCATTTGAAAATTTGTGTTTCTAGAGGGCTTAATACACAGGCGCGTCGCGCCTCCCTACAAGTGCATCGTGCCCTGTGTAAATTGCTTTGGAGAGGGGTTATAGGCGCGTCGCGACCTGATTTTTTGCACGATTTGCCCTCTGTTCATTTTTGGAGGAGGCAATTTTGACGATGTTTTGTTCATTATTTAAAGGAGGTCCTCTTCAACCAAATTTTAATCCTATGAACAAGTTGTGTCTCGCTTATCTCTGCTAGCCTTTGAACTTCATCCCTTTGTTTTTTAAAAAAAATTTAACCCATTCTCCGCTTTTTAATGAAAGGTTTCGCACTGTAAGCAAAGTGTTGCCCTCAACTTGTCATGAAGGAGGTCGTATGAAACTGGTGCTTTTTCCCTCTTTGTATTTATCGTTGATAGATGTAATGCAAACGCAATGTCTTTTTTATGCCCTTTGCTAGACTTTGAAGGAGGTATGTCACAAAAACTGTTTTTTTCCTTCACAGAAAACCTTTAAACCAACTGAGTGCCATCTGCTTATTAATGAAGGAGGCCCTTCTTGAAAACCAAACTTTGCACCCTATGTCCATGATTACCACTTTGCTGAGGAGCACCTTCTTTGATTTCCTTAATTTCCTCACTGTCTGTTTGAGGACACTTTTGTTCCTCATCACCTTCTTGCATTTTTCGAACTTCTTCATTACTACCTTTTTGCTTGCTCTCATTGTACTCTTCCTTCTCATTATCAACTATGGGTGATGTTTGCCTTTGATATTGCTTTAGGAGTAAGCACAAAGTCAAGACCTGCAATGTGAACCTACTCTCCATCTAATCTCAGGGCAAATAGCTCAGTTAGGAGAGGGTAGTTAGTGACCTCTTGGATTTTGTTGCAAAAGTAAAAGCAACCCACTTCTTGAAAATAGGACAAGATTGAAGGGGATGCAATGATCTCCTTAATAGTATTGGGTTCAAACTTGTTGTGATGGCCTGCCTTCTTGACTTTCCTTGGAGGCATATTTTTCTTATTGCTTTCTTTATCCACTCAACACACAATTTTTCCAAACTGAAATAGGCCTCTTTCCTTTTAAAATACTATTTTTCTTCTTTTTAAGTTTGGATTTCAAATTACCTTCAAGACCAAAACTGAGATGCAAGGGAATGAAAAATACCTTTGAAACCTCCTTTCTGTGTTTAAAAAACCCAAATTCTGAGCAAAAACCAGTTTTTTGTCACTTTTGGAGGCTTTTGGAGAGGTGTGACGCTCCTGTGCATAGGCACATAGTGCTTTTTGTAGCAAGCTTTTGGAAGCCTTCCCGGTGTTGTAATTGGGCCTGGGAGAGCTCGTTGGAAAGCTATTGAAGTATAATTTCCAAATATGCTTGATCTATTTCATTTGGTTTCCATTTGGTTGTTCAAAAACGGACTGTCCCAACACTGGTCAAAAAATGGTGAAAGCTCGTGAAGAAATGCATAGTGCTATTGCATACCACTTTTGGATGCCTTCCTCAAATCCAAATTAAGCTCATTATAGCTCATTGGAAATATATTCAAGTCTAGTTGTCTTTTGACTCATGAAGCAAGTCATTTGGATACTCCATCTTTGACAAAACTGGATTTTCCCAAGGTCACTCCAGCTGTGCAGAAAATCTCCCGTGACACCTATAGTTTTGACATTTCTCCCAAACCATGGTACCTGTGTAAAAACTGAAGGAGGTTTTTATTTTTTAGCCTATGATAGACAAAAAAATCTCTCACTTTTGTCAATTTCACCTCTGTTTGGTCAAAAACATCATTTGAAGCAAAATTGGCCCTGGGCGTGACACGTGGTTTGTCTTGTCTTTTTTGCTTATTTTTCAAATTTCTCCTTGTATCCTATGCTTGTACATGAAGGAGGAAATTTGTAAGAAAATATTCTTAGGCCCTCTACTTATGATGAAGGAGGCCATTTGAAAAAAAATCTTCTTATGCCCTCTTCTTATGATGAAGGAGGCCATTTGCAAACAAAACTGCCTTTACCTCTTGTCCAATTTGCTTATGAGACATGGTCTTGTGGAGTCCGACTATGAAAACCATGAGTAGGTAACGCATTTCCAACTGATAAATGTCTATTTTTCCTGTCTTGGACATAACATCTTCTTAGCAGTAATCATAGCTTCATTGGGGTTGATAGTGCTTTGATAATTTGGAGCTTTGGTTACAGAAAAAGGCAGTTGTTCCTTTTATGCTTTTTAATTTTTATGCCTAGACTGCTGGAGGTCCCTTTTCAGAAGAAACTGCCATTCTTAGCTTCAAGAGACTGTTTTTCAGAGGTGGCCCACATGTTTGGAATAAATGAAAAAATTCCATTTTGAGTTATTGGATGTAGACATTTTCCAAGCTTTGTATCTTTTGCCATGATGGGGGACTTTTGACCTTTTTGGTGTTTTGACTTTGCAGGGAGGAATCCTGAAGGTATTTTTTTCTTTAAACTATATATTCTCCCTGATTTCAAAAGTGAAATGCTACAACTTGAAGTTTTACCCTGAAGTGTTCTCTTGCTCATACTAATTAGAGCCATTCATACTAGCACCCCTGAAAAGATGCATTGTTAAGATAGCTTTGATCATTGGAGTTTCTTCTTGTAGTGTCATGCAATCATGCTTGAAATAATCATTTTTCTTCAGTCATGGAATTTCTTTCTCTTTTCTCTGATTTGAACCTTTCTGAGCTTTGTTGAAACAATATACAGTGACTATTTTAATGGTGTATGACCTATGGATAGACAAAGGATTTGTTTTGCCAGAAAATGAGAAATGAAGGCTGAATGATGTTGAAAATAGGGTTTTTGACTTAGAGACAGTTTTGTCAAGGTATTTGCCCTAAACACCACCACTTAGACCTAGAGATTTTGTCATATTTTGCAAGGGATTTTTGAGATATAGTCAAGTCATCATATGGAAAAATAAACAGTGAAAGAAGAGTAGGCACTTGTCCTGTGCTTGATAGTGAGTTATGTGAAGCAGGGGAAAATGGATATTAGATGTACTAGGCTTATGACAGTTATGGACAGGGAAGGTTTGCTGATTTAGGGCAGGGCTGAAACTGGAAGACCACTACCATCTCATTATGCAAGAGAGGGGTAAGAAGATAAAAAATTGTTTGAGGGGTTTTCTAGATGACAAATTGACTGATCGAGATTGGTTTCTAGAAAACATAGACAAGGGATCTAATCATCAAAACAGGAAAAAATATTGATGACTAACAGTGGCTCCATTTGGGGAGGGCAGCTCCTTTTCAGGAGGTATCTAAAACTGCAGATCTCGAGCTTGTGAAGACTAGTGCCTCATCCATTGGTGCGAATTTCTCTTTTCCTTGATGTTATTCCTGAAAATGATGTTCTTTGACAAATTTACAGCATGATTAGCATCAACCTCATCTCTACTTACCCAGCTATATTTCCTAGCATTTTTTCTTCTTTAGGTGCATTTAAATTAGCAACCCTTTGACATGACATTTTTGAAAATAGAAAAACTATCTAATTCTACCCTTATATCCTCCAAGAGTTTAGATTAAACTGATGAACTCCTTTGATTCTCTACCTACGCTAGATCGACTGTCAAGATTAAGCTCTTTGACAGGATTTCATTCTCTAAACTAAAACATGAAATTGAAAAATGACCAAATCAGGATTAGACGGTCTGATTTGTCATGTGTTTGTGGCATAAAAGACAAGATGCACACAAATATTATTTTGGCACAAAAATGAGATTTATAAAAATCAGGGCTAGGATACATAGTTTGTTTTTCATTCCTGTTTTCCTCTTTGGTTATGTTTTGAGCGTGCGGAACCAGTATCTTTTCCTAATCTATTTTTATTGACAAGTAAAGCTTACATATTTTGACTATCATTCTTTTTTACTAACTTATCAGCAATCAATTTAAAACATGCTCAGTTATGATTAGGCTAGATAACTGAACAAGACATCTTTTGAGCACTAGTAGTGGCATTTAGACTTGCGCACTTTTAGCATGACTTTTTTTTTGGGTATGGGGTTGTACCATTGCTTTAGGAACTGCCCTCTTTTTCTAATTTTCTACTATTTTTGTATTTTCTATTTTTTTACTTTTTCTTCAAACAATCTAGAACTGAAAAGATGCTCACAAGGCTGAGCTTATTTTCACACCTATCTATCTATCCTAATCTAACCTATACACAACATACATTCATTTAGTGAAATCTCTTTTCCAACAAATCCAATCAAGCAAATGATTCCATGAGGGATTTAGTTTCAGCGTTTTTAGATTGCTTAAGAAATGAAAAGGCCACTTTCACTTTGCTTGTTTTCGAATAGTAGTGCCTAAAATTTTTCTCACTCTTTGCAACAGACTATTCTGGGCAGAACACACTACTCCTTCAGATTTCTCAAGGAAAACAACAAATGGATCTTGGAATAATACCTGATCTAGAGGATTTGATATATAAACTTCATTCAGGACTACTCTTTCTTCCACTTGGCTATATTTGGGACTCTCTTGGGAAAGAAACTCTTCCCCTTGCTCATGATCACTTGAACTGTCAGACTCATCATATATTGCAGTGTAGTCATCTTTCCAAGCTGATGTGTTATGATTAAGTGGACTGAAAACTGTGTGAAGGTCATCATGTTGACGAGTAGGGATACACTTTGGTAGTAAATCCTCTTGAGAGGATAGTGTGACCACCCTTATGTGATTATCAACCTTTATTTCTTCATCTGCAATTTGTAACTCAATGGAACTTGGTGGCTGCAAATCTGGAGTTAAGGAGGATTCCATGTCCAAAATGACTTCCTCAACCATTTCAGGAAAAGGCTTCTCATGGACAACTTGCTCAAGAATTTCATCATCCTCCTCAACCTCATCATCAAAGCTGAAAGACTGCTTATTTCCATTTATGTGAACGCTATTTCTGATGGACTGAAGTGAAGTAGAGAAAAAATTCAAAGACTCTTCACTTAATTCTAAACTCTGAAGGCTTTCCTCATCAGTGTCATAAGTGACATGTCTTGGTTGATTGATGCTTTCAATCTGATGAGAGTGAGCTTCATCCCACACATCAACTGTTGATGGCTCTGCAAGGTTAGCTTCTGCTTGGATATTATAATCATCAATATATTGATCAAACCTTGGAGAATCATCAATATAAGTAATGTCACCAGCCATGCATATTGGACTATCAAATTGTTTATCTTCAAATTGATTTAAAAATCTATTTTTTGACTTATGGTATGCAAGATTAGCAGAGAAATATCAAAAAAAAATTGTTCATATGAAGTTTTAGAGGTTGTCTGCATGTTTATGAGTTGATATATCTCCTCTTCAGTTAAAAAGGGAGGCATTTTTATCTCTCTTTGGATATAACTACAGTAATCCTCTTTCTCTTGGGAAAGCTGATTTGGAGGATGAATGTCTTTTTGGGCTTCACCTGTTAGAGATGATGAATCATCACTTGTGCCTCTAGAGAGATCCTATGGGTTCTCTTTCATTTCTTGATTGTTTTCATCTTCAAACAATTCTTTGTGATGTTGAGGATAGTTAGCATGTAATTCATGAGTTGCTTCTGATAGATTTTCAGGAGGCCAATTTGCTCATATGAACTCAAATGACTCAAAGCATAAGGTAGAGATCCTACAGGTTTTGATTTTTCTTCTATTTCAAATTTGAATTCATCCTCAATCAACTCTTCTTGATGTTTGGGATAATAAGCATGGGATTCATGAGTTGCCTCTGATAGATTCTTAAGAGGCCAATTTGCTTGTATGAACTGAAATGAATCAAAGCATAAAGGTAGAGATCCTACAAGTTTTGATTTTTCTTCCATTTCAGATTCTGTGATTTCAAGATGGTTGATAGATTATTTAGAGAATTCCTTTGTGTTCTTATTTTCAACTTTCTCATTAGGCACAATTTGTTTGTTACTCTTGTCTTGTAATGGTTGAGTGTGTTCCTCCCGAGGAAAAAGTGTAGGTTGGTTTGAATAAGCAGTGTTAACCTTAAATTTGTGTCTTTCTCTTTTCTTGTCAAGTAGATGCATCAGTTTGCTGAATATATCTACCAATTTTTCCAAATTTTCCACTGTGTTCTCACTTGGATCCATCTTTGTTTACTGGAAAGAGTTGTTGTGTCCTTTCAACCAGTCTAGAGCTTTCTACCAGTGGAGTCTTTTGGTCTATTGAGAGCTATGGAGTCGCTAGGTGGAAGATTTGAACTTTGCTGTCCACCATCAGCATGATTGGGATTGCTCAATACATTCCCAGGATATTTTATAAGGACTAGTGGAGTAATAGGCCTACTAGAGGCTAGTGGAGTCACCAGGTGGATGTTTTTGTTGTTTTTAGAGATATGTGTTTATGGTCCACCACCAATAACTGATAAAAAACCAATCTAAGGATTTTTTGGGGTTTTTTTTAGTTTCTTTATGTAGCCCTAAGATTTGTAAGAGTGTTTTGTAGTTGAATCATCATTTTGCTAAGATGGTGAAAGAGCTAGTCTCTACTCTTCGGACAACACTTTAAGTTTTCTAAGTTTGACTGAGACTTTGAGAGTTCCTAAAGGATACCTAGGATGTTTTGACTCAATGTCCCACTATGATCACCATTATGTTAGTGAGCGGTGGGATAAATCGACAAGATAGTCTTCTTAAGGGATGCTGAAATGTTTAGGGAATCTAAGTTTGTTTATTACTCAGGGTCCCACCGTGATCACCAATATGTTAGGGTCCCGTGATTTGGCAGATTGGCAAACCAAGTGACAGGGTAACATCAAACCAACTTTGGAGCCTTAGGACCTAAACTTCCTGGACTTAGAGAGGGCTCTCTCTATTATGCAAAGGATGTGAACTTGTTTGCTTTTTATGTATTTGATTTTAGGCTAGTTGTTAAGTATGTTTTGGTTTGTTTTAGGTTTTTTGAGGTAGAACTGATCAAAGGATAAATAGATCAAAATTTTGTCAGATCAACTGGGCTATGGGGTCGAAAAGGTCAAGACTATCTCAAATGGTGGACAAGTTATTTTGCAGGGCCGATTTGGTCGAGATAAATGGATTCTTTGGGTGAAAATGAAATGAGATGGACACTATGTTTGTGAGAGACAAAGAGGTTTTAAGAAAAAATAGTTTTACAGCAAACATCCATGTGGTAAGGCTAACCATTAATCACTATAAATGAAACTCAAACTGATAGATGCATAAAATAAACAATCGGGCAATGCATAGAAGTATAAGACCCTCTAACTTTGGGAAAATCACCTTCGGACTTTTGGGAAAACAAATAAGACAAATAAACAACTCAATCTATGAATAGGGAACTCCTAAACATCATATCTTGAGCTATTGGGAACTTTGAAATAAGACTGCAGAGCATGGACAAAGGGCAAGATCGAAACAAGACCTCTTTGACTTAACTAAGACAATCAATAATTCAGAGAGAGGTTTCAGAGATGGAGTTTTGGTTAGCTATGAGTAAGCAGGGTGTACTGTGAATCATACTAGACAACATACATAATAACCATTAATGAAACCGATAACAAGTTCTTAGGGTACCAAAGAGAAATTAAGAATTCTCTTACATAACTAAGAAAGAAGAAAAACATAGAAGCTGTAATGAATCAGGAAACTTGAGGTGCCTCCATGGGCATGTCTCAAATCCATTCTTTACTGGCCTCCAGCAAGAAAGAAGCATGAAAACATGTATGATAAACTAAGGAAACATAACAGACAAGGAACACAATACCATTCACCAAGCCATGGCATCCTACAAACAATTCTCCTCCACCATCCAAGTCAAGCAAGAGATCATCCACACCATGAGACAAAGTATTTCTTCAAAGCTTGTAATGCTATGTATTGCTCTATAACATCAAGTTCAGCCTCCTGATACAGTGATTTCTCCTGGATTATATAGGCTAAAGAGAAAGAAACCCTCCTAGAACATCTAGAAGGCCTTTGGCCTAATACAAATATCTTATTTTGTCCTTGAGGCTTTGCAAATCCCAAGTCACAAAATATCTTCAAAAATATCTATTTAAGCTAATAATAGAAACAAAATTTACTTTTAATCTCTGACATGGAGTTAAAAATAGCTAAACGTACATTTGGATGATCATATTTAGAAAACTGTTTTTTTAGCCAAAATGCTACAAGAGCGTTGCAGCAGAAAGAATCCTGTTTTACAAACAAATTTTGAGGGACCTCCCGATGTCGAAACAAGGCCCGTGATATCTTGTTGGAAATACCTAGATGTCTAGTTTCTGGAACTACTTTATTTTTTCCAAACTGATCCCTAGAAGTCTGTCAAAAGGTGGACTGAATGAAAAAACCCAGGAGGGTATCATCTGCTGATATGTGAGGCAGAAAGGTGAATTTTGACTGATTTTTGCCTCTTTGGGGACCAGAACACCTCCTTTTGATCTGAAAATTTGTGAGTAGCTGCCCCCAAATTTAATACATCCAAAAAAATGACTTTCATGAGCGGAGGATGTTCCTAGCAGACATGGCAGCGCCTATAAAAATGTGTAATTAGGGCCTAAAAATCACAAAAAACAAGATCATGTCAAAAATTTCTCAATTTTAGTGAGAAAACCCCTTATGGGTTTCTAGAAACATGAAAGGAAGCTAAAGCCAATATTCCAAGCCTAGATATGTCTTTTTCTCCTTTTTTCACCAGGCGCCTCCTTTGGGCAGTTTTGAACTTGGCTTGGGCAATTCGCCTCTACTCCTGAGCACTCTAGTGACATTACTAGTCACAGCTGGAATGGCTTTCTTCTTTGAAGACTTGTTGATTTTAGGATTTGACACCTTTGAGGAAATATTCATGGCCCGTTGCCTAGGAAAGGCAGCAAGAACATGTCTTTGAGGGTTGTTTTCATGCTCGCTGTGTTTGTCTTCTTCATGTAGATTACCACCTTCACCCTTATCACTGGTTTCCTTACTGTTGTGGTGCTTTTCTTCTTGAGGGCTATCCCTTTCATTATTACTGTTTTGGTATTTTTCATGTAGGCTGCCACCAACTTCACTGTTCTTTTCATGACTGTCCTTTCCACATTTGTTGTCACTGCTTTTCTCATCCTTCTGTGAGCTATCTTTATCATCATCAACTTGTTCACCTTCTTTATGAAGACTGCCCTTATCTTCATTTGTCACGGAGACAGCCTTAGGAGTGAGGTTAAAGTCCAAATCTGCAATATGAGCTTGCTTTCTATTTAGTCTCAAGGCAAACAACTCAGTTAGGAAAGGGTGACTAGTGACTTCTTGGATTTTGTCTCAAATTTCAAGGCAACCAACTTCTTGAAAGAATGATAAGATTGATGGGGAGGCAGTGAGCTCTTGAGTAGTAGTGGGTTCAAACCTATTATGATGGCCTTCCTCAGAGGCACATTTGTTTTAGGTTTCTTTCACTGACTTACCAAAACAGGTTTTCTTTGAAAACTAAAGTAGGTTTTTCTTCAAACACTATTTCCCTTCTTAGTTAGCAAAAAAGTTTTTCAACAAAAATAAGTCTCTTTCTCTAAAACTACGTTTCTTTTGATCACTTTTCTAACATACTCTTTGACCTTGAAAATAGGTTTTTCTCCTAATGAACTATGACTTTCTCTTTGAACACCACTGTTTCTGCTTCCTCCTTAAATTATCTCTTTAAAAATAAGTATCTTAAAACCATAAAAAAATGTAAGAGAACGTGAAAAAACCTCTTAACAAAACCCTCTACAGCTTAGAAAAAAAATTCTTATGCATTCATTTGAAAATTTGTGTTTCTGGAGGGCTTGAGACATAGGCGCGTCACGCCCTCTGTAAATTGCTTCGGAGAGGGGTTACAGGCATGTCGCGTCCTGCTACAGGCGTGTCGCGACCTGATTTTTTGCACGATTTGCCCTCTGCTCATTTTTGGAGGAGGCAATTTTGACTATGTTTTGTTCAAAATTTAAAGGAGTCCTCCTCAACCAAATTTTAGTCCTATGAAAAAGTTGTGTCTCGCTTATCTCTGCTAGCCTTCAAACTTCAGCCCTTTGTTTTTAAAAAAAAAAATAACCCATTCTCTTCTTTTTAATGAAAGGTTTAACACTGTAAGCAAAGTGTTGCCCTCTACTTGTCATGAAGGTAGTCGTATGCAACTGGTGATTTTTCCCTCTGTGTATTAGCCTTTGATAGATGTAATTCAAACACAATGTCTGTTTTATTCCCTTTGCTATACTTTGAAGGAGCTATGTCACAAAAAATGTTCTTTTCCTTCACAGAAAACCTTTAAACCAACTGAGTGCCATCTGCTTATTAATGAAGGAGGCCCTTCTTGAAAACCAAACTCTGCGCCCTTTGTCCATGATTACTACTTTGCTGAGGAGCGCCTTCTTTGCTTTCCTTACTTTCCTCACTGTCTGTTTGAGGACTCTTTTGCTCCTCATCACCTTCTTGCATTTTTCCAACTTCTTCATTACTACCTTTTTGCTTGCTCTCATTGTACTCTTCCTTCTCATTATCAACTATGGGTGATGTTTTCCTTTGATACTACTTTAGGAGTAAGCACAAAGTCAAGACCTGCAATGTGAACCTGCTCTCCATCTAATCTTAGGGCAAATAGCTTAGTTAGGAGAGATTATTTAGTGACCTCCTAGGACAAGATTGAAGGGGATGCAATGATCTCTTTAATAGTAGTGGGTTCAAACCTGTTATGATGTCCTGCCTTCTTGACTTTCCTTGGAGGCATATTTTTCTTACTGCTTTCTTTATCCACTCAACACACAAGTTTTCCAAACTGAAATAGGACTCTTTCCTTTTAAAATATTGTTTTTCTTCTTTTTAAGTTTGGATTTCAAATTACCTTCAAGACCAAAACTGAGTAGCAAGGGAATGAAAAATACCTTTGAAACCTCCTTTCTGTGTTTAAAAAACCCAAATTCTGAGCAAAGACCAGTTTTATGTCACTTTAGGAGGCTTTTGGAGAGGTGCAACGCTCCTGTGCACAGGCGCGTAATTCTTTTTGTAGCAAGATTTTGGAAGCCTTCCCGGTGTCAGAATTGGGCCAGGGATGGCTCGTTGGAAAGCTATGGAAGTATAATTTCCAAATATTCTTGATTTTATTCATTTGGTGTTCATTTTTTTGTTCAAAAACTGACTATCCCCACACTAGTCAAAAAATGGTGAAAGCTGGTGCAGAAATGCATAGTGTTGTTGCATACCACTTTTGGATACCTTCCTCAAATCCAAATTGAGCTCATGATAGCTCATTGGAAATATATTCAAGTCTATTTGTCGTTTGACACATGAAGCAAGTCATTTGGATACTCTATCTTTGAGAAAACTGGATTTTCCCAAGGTCACTCCAGATGTGCAGAAAATCTCCCGTGACATCTGTATTTTTGACATTTCTCCCAAACCATGATACCTGTGTAAAAAATGAAGGGATTTTTTCATTTTTAGCCTACGATGGACAAAAACCTCTCTCACTTTTGTCAATTTCACCTCTTTTTGGTCAGAAACAGCATTTGAAGCAAAACTGGCCCTAGGCGTGACACATGGTTTGTCTTGTCTTTTTTGCTTATTTTTCAAATTTCTCCTTGCATCCTCTACTTGTACATGAAGGAGGAAATTTGCAAGAAAATATTCTTAGACCCTCTGCTTATGATGAAGGAGGCCATTTGCAAACAAATCTTCTTATGCCCTCTTCTTATGATGAAGGAGGCCATTTGCAAACAAAATTGTTCTTACCTCTTGTCCAATTTGCTTAGGAGACATGGTCTTGTGGACTATTACTGTGAAAACCATGAGTAGGTAATGCATTTCCAACTGATAAATGTCTATTTTTCCTGTCTTGGACATAACATCTTCTTAGCAGTAATCATAGCTTCATTGGGGTTGATAGTGCTTTGATGATTTGGAGCTTAGGCTACAGAAAAAGGCAATTGTTCCTTTTATGCTTTTTAATTTTTATGCCTAGACTGCTGGAGGTCCCTTTTCGGAAGAAACTACCATTCTTAGCTTCAAGAGACTGTTTTTCAGAGGTGGCCCACATGTTTGGAATAAATGCAAAAATGCCATTTTGAGTTGCTGGATGTAGACATTTTCCAAGCTTTGTATCTTTTGCCATGATGGGGGACTTCTGACCTTTTTGGTGTTTTGACTTTGCAGGGAGGAATCCTGAAGATATTTTTTCCTTTAAACTCTGTATTCTCCGTGATTTCAACAGTGAAATGCTACAACTTGAAGTTTTACCCGGAAGTGTTCTCTTGCTCATATTGATTAGAGCCATTCATATTAGCACCCCTGCAAAGATGCATTGTTAAGATAGCTTTGATCATTGGAGTTTCTTCTTGTAGTGTCATGCAATCATGCTTGAAATAATCATTTTTCTTCAGTCAAGAAATTTATCTCTTTTCCCTGATTTGAACCTTTCTGAGCTCTATTGAAACAATATACAGTCACTATTTTAATGGTGTATGACCTATGGATAGACAAAGGATTTCTTTTGCCAGAAAATGAGAAATGAAGGCTGACTGATGTTGAAAACAGAGTTTTTGGCTTAGAGATAATTTTGTCAAGGTATTTACCCTAAACACCACCACTTAGACCTAGAGATTTTGTCATATTTTTCAAGGTATTTTTGAGATATAGTCAGGTCATCAGATGGAGAAATAAATAGTGAAAGAGGAATAGGCACTTGTCTTGTGCTTGATAGTGAGTTATGTGAAGCAGGGGAAAATGGACATCAAATGTACTAGGCTTATGATAGTTATGGACAAGGAAGTTTTGTTGATTTAGGGCAGGGCTGAAAACTGAAGACCACTTCCATCTCATTATGCAAGAGAGGGGTAAGAAGACAAAAAAAAATTTGAGGGGTTTTCTAGATGACAAATTGACTGATCGAGATTGGTTTCTAGAAAACCTAGACAAGGGATCTAGTCATCAAAACAGGAAAAAATACAGATGACTATTAGTGGCTCCATTTGGGGAGGGCAGCTCCTTTTTAGGAGGTGTCCAGAGCTGTAGATCTTGGGCTTGTGATGACCAGTGCCTCATCCATTGGTGCGAATTTCTCTTTTCCTTGATGTTATTCCTGAAAATCATGTTCTTTGACAAATTTACAGCATGATTAGCATCAACCTCATCTCTACCTACCTAGCTATATTTCTTAGCATTTTTTCTTCTTTAGGTGCATTTAAACTAGCAACCCTTTGACATGATATTTTTGAAAACAGAAAAACTATCTAATTCTACCCTTATATCCTCCGGGAGTTCAGATTAAACTGATGAACTCCTTTGATTCTCTACCTATGCTCGATCGACTGTCAAGATTAAGTTGTTTGACAAGATTTCATTCTCTAAACTAAAACATGAAATTGAAAAATGACCAAATTAGGGTTAGACGGTTTGATTTGTCATGTGTTTGTGGCATAAAAGACAAGCTACAGACAAATATTATTTTCGCACAAAAATGAGATTTAGAAAAATCAGGGCTAGGATACATAGTTTGTTTTTCATCCCTGTTTTCCTCTTTGGTTTTGTTTTGAGCGTGTGGAACCAGTATTTTTTCCTAATCTACTTTTATTGACAAGTCAAGCTTACATGTTTTGACTATCATTATTTTTTACTAACTTATCAGCAATCAATTTAAAACATGCTCAATTATGATTAGGCTAGATAATTGAACAAGACATCTTTTGAGCACCAGTAGTGGCATTTAGACTTGCAGACTTTCAGCATGAATTTTTTTTTTTGGGTATGGGGTTGTACCATTGCTTTAGAAACTGCCCTCCTTTTCTACTTTTCTATTGTTTTTCTATTTTCTATTTTTTTACTTTTTCTTCAAAAAATCTAGAACTGAAAAGATGCTCACAAGGCTGAGCTTATTTTCACACCTATCTATCTATCCTAATCTAACCTATACACAACATACATTCATTTAGTGAAATCTCTTTTCCAACAAAGCCAATCAAGCAGATGATTCCATGAGGGATTTAGTTTCAGATTTTTTAGAGTGCTGAAGAAATGAAAAGGCCACTTCCACTTTGCTTGTTTTCGAACAGTAGTGCCTAAAATTTTTCTCACTCTTTGCAACAGACTGTTCTGGGCGGAACATGCTACTCCTTCATATTTCTCAAGGAAAATAACAAATGGATCTTGGAATAATACCTGATCTAGAGGATTTGATATACAAGCTTCATTCAGGACTACTCTTTCTTCCACTTGGCTATATTTGGGACTCTCTTAGGAAAGAAACTCTTCCCCTTACTCATGATCACTTGAATTTTCAGACTCATCATAGATTTCAGTGTAGTTTTCTTTCCAAGCTGATGTGTTATGATTAAGTGGACTGAAAATTATGTGAAGGTCATCATGTTGACGAGCAGGGATACACTTTGGCATTAAATCCTCTTGAGAGGATAGTGTGACCACCCTTATGTGATTATCAACCTTTATTTCTTCATCTGCAATTTGTAACTCAATGGAACTAGGTGGCTCCAAATCTAGAGTTAAGGAGGATTCCATGTCCAAAATGACTTCCTCAACCATTTTAGGAAAAGGCTTCTCATGGACAACTTGCTCAAGAATTTCATCATCCTCCTCAACCTCATCATCAAAGCTGAAAGACTGCTAATTTCCAATTATGTGAATGTTATTTCTGATGGACTGAAGTGAAGTAGAGAAAAAATTCAGAGACTCTTCACTTACTTCTAAACTCTCAAGGCTTTCCTTATCGGTGTCATAAGTGACCTGTCTTGGCCGATTGATGCTTTCAATCTGATGACAGTGAACTTAATCCCACACATCAACTGTTGATGGCTCTGCAAGGTTAGCTTCTGCTTGGATATTATAATCATCAATATATTGATCAAACCTTGGAGAATCATCAATATAAGTAATGTCACCAGCCATGCATATTGGACTATCAGATTGTTTATCTTCAAATTGATTTACAAATCTATTTTTTGACTTATGGTATGCAAGATTAGCAGGAGAAAGATTAGAAAATTTTTGTTCATATGAAGTTTTAGAGGTTTTCTGCATGTTTATGAGTTGATCTATCTCCTCTTCAGTTAAAAAGGGAGGCATTTTTATCTCGATTTGGATATAACTACAATAATCCTCTTTCTCTTGGAAAAGCTGATTTGGAGGATGAATGTCTTTTTAGGCTTCACCTATGAGAGATGATGAATCATCACTTGTGCCTTTAGAGAGATCTTGTGGGTTCTCTTTCATTTCTTGATTTTTTTCATCTTCAACCAATTCTTTGTGATGTTGAGGATAGTTAGCATATAATTCATGAGTTGGTTCTGATAGATTTTCAGGAGGCCAATTTTCTCGTATGAACTCAAATGACTCAAAGCATAAAGGTAGAGATCCTACAGGTTTTGATTTTTATTCTATTTCAGATTTGAATTCATCCTCAATCAACTCTTCTTGATGTTTGGGATAATAAGCATGGGATTCATGAGTTTCCTTTGATATATTCTTAGGAGGCCAATTTACTTGTATGAACTGAAATGACTCCAAGCATAAAGGTAGAGATCCTATAGGTTTTGATTTTTCTTCCATTTGAGATTTTGTGATTTCAAGATGGCTGATATATTCTTTAGAGCATTCCTCTATGTTCTTATTTGCAACTTTATCATTAGGAACAATTTGTTTGTTACTCTTGTCTTGTAATGGTTGAGTGTGTTCCTCCCGAGGAAAAAGCATAGTTTGGTTTGAATAAGCAGTGTTAACCTTAACTTTGTGTCTTTATCTTTTCCTGTCAAGTAGATGCATCAATTTGCTGAATATATATGCCAAATTTTCCAACTTTTCCACTGTGTTCTCACTTGGATCCATATATGTTTACCGGAAAGAGTAGTTGTGTCCTATCAACCAGTCTAGAGTTTTCTACCAATGGAGTCTTTTGGTCTATTGAGAGCTATGGAGTCACCAGGTGGAAGATTTGAACTTTGTTGTCCACCATAAGCATGATTGGGATTGCTTAATACATTCCCAGGAGATTTTATAAGGACTAGTGGAGTAATAGGCATCCTGGAGGCTAGTGGAGTCGCCAGGTGGATGTTTTTGATGTTTTTAGAGATATGTGTTTATGGTCCACCACCAATAACTGATAAAAAACCAATCTAAGGTTGTTTTGGGGTTTTTATGAGTTTCTTTATGTAGCCCTAAGATTTGTAAGAGTTTTCTATAGCTGAATCATCATTTTGCTAAGATGGTGAAAGAGCTAGTCTCTACTCTTCAGACAACACTTTAAATTTTCTAAGTTTGACTGAGACTTTGAGAGTTCCTAAGGGATACCTAGGATGTTTTGACTCAATGTTCAACCATGATCGCCATTATGTTAGTGAGCAGTGGGATAAATCGACAAGATATTCTTCTTAAGGGATGCTGAAATGTTTAGGGAGTCTAAGTTTGTTTATTACTCAGGGTCCCACCGTGATCGCCATTATGTTAGGATCCCATGATTTAGCAGATTGGAAAGCCAAGTGACAGGGTAACATCAAACCAACTTTGGAGCCCTAGGACCTAGCCTTCCTAGACTCAGAGAGGGCTCTCTCTATTATGCAAAGGATGTGAACTTGTTTTCTTTTTATGTATTTGATTTTAGGCTATTTGTTAAGTATGTTTTGGCTTGTTTTAGGTTTTTCGAGGGAGAACTAATCAAAGGATAAATAGATCAAAATTTTGTCAGATCAACTAGGCTATGGGGTCAAAAAGGTCAAGACTATCTCAAATTGTGGACAAGTTATTTTGCAAGGCCGATTTGGTCGAGATAAATGGATTCTTTGGGTGAAAATGAAATGAGATGGACACTAAGTTTGTGAGAGACAAAGAGGTTTTAATGATTAGTAGTTTTACAACAAACATCCATGTGGTAGGGCTAACCATTAATCACTATAAATGAAGCTCAAACTAATAGATGCATAAAATAAACAATCAGGCGATGCATAGAAGTATAAGACCCTCTAACTTTGGGAAAATCACCTTCAGACTTTTGGAAAACGAATAAGACAAACAAAAAACTTAATCTATGAAGAGGGAAATCCTAAACATCATATCTTGAGCTATTGGGAACTTTTAAATAAGACTGCAGAGCATGGAAAAAGGGCAAGATCGAAACAAGACCTCTTTGACTTAACTAAGACAATCAATAATTCAGAGAGAGGTTTTAGAGATGGAGTTTTGGCTAGCTATAAGTAAGCGGGGTGTGCCGTGAATCATACTTGACAAGATACATAATAACTATTAATGAAACTGATAACAAGTTCTTAGGGTACCAAAGAGAAATTAAGAATTCTTTGACATAACTAAGAAAGAAGAAAAACATAGAAGATGTAATGAATCAAGAAACTTGAGGTGCCTCCATGGGCATGTCTCAAATCTATTCTTTACTGATCTACAACAAGAAAGAAGCATGAAAACATGTATGATAAAATAACAAAACATAACAGATAAGGAACACAATACCATTCACCAAGCTATGGAATCCTACAAACAATTCTCCTCCACCATCCAAGTCAAGCAAGAGATCATCCACACCATGAGACAAAGTATTTCTTCAAAGCTTGTAATGCTATGTATTGCTCTATAACATCAAATTCAGCCTCTTGTTACAATGATTTCTCTTGGATTATATAGGCCAAAGAGAAAGAAACCCTCCTAGAGCATCTAGAAGTTGGCCTAATACAAATATCTGATTTTGTCCTTGAGGCTTGGCAAAGCCCAAGGCACAAAATATCTTCAAAAATATCTATTTAAGCTAATAATAGAAAGAAATTTGACTTTTAATGTCTAACATGGAGTTAAAAATAGCTAAACGCACATTTGGATGATCATATTCAGAAAACTTCTTTTTTAGCCAAAATGCTACAGGAGCGTAGCAGCAAAAAGAATCATGTTTTGCAAACAACTTTTGAGGGACCTTTCGATGTCGAAACGAGGCCCATGATAGCTTGTTCCGAAGCCCTAGATGTCTAGTTTCTGGAAATACTTGAGGTTTTCGAAACTGATCCATAGAAGTCTGTCAAAAGGTGGACTGAGTGAAAAAACCCGGGAGGGTCTCATCTGCTGATATGTGAGGTAGAAAGGTGAATTTTGACTGATTTTTGCCTCTTTGGGGGACCAGAACACCTCCTTTTGATCTAAAAATTTGTGAGAAGCTACACCCAAATTTATTACATCCAAAAAAATGACTTTCATGAGCTGAGGATGCTCCTAGCAGACATGGTAGTGCCTATAAAAATGTGTAATTAGGGCCTAAAAATCACAAAAAACAAGATCATGTCAAAAATTGCTCAATTTTGGTGAGAAAACCCCTTATGGGTTTCTAGAAACATGAAAGGAAGTTGAATCCAAGACTCCAAGCCTAGATATGTCCTTTTCTCCTTTTTTCACTGGGCGCCTCCTTTGGGCAGTTTTGAACTTGGCTTGGGCAATTCGCCTCTACTCCTAAGCGCTCTAGTCACATTACTATTCACAGCTTTAATGGTTTTCTTCTTTGAAGACTTGGTGATTTTAGGCTTTGCCACCTTTGAGGAAAGAATCATGGCCCCTTGCCTAGGAGAGGCAGCAAGCACATGTCTTTGAGGGCTGTTTTTATGCTCACTGTGTTTGTCTTCTTCATGTAGATTGCCACCTTCACCCTTATCACTGTTTTCCTTAATGTTGTGGTGCTTTTATTCATGAGGGCTATCCCTTTCATTATTATTGTTTTGGTATTTTTCATGTAGGTTGCCACCAAATTCACTGTTCTTGTCCTTACTGTCCTTTTCACATTTACTGTCACTGCTTTTCTCATCCTTCTGTGAGCTATCTTTATCATCATCAGCTTGTTCACCTTCTTTATGAAGATTGCCCTTATCTTCATTTGTCACGGAGACAGCCTTAAGAGTGAGGTTAAAGTCCAGATCTGCAATATGAGCTTGCTTCCTATTTAGTCTCAGGGCAAACAACTCAGTTAGGAAAGGGTGACTAGTGACTTCTTGGATTTTGTTTCAAATTTCAAGGCAACCAACTTCTTGAAAGCATGATAAGATTGATGGGGAGGTAGTGAGCTCTTGAGTAGTAGTGGGTTCAAACCTATTATGATGGCCTTCCTCGGAGGCACATTTGTTTTAGGTTTCTTTCTCTGACTTACCAAAACAGGTTTTCTTTGAAAACTAAAGTAGTTTTTTCTTCAAACACTATTTCCCTTCTTAGTTAGCAAAAAAAAAAATTCAATAAAAATAAGTCTCTTTCTCTAAAACTATGTTTCTTTTGATCACTTTGCAAACATACTCTTTGAACTTGAAAATAGGTTTTTCTCCTAATGAACTATGACTTTTTCTTTGAACACCACTGTTTCTGCTTCATCCTTAAATTATCTCTTAAAAAATAAGTATCTTAAAACCATTAAAAAAAATGTAAGAGAAGGTGAAAAAACCTCTTAACAAACCCCTTTGCAGCTTACAAAAAACAATCTTATGCATTCATCTGAAAATTTGCGTTTTTGGAGGGCTTGAGACACAGGCACATCGCGCCTCCCTACAGGCGTGTCACGCCTTATGTAAATTGATTCGGAGAGGGGTTACAGGCGCGTCGCGTCCTGCTACAGGCGTGTCGCGACCTGATTTTTTTCACAATTTGCCCTCTGCTCATTTTTGGAGGAGGTAATTTTGACTATGTTTTGTTCATCATTTAAAGGAGGTCCTCTTCAACCAAATTTTAGTCCTATGAAGAAGTTTTGTCTTGCTTATCTCTACTAGCCTTTGAACTTCAACCCTTTGTTTTTAAAAAAAAAATTAACCCATTCTCTGCTTTTTAATGAAAGGTTTAGCACTATAAGCAAAGTATTTCCCTCTACTTGTCATGAAGGAGGTCGTATGCAACTGGTGCTCTTTCCCTCTATGTATTTATCACTGATAGATGTAATGCAAACACAATGTCTGTTTTATGCCCTTTTCTATACTTTGAAAGAGGTATGTCACAAAAATTGTTCTTTTCCTTCACAAAAAACCTTTAAACCAACTGAGTGCCATCAGCTTATTAATGAAGGAGGCCCTTCTTGAAAAAAAAACTTTGTGCCCTGTGTCCATGATTACTACTTTGTTGAGGAGCACCTTCTTTGCTTTCCTTACTTTCCTCACTGTCTATTTGAGGACTCTTTTGCTCCTCATCACCTTCTTGCATTTTGCCAACTTCTTCATTACTACCTTTTTTCTTGCTCTCACTGTACTCTTCCTTATCATTATCAACTATGGTTGATGTTTTCCTTTGATACTACTTTAGGAGTATGCACAAATTCAAGACCTGCAATGTGAACCTGCTCTCCATCTAATCTTAGGGCAAATAGCTCAGTTAGGAGAGGGTAGTTAGTGACCTCTTGGATTTTGTTGCAAAAGTAAAGGCAGCCCACTTCTTAAAAATAGGACAAGATTGAAGGGGATGCAATGATCTCCTTAATAGTAGTGGGTTCAAACCAATTGTGATGGCCTGCCTTCTTGACTTTCCTTGGAGGCATATTTGTCTTCCAAACTGAAATAGGCCTCTTTCCTTTTAAAATATTGTTTTTCTTCTTTTTAAGTTTGGATTTCAAATTACCTTCAAGATCGAAAATGAGATGCAATGAAATGAAAAATACCTTTGAAACCTCCTTTCTGTGTTTAGAAAACCCAAATTTTGAGCAAAAACCAGTTTTTTGTCACTTTTGGAGGCTTTTGGAGAGGTGTGACGCTCTTGTGCACATGCGCGTAGCGCTTTTTGTAGCAATATTTTGGAAGCCTTCTCGGTGTCGAAATCGGGCCCAGGATGGCTCATTGGAAAGCTATGGAAGTCTACTTTTGAAATGCGCTTGATTTGTTTCATTTGGTATTCATTTAATGGTTCAAAAACTAATTGTCCCAACTCTGGTCAAAAAATGGTGAAAGCTGGTGCAGAAATGCATAGTACTGTTGCAGACCACTTGTGGATGCCTTCCTCAAATCCAAATTGATCTCATGATAGTTCTTTGGAAAGATATTCAAGTATAGTTGTATTTTGACTCATGAAGCAAGTCATTTGGATACTCCAACTTTTATAAAACTGGATTTTCCCAAGGTCACACCAGCTGTGCAAAAAATCTCCTGTGTCACCTGTAGTTTTGACATTTCTCCCAAACCATGATACCTGTGTAAAAACTGAAGGAATTTTTTATTTTTTAGCATATGATGGACAAAAACCTCTCTCAAGTTTGTCAATTTCACCTCTTTTTTGTCAAAAACATCATTTGAAGCAAAACCGGCCCTGGGCGTGACACATGGTTTGTCTTGTATTTTTTGCTTATTTTTCAAATTTCTCCTTGCATCCTCTGCTTGTACATGAAGGAGGAAAATTTCAAGCAAATATTCTTAGGCCCTCTTATTATGATGAAGGAGGCCATTTGAAAAAAAAAATTCTTATGCCCTCTGCTTACGATGAAGGAGGCCATTTGCAAACAAAATTGCTTTTACCTCTTGTCTAATTTGCTTATGACACATGGTCTTGTGGAGTCTTACTCTGAAAACCATGAGTAGGTAATGCATTTCCAACTGATAAATGTCTCTTTTTCCTGTCTTGGACATAACATCTTCTTAGCAGTAATCATAGCTTCATTGGGGTTGATAATGCTTTGATGATTTGGAGCTTAGGCTACAGAAAAAGGCAATTGTTCCTTTTATGCTTTTTCATTTTTATGCCTAGACTGTTGGAGGTCCCTTTTCAGAAGAAACTACCATTCTTAGCTTCAAGAGACTATTTTTTAGAGGTGGCCCACATGTTTGGAATAAATGCAAAAATGCCATTTTGAGTTGCTGGATGTAGACATTTTCCAAGCTTTGTATCTTTTGCCATGATGGGGGACTTCTAACCTTTTTGGTGTTTTGACTTTGCAGGGAGGAATCCTGAAGGTCGTTTTTCCTTTAAACTCTGTATTCTCCCTGATTTCAACAGTGAAATGCTACAACTTGAAGTTTTACCTGGAAGTGTTCTCTTGCTCATACTGATTAGAGTCATTCATATTAGCACCCCTGCAGAGATGCATTGTTAAGATAGCTTTGATCATTGGAGTTTCTTCTTGTAGTGTCATGCAATCATGCTTGAAATAATCATTTTTCTTCAGTCATGAAATTTATTTCTCTTTTCCCTGATTTGAACCTTTCTGAGCTCTATTGAAACAATATATAGTCACTATTTAAATGGTGTATGACCTATGGATAGACAAAGGATTTTTTTTGCCAGAAAATGAGAAATGAAGGCTGACTGATGTTGAAAACAGAGTTTTTGGCTTAGAGACAATTTTTTCAAGGTATTTACCCTAAACACCACCACTTAGACCTAGATATTTTGTCATAGTTTGCAAGGGATTTCTGAGATATAGTCAGGTCATCAGATGGGGAAATAAACAGTGAAAGAGGAGTAGGCACTTGTCTTGCGCTTGATAGTGAGCTATGTGAAGCAGGGGAAAATGGATATTAGATGTACTAGGCTTATGATAGTTATGGACAGGGAAGGTTTGCTGATTTAGGGAAGGGCTTAAAACTAAAGACCACTTCCATCTCATTATGCAAGAGAGGGGTAAGAAGACAAAAAATTGTTTGAGGGGTTTTCTAGATGAAAAATTGATTGATCGAGATTGGTTTCTAGAAAACCTAGACAAAGGATCTAGTCATCAAAACAGGAAAAAATACTGATGACTAATAGTGGCTCCATTTGGGGAGGGCAGCTCCTTTTCAGGAGGTGTCCAGAGCTGCAGATCTCAGGCTTGTGATGACCAATGCCTCATCCATTGGTGCGAATTTCTCTTTTCCTTGATGTTATTCCTGAAAATGATGTTCTTTGACAAATTTACAGCATGATTAGCATCAACCTCATCTCTACCTACCCAGCTATATTTTCTAGCATTTTTTCTTCTTTAGGTGCATTTAAACTAGCAACCCTTTGACATGATATTTTTGAAAATAGAAAAACTATCTAATTCTACCCTTATATCCTCCGGGAGTTCAGATTAAACTGATGAACTCCTTTTATTATCTACCTATGCTCGATCGACTGTCAATATTAAGCGGTTTGACAGGATTTCATTCTCTAAACTAAAACATGAAATTGAAAAATGACCAAATCAGGATTAGACAGTCTAATTTTTCATGTGTTTGTGGCATAAAAGACAAGCTACACACAAATATTATTTTCGCACAAAAATGAGATTTAGAAAAAGCAGGGCTAGGATACATAGTTTGTTTTTCATCCCTGTTTTCCTCTTTGGTTCTGTTTTGAGCGTGTGGAACCAGTATCTTTTCCTAATCTACTTTTATTGACAAGTCAAGCTTACATGTTTTGACTATCATTATTTTTTACTAACTTATCAGCAATCAATTTAAAACATGCTCAATTATGATTAGGCTAGATAACTGAACAAGACATCTTTTGAGCACTAGTAGTGGCATTTAGACTTGCAGACTTTCAACATGAATTTTTTTTTTGGGTATGGGGTTGTACCATTGCTTTAGAAACTGCCCTCCTTTTCTACTTTTCCACTATTTTTCTATTTTCTGTTTTTTTACTTTTTCTTCAAACAATCTAGAACTGAAAAGATGCTCACAAGGCTGAGCTTATTTTCACACCTATCTATCTATCCTAATCTAACCTATACACAACATACATTCATTTAGTGAAATCTCTTTTCCAACAAAGCCAATCAAGCAGATGATTCCATGAGGGATTTAGTTTCAGCTTTTTTAGAGTGCTGAAGAAATGAAAAGGCCACTTCCACTTTGCTTGTTTTCGAACAGTAGTGCCTAAAATTTTTCTCACTCTTTGCAACAGACTGTTCTGGGCGGAACACACTACTCCTTCATATTTCTCAAGGAAAAGAACAAATTGATCTTGGAATAATACCTGATCTAGAGGATTTTATATACAAGCTTCATTCAGGACTACTCTTTCTTCCACTTGGCTATATTTGGGACTCTCTTGGGAAAGAAACTCTTCCCCTTACTCATGATCACTTGAATTGTCAGACTCATCATATATTGCAGTGTAGTTTTCTTTCCAAGCTGATGTGTTATGATTAAGTGGACAGAAAACTATGTGAAGGTCATCATGTTGATGAGCAGGGATACAATTTGGCATTAAATCCTCTTGAGAGGATAGTGTGACCACCCTTATGTGATTATCAACCTTTATTTCTTCATCTGCAATTTGTAACTCAATGGAACTAGGTGGCTCCAAATCTAGAGTTAAGGAGGCTTCCATGTCCAAAATGAATTCCTCAACCATTTCAGGAAAAGGCTTCTCATGGACAACTTGCTCAAGAATTTCATCATCCTCCTCAACCTCATCATCAAAGCTGAAAGACTGTTGATTTCCAATTATGTGAATGTTATTTCTGATGTACTGAAGTAAAGTAGAGCAAAAAGTCAGAGACTCTTCACTTACTTCTAAACTCTCAAGGCTTTCCTTATCAGTGTCATAAGTGACCTGTCTTCGCTGATTGATGCTTTCAATTTGATGACAGTGAACTTAATCCCACACATCAACTGTTGATGGCTTTGCAAGGTTAGCTTCTGCTTGGATATTATAATCATCAATATATTGATCAAACCTTGGAGAATCATCAATATAAGTAATGTCACCAGCCATGCATATTGGACTATCATATTGTTTATCTTCAAATTGATTTACAAATCTATTTTTTGACTTATGGTATACAAGATTAGCAGGAGAAAGATTAGAAAATTTTTGTTCATATGAAGTTTTAGAGGTTGTCTGCATGTTTATGAGTTGATCTATCTCCTCTTCAGTTAAAAAGGGAGGCATTTTTATCTCGATTTGGATATAACTACAATAATCCTCTTTCTCTTGGAAAAGATGATTTGGAGGATGAATGTATTTTTAAGCTTCACCTATGAGAGATGATGAATCATCGCTTGTGCCTTTAGAGAGATCCTGTGGGTTCTCATTCATTTCTTGATTGTTTTCATCTTCAACCAATTCTTTGTGATGTTGAGGATAGTTAGCATATAATTCATGAGTTGGTTCTAATAGATTTTCAGGAGGCCAATTTGCTCGTATGAACTCAAATGACTCAAAGCATAAAGGTAGAGATCCTACAGGCTTTGATTTTTACTCTATTTCATATTTGAATTCATCCTCAATCAACTTTTCTTGATGTTTGGGATAATAAGCATGGGATTCATGAGTTGTCTTTGATAGATTCTTAGGAGGCCAATTTACTTGTATGAACTGAAATGACTCAAAGCATAAAGGTAGAGATCCTACAGGTTTTGATTTTTCTTCCATTTGAGATTCTGTGATTTCAAGATGGCTTATATATTCTTTAGAGAATTCCTCTCTGTACTTATTTGCAACTTTCTCATTAGGAACAATTTGTTTGTTACTCTTGTCTTGTAATGGTTGAGTGTGTTCCTCCCGAGGAAAAAGCATAGGTTGGTTTGAATAAGAAGTGTTAACCTTAACCTTGTGTCTTTCTCTTTTCCTGTCAAGTAGATGCATCAGTTTGCTGAATATATATACCAAATTTTCCAACTTTTCCACTGTGTTCTCACTTGGATCCATGTTTGTTTACCGGAAAGAGTTGTTGTGTCCTTTCAACTAGTCTAGAGTTTTCTACCAGTGGAGTCTTTTGGTCTATTGAGAGCTGTGGAGTCACCAGATGGAAGATTTGAACTTTTCTGTGCACCATCAGCATGATTGGGATTACTCAATACATTCCCATGAGATTTTATAAGGACTAGTGGAGTAACAAGCATACTGGAGGCTAGTGGAGTCGCCAGGTGGATGTTTTTGATGTTTTTAGAGATATGTGTTTATGGTCCACCACCAATAACTGATAAAAAACCAATCTAAGGATGTTTTGGGGTTTTTCTGGGTTTCTTTATGTAGCCCTAAGCTTTGTAAGAGTGTTCTATAGCTGAATCATCATTTTGCTAAGATGGTGAAAGAGCTATTCTCTACTCTTCTGACAACACTTTAAGTTTTCTAAGTTTGACTGAGACTTTGAGAGTTCCTAAGGGATACCTAGGATGTTTTGACTCAATGTCCCACCATGATCGCCATTATGTTAGCGAGCGGTGGGATAAATCGACAAGATATTCTTCTTAAGGGATGTTGAAATGTTTAGGGATTCTAAGTTTGTTTATTACTCAGGGTCCCACCGTGATCACCATTATGTTAGGGTCTCGTGATTTGGAAGATTGGCAAGCCAAGTGACAGGGTAACATCAAACCAACTTTGGAGCCCTAGGACCTAGCCTTCCTAGACTCAGAGAGGGTTCTCTCTATTATGCAAAGGATGTGAACTTGTTTGCTTTCTATGTATTTGATTTTAGGCTATTTGTTAAGTATGTTATGGTTTGTTTTAGGTTTTTGAGGGAGAACTGATCAAAGGATAAATAGATCAAAATTTTGTCAGATCAATTGGGCTATGGGGTCGAAAAATTCGAGACTGTCTCAAATGGTGGACAATTTATTTTGCAGGGCCGATTTGGTCGAGATAAATGGATTCTTTGGGTGAAAATGAAATGAGATGGACACTAAGTTTGTGAGAGACAAAGAGGTTTTAAGCATAAGTAGTTTTACAGCAAACATCCATGTGGTAGGGCTAACGATTAATCACTATAAATGAACCTCAAACTGATAGATGCATAAAATAAACAAATAGGCGATGCATAGAAGTATAAGACACTCTAACTTTGGGAAAATCACCTTCAGACTTTTGGGAAAACAAATAAGACAAACAAAAAACTTAATCTATGAAGAGGGAACTCCTAAACATCATATCTTGAGCTATTGGGAACTTTGAAATAAGACTGCAGAGCATGGAAAAAGGGCAAGATCGAAACAAGACCTCTTTGACTTAACTAAGACAATCAATAATTCAGAGAAAGGTTTCAGAGATGGAGTTTTGGTTAGCTATGAGTAAGCGGTGTGTACCATGAATCATACTAGAAAACATACATAATAACTATTAATGAAACTGATAACAAGTTCTTAGGGTACCAAAGAGCAATTAAGAATTCTTTGACATAACTAAGAAAGAAGAAAAACATAGAATATGTAATGAATGAGGAAACTTGAGGTGCCTCCATGGGCATGTCTCAAATCTATTCTTTACTGACCGACAACAACCAAGAAGCATGAAAACATGTATGATAAACTAAGGAAACATAACAGATAAGGAACACAATACCATTCACCAAACTATGGAATCCTACAAACAATTCTCCTCCACCATCCAAGTCAAGCAAGAGATCATCCACACCATGAGACAAAGTATTTCTTCAAAGCTTGTAATGCTATGTATTGCTCTATAACATCAATTTCAGCCTCTTGTTACAATTATTTCTCTTGGATTATATAGGCCAAAGAGAAAGAAACCCTCCTAGAGCATCTAGAAGTTGGCCTAATACAAATATCTGATTTTGTCCTTGAGGCTTTGCAAAGCCCAAGGCACAAAATATCTTCAAAAATATCTATTTAAGCTAATAATAGAAAGAAATTTGACTTTTAATGTCTAACATGGAGTTAAAAATAGCTAAACGCACATTTGGATGATCATATTCAGAAAACTGCTTTTTTAGCCAAAATGCTACAGGAGCGTAGCAGCAAAAAGAATCTTGTTTTGCAGACAACTTTTGAGGGACCTTTCGATGTCGAAATGAGGCCCGTGATAGCTTATTCTGAAGCCCTAGATGTCTAGTTTCTATAACTACTTGAGGTTTTCCAAACTGATCCATAGAAGTCTATCAAAAGGTGGACTGAGTGAAAAAACCCGCGAGGGTCTCATCTGTTGATATGTGAGGCAGAAAGGTGAATTTTGACTGATTTTTGCCTCTTTGGGGGACCAGAACACCTCCTTTTGATCTAAAAATTTGTGAGTAGCTGCGCCCAAATTTATTACATCCAAAAAAATGACTTTCATGAGCTAAGGATGCTCCTAGCAGACATGGCAGTGCCTATAAAAATGTGTAATTAGGGCCTAAAAATCACAAAAAACAAGATCATGTCAAAAATTGCTCAATTTTGGTGAGAAAACCCCTTATGGGTTTCTAGAAAAATGTAAGGAAGCTGAAGCCAAGATTCCAAGCCTAGATATGTCCTTTTCTCCTTTTTTCAGTAGGCGCCTCCTTTGGGCAGTTTTGAACTTGGCTTGGGCAATTCGCCTCTACTCCTAAGCGCTCTAGTGACATTACTTGTCACAGCTTGAATGGTTTTCTTCTTTGAAGACTTGGTGATTTTAGGCTTTTCCACCTTTGAGGAAAGAGTCATGGCCCCTTGCCTAGGAGAGGCAGCAAGCACATGTCTTTGAGGGTTGTTTTCATGCTCGCTGTGTTTGTCTTCTTCATGTAGATTGCCACCTTCACCCTTATCACTGTTTTCCTTACTGTTGTGGTGCTTTTCTTCTTGAGGGCTATCCCTTTCATTATTACTGTTTTGGAATTTTTCATGTAGGCTGCCACCAAATTCACTGTTCTTGCCATGACTGTCCTTTTCACATTTATTGTCACTGCTTTTCTCATCCTTATGTGAGCTATCTTTATCATCATCAGCTTTTTCACCTTCTTTATGAAGACTACCCTTATCTTCATTTGTTACGGGGACAGCCTTAGGAGTGAGGTTAAAGTCCAGATCTGCAATATGAGCTTGCTTCCTATTTATTCTTGGGGCAAACAACTTAGTTAGGAAAGGGTGACTAGTGACTTCTTGGATTTTGTTTCAAATTTCAAGGCAACCAACTTCTTGAAAGCATGATAAGATTGATGGGGAGGTAGTGAGCTCTTGAGTAGTAGTGGGTTCAAACCTATTATGATGGCCTTCCTCGGAAGCACATTTGTTTTAGGTTTCTTTCACTGACTTACTAAAACAGGTTTTATTTGAAAACTAAAGTAGTTTTTTCTTCAAACACTATTTCCCTTCTTAGTTAGCAAAAATAATTTTCAATAAAAATAAGTCTCTTTCTCTAAAACTATGTTTCTTTTGATCACTTTGCAAACATACTCTTTGACCTTGAAAATGGGTTTTTCTCCTAATGAACTATGACTTTATCTTTGAACACCACTGTTTCTGCTTCATCCTTAAATTATCTCTTAAAAAATAAGTATCTTAAAACCATAAAAAAAATGTAAGAGAAGGTGAAAAAACCTCTTAACAAACCCCTCTGCAGCTTAGAAAAAACAATCTTATGCATTCATCTGAAAATTTGCGTTTCTGGAGGGCTTAAGACACAGGCGCATTGCACTTCCCTACAGGCGTGTCACACCCTGTGTAAATTGATTCAGAGAGGGGTTACAGGCACGTCACATCCTGCTACAAGCGTGTCGTGACCTGGTTTTTTTCACAATTTTCCCTCTGCTCATTTTTGTAGGAGGCAATTTTGACTATGTTTTGTTCATCATTTAAAGGAGGTCCTCTTCAACCAAATTTTAGTCTTATGAACAAGTTGTGTCTTGCTTATCTCTGCTAGCCTTTGAACTTCAACCCTTTGTTTTTTAAAAATTTTTTATACCATTCTCTGCTTTTTAATGAAAGGTTTAGCACTATAAGCAAAGTATTGCCCTCTACTTGTCATGAAGGAGGTCGTATGCAACTGGTGCTCTTTCCCTCTATGTATTTATCGCTGATAGATGTAATGCAAACACAATGTCTGTTTTATGCCCTTTTCTAGACTTTGAAAGAGGTATGTCACAAAAACTGTTCTTTTTCTTCACATAAAACCTTTAAACCAACTGAGTGCCATCTACTTATTAATGAAGGAGGCCCTTCTTGAAAAAAAAACTCTGTGCCCTGTGTCCATGATTACTACTTTTCTAAGGAGCACCTTCTTTGCTTTCCTTACTTTCCTCACTGTCTGTTTGAGGACTCTTTTGCTCCTCATCACCTTCTTGCATTTTGCCAACTTCTTCATTACTACCTTTTTTCTTGCTCTCACTGTACTCTTCCTTCTCGTTATCAACTATGGTTGATGTTTGCCTTTGATACTACTTTAGGAGTAAGCACAAATTCAAGACCTGCAATGTGAACTTTCTCTCCATCTAATCTTAGGGCAAATAGCTCAGTTAGGAGAGGGTAGTTAGTGACCTCTTGGATTTTGTTGCAAAAGTAAAGGTAGCCCACTTCTTAAAAATAGGACAAGATTGAAGGGGATGCAATGATCTCCTTAATAGTAGTGGGTTCAAACCTATTGTGATGGCCTGCCTTCTTGACTTTCCTTGGAGGCATATTTGTCTTCCAAACTGAAATAGGCCTCTTTCCTTTTAAAATATTGTTTTTCTTCTTTTTAAGTTTGGATTTAAAATTACCTTCAAGACCAAAAATGAGATGCAAGGGAATGAAAAATACCTTTGAAACCTCCTTTCTGTGTTTAGAAAACCCAAATTTTGACCAAAAACCAGTTTTTTGTCACTTTTGGAGGCTTTTGGAGAGGTGTGACGCTCTTGTGCACAGGCACGTAGTGCTTTTTGTAGCAATATTTTGGAAGCCTTCTCGGTGTCGGAATTGGGCCCAGAATGGCTCGTTGGAAAGCTATGGAAGTCTAATTTCGAAATGTGCTTGATTTGTTTCATTTGGTGTTCATTTGGTGGTTAAAAAACTAACTGTCCCAACACTGGTCAAAAAATGGTGAAAGCTGGTGCAGAAATGCATAGTGCTGTTGCAGACCACTTGTGGATGCCTTCCTAAAATCCAAATTGAGCTCATGATAGTTCATTGGAAAGATATTCAAGTCTAGTTGTATTTTGACTCATGAAGCAAGTCATTTGGATACTCCAGCTTTTAGAAAACTGGATTTTCCCAAGGTCACTCCAGTTGTCCAGAAAATCTCCTGTGACACCTGTAGTTTTGACATTTCTCCCAAACCCTGATACCTATGTAAAAAATGAAGGAGGTTTTTATTTTTTATCATATGATGTACAAAAACCTCTCTCGCGTTTGTCAATTTCACCTCTTTTTGGTCAAAAACATCATTTGAAGCAAAATTGGCCCTGGGCGTGACACATGGTTTGTCTTGTCTTTTTTGCTTATTTTTCAAATCTCTCCTTGCATCCTCCGCTTGTACATGAAGGAGGAAATTTGCAAGCAAATATTCTTAGGCCCTCTTCTTATGATGAAGGAGGCCATTTGAAAACAAATCTTCTTATGCCCTCTGCTTATGATGAAGGAGGCCATTTGCAAACAAAATTGCTTTTACCTCTTGTCCAATTTGCTTATGAGACATGGTCTTGTGGAGTCTTACTCTGAAAACCATGAGTAGGTAATGCATTTCCAACTGATAAATGTCTCTTTTTCCTGTCTTGGACATAACATCTTCTTAGCAGTAATCATAGCTTCATTGGGGTCGATAGTGCTTTGATGATTTGGAGCTTAGGCTATAGAAAAAGGCAGTTGTTCCTTTTATGCTTTTTAATTTTTATGCCTAGACTGCTGGAGGTCCCTTTTCAGAAGAAACTACCATTATTAGCTTCAAGAGACTATTTTTCAGACGTGTCCCACATGTTTGGAATAAATGAAAAAATTCCATTTTGAGTTGCTGGATGTAGACATTTTCCAAGCTTTGTATCTTTTGCCATGATGGGGGACTTTTGACCTTTTTGGTGTTTTGACTTTGTAGGGAGGAATCCTGAAGGTCTTTTTTCCTTTAAACTCTGTATTCTCCTTTATTTCTACAGTTAAATGCTACAACTTGAATTTTTACCCTAAAGTGTTCTCTTGCTCATACTGATTAGAGCCATTCATACTAGCACCCTTGCAGAGATGCATTGTTAAGATAGCTTTGATCATTGGAGTTTCTTCTTGTAGTGTCATGCAATCATGCTTGAAATAATCATTTTTCTTCAGTCATGGAATTTCTTTCTCTTTTCCCTGATTTGAACCTTTCTGAGCTCTGTTGAAACAATATACAGTGATTATTATAATGGTGTATGACCTATGGATAGACAAAGGATTCGTTTTGCCAGAAAATGAGAAATGAAGGCTGACTTATGTTGAAAACAGGATTTTTGTCTTAGAGACAGTTTTGTCAAGGTATTTACCCTAAACACCACCACTTAGACCTAGAGATTTTGTCATAGTTTGCAAGGGATTTTTGAGATATAGTCAGGTCATCAGATGGAAAAATAAACAGTGAAAGAGGAGTAGGTACTTGTCTTGTGCTTGATAGTGAGTTATGTGAAGCAGGGGAAAATGGATATCAGATGTACTAGCCTTATGACAGTTATGGACAGGGAAGGTTTGTTGATTTAGGGAAGGGCTGAAAACTAAAGACCACTTCCATCTCATTATGAAAGAGAGGGGTAAGAAGACAAAAAATTGTTTGAGGGGTTTTCTAGATGAAAAATTGACTGATCGAGATTGGTTTCTAGAAAACCTAGACAAGGGATCTAGTCATCAAAAATAGGTAAAAACACTGATGAATAACACAAGCTTTCCTTCATGTGGAAATTTCAAAACACAAAAGAGAGTGGACGGAACACACAACATGGCATGAGTCCAACTACGACCAAGGAGAATATTATAATTGAGCTTAGCGTTGATGACTTCAACCTCAACAATGATTGTCTTCCCTTTCAAAGTAATCGGTAAACTAGCGAGAACACCTAAAGGCTTTGATTCTCTCTCATCAAATGCTTCTAAGGCATTTGGTGATGAATTCCCAGCTGGAGATCTAATGGCTTTCCAACATGAAGATCACATGATATAGGTTCATGCACCTTCATCCACAACTGCTCGATGAATATCGAGACCATTAATAACAACTTGAATAATGAGCACAATCTGATGTGGAAGTCGTGGAATGAAATTCTCTAGATCGAAAGCAAGAAGGTTAGCATCGGCAGGATCAATCCCACCAATTGCAGATAACAAAGCTCTTTGCTGTGACGGATAGCTCTGAAGTACTTCTAACGCGGACATCGTGGATGGCGCCTGAGCCAGATCTTCAATAATATTGAAATGGTGAGCAGCACGGGCGTTGGGATTATAAGAAGACTTATAAAGAACACCTTTAGAAGGTTGTCACACAATGGATTCAACATTGGGCCTTTCAATCTCAAGAGGACCAGTAACAGGTGGAAGAAGAGGAGAACCATCAACGATCTCCTTCCCCGTGGCCTGACGGGATCCAATATAATGTTTCGACCGAGTAGCAATAGAAACAATATTGGAACCGTTCATGATGAACACCTGAGAGCCAAATGGGGTAGAGGACTGAGGTTTATCTACCATTTGAGTCTGTTGAGATGAGAAAGGTTCCTTAAGAATGGCCGAAGATCCTTAGGTGCCTTTGAGCAATCGGCTCACTTCAGACCATTGATGACAATCTTTGGTGAAGTGCTCTTCGTCACAAATTAAATAAGGGTACTTCGGTTTCCGTTGACAACCATCACCAACACGAGATTTCTGAGAATCTCATTTCAGGTATTGGCTTTGGCTTTACCTTTACCTTTATTTTTACCTTTAGAAGTATATCCGTAGGCTTGGCTTGAACGACGTTAACTTCTGTGGGTTTACCAGAATTTGGAGTAGACTGAGAAGCAACGTTATTTGGAGGAGTGGATTTCAGCTTCCCAGAGTTTGAAGATGAATACTTCTGAGAAGTATGAGACACAGAACCAATAATACCATCGACCGATGGAGTCTCTAGTGGTTTAGAAGTTCCAGGTCGGGGAGCATCATGTAAGATATCATATAATGTGCCAGACTGAGAGTACATAAGATCAAGGTACTGGGCGTAAGAAATGGCTTGTTCCTTGGTTACACATGCCCCCATAGATATGTCTTTGGAAATATGATTGACAAAGGAGGTGGTGAACCAATGAGTTAGAATTCAATCAGGAATTTTAAATTTGATCATGTGATGACAAAGCCTCCACTCATGAATATGATCCGAGATAGTAGCTGTAATATTCCAAAATTAGCATGCAGCTAATTAGAATACTGATTTTTGTTGTTTGCACATAGGAGATGAATAAATGGGTGAGGAGGCCCATACATTTCAAAAATATGAATAAAATCCCTCATATTGTGAAAAGGGATCATCATAGGAGCTGGATTTCACACACTCACGTGTGAAAAGGGGCATTTGCATGTGGACAAGGTCAAGTTTGACCAAGTCAACAACATTGGGATAGGAGGTGGAGATTGTAATATTCCAAATTTTTCCTTCAATAAATTGGAATATTAACTTTTGCTATTTTCACTTAGGAGTTGAATAATTGGGTGAGAAGGCCCATTCATAATAAAAACATGTACAAATTCCATCTAGTATGAAAGGGGATTAGCCTTGGAACTAGATTTCACACCCTCATGTGTGAAAGGAGACATTTGCAAAGAGGCTAGGTCAAGTTTGACCAAGTCAAACAGCGCAGAGATATGAGGTGGAAAGCATCCTATGGGACAGCGTGGAGAAAGAGGAGGGAATAATCCTTGAAGGAGGAAACCATAGAAGGGTGGGACCCATGGAGAGGGAGCTCTCATGTTTTTAAAAGGAGGGAAAGGCAGCCATTGTTATTCATGCATATGATTATTGATTTCTTGTCTGTTTAGACTATTGGCATTCTTCAGCTATTCAACTGAGTTTCTGTGCTGCTTAGCACAAGGATTTCCTGCTTGGGAATCCTTCTCCTTTCTTGAGAAGCCTCTTGAAGGAGTTATATAGATTTGCCTCACATCTAGGCTTGAGGCCAAGCATCCTCCTCCAGGACAACGTTATTCCTGAAGCAGGATAATTATGTGTTGCAGGGTGTTGTAGTGAGGAGTCACAACACCTCTTCCATCACTTTTTTTTCAGAGGAGGAGTCTTCCTTTCCTTTGGAGGATCATTTTGGAAGCTATCATAGCTTATTTCATATCTTGGCACTTGGCCAAATCATTCTATTCCACCTAAAGCGCAATTACCCTCTTAGACTGCGTTATTTCCAGAGTGCACTTGCAGTGAGGGATTGCAGTGTTGATTGGAGGGTGAGATCTCAAGTGTAAGGATCAGCCTTCCACTTATGAGATCCATTGGAGGAGGTCTACTTTAGATTGTTTATCATATTTAGCCTTCTCTATTTAGTTATAGTTTTGATTTGCAGCTGCTACCCAGCAACTCCGACATTTTTACCATTTTGTATATTTCAGCCAATCCTTCTCAAGATTGTTGTATTATTGTTTCTAGGGGTTGAGAGCTTGCTCCCCCTTGTTTCTTGAGCTATATATTGTCATATATTTCTGTTATGATGTAATATGGAGCAGTACCTCTTATAAAATGTGTCCTCTTAGCCTGCAGAAACACATGTATAGCAGTGTTCTTCCATTCTCATGTACATGTCCCTTTTAAGGCTACATTGTTTGCTTGAGTGACTCTTTCCTCAAGGATTTGTATATCATTGCTGCTATAATACATATTTTTTGGCTATCTACATCTTCATGTGCCCAGGCTTAATAAAATAACGTTGTTGTTCCAGCTCTTGTTCAAGCATTGTTGCAGTCCCTTCATTGGGCACTTTTTGAGGAAATATAAGTGTGGGAGATCTGTTTAACCTGCTTAGAAGGATTTATTTGGAGCCTCCTCTTGGATTTAGCACTTAGAGAAATTTTTCTAAGGGATCCAAGTCCTAGTTTCATTTCCTGTACCAGCCATTACTGGAAAATGTGATTTCCAGTCATGCCTTGCTAGCTGTTCCAGATTTGGAATATTATAGTGGTATCAGAGCAACTTTCTTGGCTCGGCCTGTGAGTCTTAGCCCAAGAAGATCAGAATTATGAAGAAGATGAGATTAATCTCATCAGTATTTAGATCCAAAGAGAACCTCTCCAAGGAGGTCAAGAAGATTGAAGAAGAAGAGGAAGGACCATGAACTTCCTATTCTCATCAAGAAGAAGACAAGCATGAAGGACACTTGGATTATTAGATTCTAAGTGGTTACCTTGTTGATTATAGATCTCAACTTATAGCCTTCAAGGAGACTCTAGATTTCCCTCTCTTCATCCAGTTGAAGGAAGAGAAGAGACCCTACAGCAAAAGAGAAATCAAAGGCAGTAGATTTATGTTGTCTACTTTTGATGGGTTATCTACAAAAAGAAATTGGGTGAGGAAGTTGGAGGCATTTTTCCTACTACATCCTATAGCAGGGAAAGAAGCTGTTGAAATCTCAGCGCTGCACTTGGAGGGTGAAGCCTATGTTTGGTGGTGCAACCATTTGAGCCATGCAAGGGTAAAAACTTTTTCAGAGTTCACTCAGAGGTTGATCAAAACCTTTGATGAAGAGGGAACAAAGGAAGAAAAGCTCACACCACTTGAGGAGCTTTGTCCTAACGCTGTCACACTCATGGATGAGCAGTCACATGCATCAACAGTTGGGGCAACCAACACTTTGAAGGAAGGAACTCTTGCAGCCCTACAAGAAATTCCAAAATCACATCAAGGTATGAAAATATTTCCACAATCTATTGTTGCAGCAAATTCTTTTGATAGTTGTGGAGATTTCCTCATGAGCCATTGTTGGATTGTACATCACACTTGAGGTTAGGGTTTGAAGACTTGAATGAAGATAGTAGACATCTTGGAGTGAGAAACCCCTTCTCCTTTCAAGAAGACACTTTCTCAATGAGCTCCTCTCAACTCAAAGAGGAACTTCTACTTTCAGCAGATCCAAGACCTCATTGGTTTTGGAAGACTATTGTTGAGAGGGAGATCTCAAGGAGAGATCTCATTAGAGGTGCACTTCAACACACCATGGAGTGCAAATATTTTCTTCCTTTCTCACAAGAGCAGATAGAAGATAGAGGACATCTTAGGATGGATAACATCTCTCATGCTTGTGTTGGACATTCCTTTAGCCATACACATCATGATGGGAGGTTTTTTCCTACCACCTATTTGGGTCCTTATAGGGTCTCATTGATCCTTGAGAAGATTGCATTTCAAAATCCCATGAAGTGCAAAGACAGAGATTTGGTTTGGGAGGATGGTAGCCCTCATGAGAGGAGTACCAAGATAAAGAGAAGGAGAAATCATCCACAATTGATTGAGTGGATGTGGTTGATGAGCAAGGAGCTGGGAGGCTACTTGCAAATATATGACACCGGGCAGCAGGAGGCTTGGTTGCGCTGGTTACTCTTGAAGGATTTTGGACATCACTTGGCATACACTCTTCCTAAGAGTAGGAGGATGGAGGAGAGATGGTAGGATGCTTGCATCATTGAGCAGCATAGAGTATGGATGCATGGTGTTGATGTGATACTCATATCATTCATTGTGTTTTCATCACAAGAGTTGTATGATGGGAGTATGGGGAGGCAACAAAACATTTTGTTGCTTTGCTTGTTCTTAGGAGAGCAAGAGAAGATTTTCTCTCACACTTTGCATGATGTTGTAGGAGGAGGAGATGGCATTATCTCCTTGGATTTAGATGATGGAGAGGTACTTCCACCTTGGGAGGAACTTCTCATGCATTGCAGCATTATGGGAGTATTTGACAAGGAACATGTCAAAGAACAGAGCTTTGTATTGATAGGAGCTTAATTGCATGAGCTCACAACATTGTCACTTTGGAGCAGGGACTTATGGATGGAGTGTCCCCATGATCACTTCACATCAGATGCACTTGGTGAGCAAGGAGGAGATGATGATGATAGAGTAGTGGATAGAGGCATCTATCACTATGACATATTCTTCTTGACTTGGGTTACCAAGCATGAGGAGGATTATCTTCTTGCACCACATGGTTCATTCTTCTTCATAGCATGAAAAAACACTATGGAGGACTCACTCATGGATCTATGTACCATCTTAATTCCAGCATATGGTAAGAAGTTTCTTTATACACTCATTGATTTGCATACTCTTACCATTACTATGCAGTGCATTGCTTCACAAGAGGGCAAGCTTGTCACATTGCTCCATGATCACTATTGGGCCAATATATACGATGGAGGCAGCCATCTTTTATGTGGCCTTGGGCAATGTCTTCTCATTACATATATGTTCAGTTTTTATATCCTACTTTCCATATGATGACATACATGACTCACTATGTATCAAGAAACATTTGGCCTTGTAATTTTCTGTAGCAGCAGTTTGGAAAACTGCATTGTCACTATTGGGAAAATTGTTGGTACCTTCTTGCCCCACATGAAACCTTCAACATTTTCCTCATTTTGTTGCTGATCATGATTTCATTTGCTAATATGGATCTGATTTGTATTGAGAGCATGATTGGGAGGTTGACACATGAGTTGGATGTGTCCTTGAGTGGGGAGAATTCCCACATTTTCTGCACTACATGTTCTAATGGGAGCATGGTGTTAGCCACCTATCAAATTTGTCATATAAAATGGTGGCTAAATCATTTTTGAAGCCTTCACGAAACAAGTTTTACTGCAAAAAATTGTTATCTCTTGAAGTCTTATGAAGACATCATGTCCTTTGGTTAATATTCACTGTTGTTTCCCTTTCGAAATGCTGAAAATATGCTATTTTCATAAAGAAAAGACTGTTGCAAAAATCCCATTTTTCCCCATCCTTTCACTTCAAATTAACCTCCATTTTTATCCCCTTGTTTCCTCATAAAATTCCTCTGTTTTTTCTTTATTCCCGTACTTCCTTCATAAAATCCCATTTATAAGGTTTAAAACTCATTTTTAAACCTTACCGAAACACCCAAATCCATTGAAAAAAATTGAAAAAATCCTAAAAAATACATTTTTTGTATTAAGGCTTAAGCCCCTTTGGGCTAAGTCCTAAACCACTTCCCCACATATGCCCACACCCTAGAAACAGGCGCTAGACCCATCAGGCGCTTATCGCATCAGAAATAATCGGAGCGCGTAAGTCTATTTATTATGTTAAGACCTCCGATGCGATTGGCCCTTTTTATATAAACCCCCGACCCTATTTCCGCTTCATATAACCTCAGAGCCCGCAATCGGGCACTAAAATTTGTGAACAAACCATCCTTGATTTGATTTTTCCTTTGTAAAACATAAAAACCTCTTTTCCTATGTTTTTAACTAAACGCGCCGGTGCAATGTTTTTTTTTTTATGAAAAGGACCGTCGATCTAAAAAGCCGATCAACGGTCAACAGCATCTTGCATCGGAGATTTTCTAAATAGGTAGATTGAAAATGCCTGCACCATTGTTCCGATGTGATTGGCCCTTTATATGTTTGAACCTCGGTCCCTATATCATTTTCATATAACCAAATAGCTCCACAAACGGGCGCTTAACCTCAAATAGAACCCTCCCCGATGCAATAAAACCTTTGTATCTTATAAAAAATACGTTTTTTATGTTTTACACGTAACCCGTCGTTCATTGGTCGGAGCTCTTCTCCACCGTTGATCTTGGACCAATCAAATGGCCAGCGCAATCTCGCGTCGGAAGTTTTCATTGGGCACACTTAATATTTTATTTGCAACCTCTGATTGGCGGTCCCCCGATTCATTTCCCACCGTCCATCTGATCCGCAGATCGACGGCCCACAGTCAATTGCATTGGCGCTCCCCTTTCCATTTCCCCCACCGATCGCAATCCTCTAATTGCATCTGGGTCATCCATGCCCTGATATCTAACGGTCCAGATCAGTTTTCCCGACCTTGGTTAAAAACATGAAAACCCCTGTATAATGTTCTTTTATCCGATCCTTGTCATTTATCTCTGAAGATCAACGACCCATATTAACCATTTCTCTGCCTCCTATATTATTCATTTTTAAACCCAGTTTCGATCTTCGTCCTTGATCTTATACATATAACGGTTCATAATAATCTCGAACAGGCCCAACCCCTATGGGTCCTGCTTTCCTTCAGATATGATCTCAACCGCCCAATCTCTGATCCAATGGCTCGGATTAAAACCACCTTTCCCTGCCCCCACCTCGTTCCGCCCGTGCATCTTATCAATATCGTGCTCACTCCCCACCGTTCGATCTGAGGCCCCATATCTAACGTTTGACGCGCGTTTTCACGTAAATTCATGCCCGAAGGTTAATTCTCCAAGAGCTACGCGATATGAGCAGTTTTCAAATGCCACATGTCAGCTAATAATGCATATCATGTTTGAAAAGGTGAAACCACCTTCCTCCCCTTTTCCCGCGCGATATTGTTGGTTTCTCCTCCAGAAACCGCTTTCACCATTTGCATTGTGTTTCATCGCGTTCACTCCCTGCCGTTGATTACGGTTCGCATTTAATCTAAGCTTTTAACTATCTCCCTCCATCATACACCAAGGGATTTCGCGATCAACTACAGCGGTTGATCTCCGAGGCCTATCTCATCCGACGGCCCATAATCATTCGCGAAACCCCAATTTTCCTCTTAACCTTTTTCACTGCTGATAAAGGATTTTTAACCTTTTTTCTTTGCATTTCCGCCTATCTTATTGTAAAGTGACCCTTTCGCTTTATATTATTACGTCTGCTCCCGACCGTTGATCTCTGTAAGATCAACGACCCTAACTTAATCTCTACACCGTTCACTCCACCGCTTTCCTTTTTGACCCTCTGCGAACAATCTCCACCGTTAGATGCTTTCATCCAACGGTCACTATCCAAACCCGAGCCTCTGAAGCAGTTTTACCAAATACGCAGGATTTCTTAATTGTTTCTTGGTTTTATGCAAGTTTTAAAGGATTTCCAATTATTTTAAAGGAAAAATAAAAGCCGAGGATGACGATCCTTCAGGATTTCATTCATAAAAGAGAAATCATTCTACGGGGTTCCATATCACGTTTCATCAGTACATCATGAGAAATGATGCCATAAGAGCCCCTGTAGCACCTGCACATCAACAAGACACAGTAAAGATTAATTAAAACAGAGAGTATTAGTGTTGAAGACCAAAACAAACCAGAGATGAAGAATTGAAGATCTTTTACCCAGTTTTGGGTGGATTACGGCTAAGATCGACAATCAAAAGCCTAATCCACTAAATTAAACATAGTTAAAGAACATAAGAAAGAATTTGGGCTTAATTAAGCCTAAACAGACAGAATCAAAGCAGATTAGCAGTAATTAAAGAAAATCAATAATATCTATCAGACAAAGAAAGCCTCCACTGCCACATAAGAGGCTAATTGATTCCTCTCAGCTACCAAAGCCACCTGTAGCCTCAAAGCATTCAACAGAGGGCCGAGTAATAACCAGAATAGAGGATATTTTCCTTAATACAGTCGAACAGTTATTCCAAGCCAAACAGAGTTATTGCAAAGATGACACAGAGCCTTAAAAGTCAACAAAATCTCCCAATGAGCTTAATACTTAATGTAATCCAATTAATACAAATAAATATTTGAAATCTTCTCCATTGAGCCCCTCAAAGGCCGAGAAGCATTAAAACTATATTAATTGAACTTAGAAGATATTTTATCTCATTTGACCTCCCCATTTCCCTATAAAATCTTCTTGAGGAGCTCATTGTAAAGGGTTGGTTGCAGAACTTTGAAATTTACTTGTGCTCGAAACTGCTACATGTAAATAGTGTTCAAAGGCTCTTGAAGCTCTGTTTATGATTAAATAAGTTAGGCTGAGAAGTGAAGATGATTTCTGAACTGAAACATTGGACTTGAAGATGTAACTGGTTTGACATCAATATACAAGTTGTTTCTTGGGATCCTAGTCTATATCGCCGGTGAAGTGCTCCTTTCTGTGTTATCGTTTTTCCTTTCATGTATGCCATATTGTCCATTATTCTCTGATAAAGAAAAACAAGCATAGAGTTAGGATTTTTTGTTTACAGTACCCTTCTCTAACTGATAAGCTTTATCTCAATGTTTTCCTCCAAATCGTTTATTTAAGAATGATTCAATACAGTTCATGCAGTTAGGAATGCTGGCGTTCCCTCGTCCTACTGTTAGCTTTAAACATTGTTCTTGAATGTTATTTTCATTATTTGCTTAGTAAAGTTAGACTAGAAAAGTGATGGTGAGCCCTGTTTTCTAGCTTCTTTCTCCAAAGGTAATTCTAAAAGTTTCCCTAAGTGTATGCTGAAAGCAGAGTAGATTTAAAAGTATCTTATCTGATCTTAAGTTGCACTTTGTTCTTCTTATTTGTTTTCATACTTTCTGAAAGTAATTATGTGGATTACTGGATTGTTTGTCTCTTGAGTTATCTTTAATATGAGCTTGTCCAAAGAGGTTTATGGTGATCCCTGCCCTTTGGTTGATTTTAAACAGTTGCTTAAAAGGCTTTTCTTGTTTGGATAGACTGTTAAAAACCTAGCTGAAATTAGTGTCTGTTTCCACCCCTCCAACACTTTTATTGTTTCCATTCCATCATTTAATCTCAAATATCTTGTGATATAGATGACTTGCCCCTTGGACCACTCTTGAAATTGTTGCACAATTAAAGCCCTATTATGACTCCATAGCCCAATGGACTAAAAAACAGCGTTATATCTATCTTTTTAGCCAAAGCTTGTTATGATTTCTTGCAAATTCTCACCTTTGAAACTCTTCCCATTTAGGACTTTCCACTCAACTAATAATCATGCTCAACCATCCAAAACAAAACAAAACCATTGTTCTTCATAACTAGCCTAATATCATTATCCAAAAGCCTTAAAAGATAAATCAATCTTTGCACTTATTGGAGAGATCCCTCTCCGGATTCAGGAGGGCTAGATCCTAGAATCCCAAAGTGGTTCAAGTGTTATCTCTGAATTTTGGTCTTATCAATCTACTGAAATTACAGGGAGCTAACATTTCTGGCGACTCCACTGGGGAGGTTCTGAGTCATTTTCATTTTAAGGTAATCATAGGATATCAGAAATTTGTTTCAAAGAACATTTGGTGTATTAACCAGACGAGCCACCAGCAACCAACATTTCTGGCAACTCCACTGGGGACTGAGTCAAAATTTCATCTTAGGTTCCCTTAAAAACTTAATAAAAACTCCCTGAGTACAAGCAACCCTCTTCAAGCACTACTAAGCAATTGGTAATCATGATAAAACTTGTTTGAATCAGTGACAAACTAAGGAAACCTTAGGATTCTCATAAGATCTTATCAAACCTTGAAGGATCAACTAGCTTAGCCATAAGAGCTGATTGTCTTTGTCTCATCACCGTAGCTAAGTGCTGAAGCAGATTTAGGATACTCTTAGAACCAACAGACTGAAAAATAACTCAGAAAACCCAAAAACATTTCAGATTGGTATTCAATAAACATGGTAGTGGACCATAAAACCTTTTACCTCTAAAAAGAGCTAAAAACTTCCACTTGGCGACTTCAAAATACTTAACAGACCTTAAGACTCCACTGGGAAGAACCATTATCATCATAATATCATTTAAACTCAGTAAGAGGACTTTAGGATTAAAGTTTTCTTGTTTAAAAGATTAGTTAGCCTCTTAAAGATTGTCATATCTGGGTAAACTGTTCTTGTTTAGTTGGGTGTGAAAAACACAGCATAGTGGCTCCTAGAAAGATTCATACTAGAGCCTACCCTGAGCCAAACCCTCCTGAGATAGTTGATAACCCTGAAAGTATACTTAGGAAGTCTCCTAAGATTAAATTTTCAACTGTTTTCATATCACCCTTAAGAGCTAATTCAGTTCCTGAAAACCTTGCAGCTCTACAACAATCACAAGTAGACTTAATAAATCCATTTAGAACTAGGTCGCTTGATCATTTAGATTAGCTAGATTCAGATTCTTCACTTTCATCTCCAGAAACAAGTGAACATCCTGGTAGTAGAGAAATAACACCACCTGAGTTACATTTCCTTTTCAATTTAGGTGTCTCTCGTCCAAGATCAGCTCAGCAATCTATTCTTGGTCCATCCACATCTGCTCATCTACATCCACTATCCAAACCACTCTATTCCAGCCCACTTTCCCTCTTGTTAATCCACCTCTTGTAAATCCACCTCCAACCTCTATCATGGTAGCATGGTATGCCCCGTTGGTCCTTCCTTTGCCCTTAGTCAATCTTCCACAGGACTATCAGTCCAAAATACCATTGTATGATGCCAGTAATGCTACTACTGCGTCACAACATGTGGATAAGATGAATGAATAATTTGACAGAAATGAAATTGATGATGAATCTATCAAACTTAGATTATTTGCTCAGAGTTTAGGGGGAGAAGTAAGAAAATGGTTCAAAGGCTTGGCCCCCCACAGTATAAATGATCTTCAAGGCTTCCATCAGACATTCTTAAACAAATGGGAAGTAAGGAAAAACCCTCTTCAAATACTTTCTTATTACAAAAATCTCCAAAGAAACGCAGGGGAAAGTGTACAGGCCTATTGTACTAGGTTTAACAGCATTTACAATGCCCTTCCCCCAGACTTAAAACCTCCACAAGGCTCAGCTTTAAACAAGTTTCCTGAAGGGTTTGACCCTGAAATGGCCTATCAGCTGAGAGAATGAGATCCTTTAACCCTTGAAGATATGCAAAAAGGAGCTCTTGATGTGGAAGTTAACTTGACGGAGAAAAGAGCAAGAATGAAAAATGAGAAGAGAGTATCCTTTAGAGAGGAATCTACACCTTCCACATCCAACTCAAAGATGGAAAGAATGATGGAGGAGATGATGATGAAGATGAGCATACTAGAGAGAGCTCAAGCTAGTCAAAACCAAACAGCTCCTCATAACAGAAATCAGAACCAGAATTAGAATTTTAGGAGAAACCAGCCTCAAAACAGACCAAGGGAGGATGATCAGCAGATCATTCCTCCTTTTCATCAAAACTATATAAGTGAGGTTGAAGACACAATAGAACAAACATAGGATGATGATATCAATATGTTGGGAGTAGATAATGATAACTTTGAAGTTCATTATGATAGAAAACAAGGTCTTTATACACCCTATGATGATAAAAGAGATGATGATGAAAGTTATTATCAAGACAAGGAAAAAATTATCATAGAGCCTCAAAAGGAATATGACCTTAGGAGTAAAAGCAAACATGAAACTCCCAACAACAAAACCTCTTAAAAATATTCACAAAACAGCACTGTAAATAAACCCAAAATTGTAAAACAAAAGGACAAAACAGTGGTTGTAAATTCTGATAAGGATAAAGACAAAGGCACTCGGAACAGTGAAAAATTGAGTGCAGATCATAGCAGCACTAGCACCTCAGCTAGTACTCATGTTAAAACAATTTTGTCAAATGTAAATAGAACAAATCAGGAAACTGATTTCGCTAATACAGTGGCAGTTAATAAGGCCAAAACAAGCACTTCAAAGAATCAAATTCCTTTCAGTTTAGAGCAGGAAATTTCCAGAATAAAAATCTTTGTTCCTGTCACTGAGTTAGCTGCCAAAAATGTATATAGAACCCAAATTTTTAAGGCTTTAAACATAGAGGATAATAATGACACTGTCAATCTTAATGATGACCAGCCAGAGCTCATATTTGGTCCTAAGATTGAAGGTAGATATCAAGAGGGACCTGTTCCTCCCTTTTATGTTAGTTTAAACGTTCATGACAAATTTTTGCACAACGTTATGCATGATTTCGGGGCCTCTCACAATTTAATGCCCAAAGCTATAATGGAGAGCCTGGGTCTTGAAATCACCAGACCTTATAAAGATCTTTACTCCTTTGACTCAAGCAGAGTAAAATGTTTAGGATTAATCAAAGACCTCTATGTTAACTTAGCTCAGATTCCAGCCAAATGTTTAGTCATGGATATTGTTGTGGCTGATGTGCCCCCAAAGTATGGAATGCTATTATCAAGATCTTGGGGGGATAAGTTACAAGGAACTATGCAGATGGACATGACCTATGCGACCATCCCTGTTTTCAATCAGACAAGAAGGCTCTACAGGGAGTCCCATATGCAGTACATGGTTACTAGCCAAGACAGACCACAAAACTTTCCCCTTTATTCTGTAAATACAGGCCTTGATTCTTTTATCCTTTTTAACGATGAAACATTCAGTGAACAAGTCACTTTAACTAAATTAATGGCCAATAGAGAGGAGGAGTTAGACACCATAGAAATGTCAAAACAATTTGTTGAACCCATGAACAACAACAAACAACACACAGGTCTTGAACTACAAATCATGCGTCCATCGTTTTTCAACCTTGAAAGTCAAGAAATCATTCCTCAATACAATGAAAAATAGGAGGAATTAAAACAAGTTCAATAGAGTGCTGACCTTCGAGAACAATCCGAAAGCACGCTAGTTGAAGAGGACAATAATTAAACAAATGAACCTGAAACTAGTCCTCTGTGGAGTATGAACTTTGACGGGTCCTACACTAGGAGCAATGTTGGTGCAGGGGTCTGGATACGCAACACTGAAAACAACCACACAGAAAGCCTTTCCTGTAGATTAAACTTTTAGTGTTCGAATAACATAGCGGAATATGAATCCCTTCTTTTAGGCTTACATTTGTTGAAGAAATTAGGAGCTAAAAGAATTAAAGTGCATGGGGATTCAGAATTAATCATTAGACAAGTCAACGGGGAATACAACGCAAATCACCCTAGACTTAGAGCCTATCGAAACGATGTCGTGGATTTACTAAAAACTTTTGAGGAGTCCCAATTGATTTTTGTCCCAAGAAGAAAGGATAATGTGGCCCACAGTTTAGCTTTTGCTGCTAGAACATGCCTAACGCCATATGAAACCAAAGAATGTACAACTAAAATTAAATTTAGACCAGTCGTTCCTGATAATGAGAAGTATTGGCAGGTGTTTGACGGAGATAAACAAATATAATACTTCATGCAGTTCAGAAATGAATTTGAACTACCCAGTTCGGATTCATACTATGAAATAGACTGCCCTAGTGAAGAAAATTTCCTTAATGAAGAAGAAAAGTCTCTTGATCTTGCTGATGTAAATCTTTTGTCTAGAAAATTTGAAAATAAAACGGAGATGATTGCAGAGCTAGAAACAGAGGACTTAGAAACTCTGCAGTTTGAAAATCAAAGTTTGTCGAAGGGTCTGTCTCCTTTAGAAGAGTTGTTTGATTTCAACGATGTGGCCAAGAAGCCAAAACTGGAACCTGTAGAGACTGAAGTTGAAGAGTGTAATATAGGTAGTGAAATAAAACCAATGATGATCAAATTGTCTAAGACTTTACCAGCTCACATTAAACTCAAATACATAGAGTTGTTTAAAGAATTTTTTGATGTTTTGTGTGGAGTTATGAGGATCTGAAATCCTATGACACCGAAATAATTCAGCACAAAATCCCTCTCAAGGAAAACCAAAAGCCATTTAAACAAAAGTTGCGCAGAATAAACCATGTTCAGTTACTTTTGGTTGAGAAGGAAATCAAGAAAATGTATGAAGTTGGTATTATTGTCGCTATTAGATATTATGAATGGGTGTCTAATCTGGTGTCAGTTAGGAAGAAAACAGGAGAGATTAGGCTTTGTATAGAATTTATAGACTTAAACAAAGCTTCACTCAAGGACAACTACTATTTACCCAAGATGGATCATATTTTACAAAGGGTGGTGGGTTTTAAAAGAATTTATTTGCTAGATGGCTACTCAAGATACAATCAGATTTTAGTTCATCCTGATGATCAATTAAAGACAACTTTTAATACACCTTGGGGCACTTTCATGTATGTGAAAATGCCCTTTGGTCTAATGAACGCTGGTGCTACTTTTCAGAGAGCCGTGGACATAGAATTCTCGGAAGAATTGGGCTACTTCATCATTATTTACCTTGATGATGTCACTGTATTTTCAAAGACAGATGAAGAGCACTTAAAACATTTGAGAAAATTATTCGAGAAATGCATAAAGTTTGGGATATATTTAAACCCAAAGAAAACACTATTTGGTCTCCAAGAAGGTAAACTTCTTGGGCACATCATTTCAGAAGAGGGTATAAAGATAGAATCAAAGAAGATTGAGGCCATATTGCAAATCTCTCGTCCTTGAAACATCAAGGAACTCCAATCTTTCATTGGAAAGATTAAATTTTTGAGAAGGTTCATACCCAACTTGGCTGAGCTCCTTAGGAACATTACAAACATGCTGAAGAAGTAACAAGGGGTAAAATGGACCTTGGAAGCAAATAAGTCCTTTGAACTGTTTAAACAAGCATTAACCAAAACACCAGTTCTAATAAGTCCTGACTTTTCAAAAGATTTTTATATTTTTTCATTTGCATCAGAACATACAATAGCTATTGTCCTTTTATAGAAAAATCCACAAGGACAAGAGCAGCCTATTGCATTCTTTAGCAAGGCATTGAGAGATGCACCCCTAAAGTACAACATCATGGAAAAGCAAGCTTTTGCTTTGGTTAAAGCTTCAAAGGACTTCAGAGTTTACATCCTTCACTCACACATCATTGCCTTTGTCCCAAATTCAGTTGTGAAAGACATTCTAACACAGGACCCAGATGGTAAGAGAGGTAAGTGGATAGCTATAATACTTGAATATGATTTAGAGATCAAGCCCACTAAACTCATCAAAGGCCAAGGTCTAGCTAGATTAATGGCTGGATCAAATTTTGAAGTTCTTGATATTAATATGATAAATGCTTTAGATGACCAAGAAGAATTCAAAATCCCCATTGTTGAAGACCATTTTATGAATTCCTCTTGGTATGCTGATATTTTATTTGTTTTGCTTAATTTGAATGAACCTCCCGGTTTATCAAAAACAGAGGCAAGGTTTTTGAAGTTAAAAGCTATAAACTACTGCATTATAGATAAATGTATTTATTGGAAAAATGCAAATGGAATATTGCTTAAATGTTTGCCCGAGTTTGATGCAGAGAAGGTTAAGCACGAATAACATGAAGGAGAATGTGGAGGCCACCTCTACTGGAAGACAACAGCCAAAAAAATCCTTAGGGCTGGTTACTATTGGCCCACACTCTTTCTAGATGTGCATAAAATGATCATTTCCTGTCATAAATGCCAACTTTTTGAAGGCAAAAGAAAGTTGTTGCCCTTACCTCTGCATCCAATCAATGTTGAAGCTCCATTTCAGCAGTGGGGACTTGACTTCATAGGATAAATCCATCCACCCTCATCTGCCTAGCATAAATGGATTCTCACTGTAACAGACTACTTCACCAAATGGATAGAAGCCATCCCTTCTAGGCAAGCCAATGACTCAGTCACCATAAAATTCATTGAGACTCATATCCTCTCTAAATTTGGATGTCCTAGGAAGATCATCACTGATAATGCAACAGCATTTGAATCCAAGAAGATGGTTGAATTCTGTCATAACTATAAGATAATATTGGGTCATTCTACTGCCTATTACCCTCAAGGTAACGGGCTAGCAGAATCCTCAAACAAGAGTTTGGTGAACATAGTCAAGAAGTTGCTGGAGGAAAACAAGAAGTCTTGGCACACAAAGCTAGTTCATGCACTATGGGCTGACAGATTGACACTAAAGAAAACTATTGGAATGTCACCCTACCAGCTTGTGTGTGGTATTGATGCAATTTTTCCAACCAGCCTTGTTGTACTAGTTATGAAGTTGATTCAAGAGGTGCAGTCCGAAGACAATGATATGATCAGAAGGATTAATCAGACTATTCATCTTCAGCAAACTAGAGGGAGGTTTACAACAAAGCATTACAAAAGCAAGAGAGCATCAAGAAGCTTTTTGACAGAAGAACAAAGGCCAGCAATTTCAATGTTGGGGACAAAGTTTTAAAGTGGGATTAGAGGAGAGAAGACAAGGGCAAGCATGGGAAATTTGACAACTTATGGCTTGGCCCTTATCTCATTCATTCTGCTGCTGGTAGCAATGCCTTTTTCTTGCAGGAGGTGTATGGAGCTGAACTGTTTGGGGGTCCTGTCAATGGAAGGATGCTCAAAAATTACTTCTCTTGATCCAATCATGTTTTGAAAGCCTTTTTATATTTTTCTCATTATAAATATTTCATCCATAATTGCATTCAAAGTTAGAAAAATAAAAAATACAAAAACAGTAAAAGAAAGAAAAGAAGGCAGGATTGCAAAAACAATAAAGGTACAACCCCATACCAAAAAAGAGAAATAAAAATCTGAAAGTGTGCAAGCTCAAATCCCACTCCTGAAAAACACACTTCTAGTTAGTCATACAGCCTAATCATGACTAATTAGTTTTAAATTGACTGTTGATAGGTTAGTGAATTCGATTTGCCAAACATCTTAATCTTGGCTTATCAGTTAGGTAGATTAGGCTAGAAAATAAAGGTTCAAACAAGCTCAAAATATGAACCCCAGTTTTCAAAAGAAGAATGACTCTAATCTGTTTTAAATCATGAGTCAAATATAGAAGTAAACTGGTTCTAATCAGCTCAAAATCTGAACCAGAGTACAAGGAAAAAACAGCTTGAAATAAACTCAAGAAACAGAGCTGAAGAAAAGAGAAGGCCATGTTTAGAACTTTCAGATCTTAAGCCTTCCATTCTGATTTAATTTTCTGTAAAATAATATCTATGTGCAGCTTGTTGTTTATGCCATAGATCAGCAACAAGTTGGACTATTCAATCCTGACTTGTATGTTTTTAAATTTCTGTTTTAGAAATTAGAGAATAAAATCTGTTAGATTGTTTAATCCTAACAGATTAGTAGATTAGGTAGAGAAGCTTATGAACTCAATTGTTTAATCTGAGTTCATGGAGAAATAAGAAGTATATTTATATTAGTTTCTTGCTTTCAAAAGAATAAAATGTTGTAAGAGAGTTTTCCAATCCAAGTGCACTCTAAAGAAGAAAAAATGCTAGATCAGTAGGATTGGGTAGGTAGAAAGCTTGTGTTGAAGAAGTTCCAATGTTTTTTATGGCTGCTAACATTTTCAGAGCAAAATAATATCATCCAAGTAAAGAAATTTGCAGCCCAATGGATGAGGCACTGATCAGCCCCCCAGAGAATGCAAGTCTGAAGTTCTTGATGCCTTCAAGAAGGCACCATCCCCATGTGGAGCCACTGTTAGCCACCTATAAAAAATTTCATATCAAATGGTGGCTAAATCATTTTTGAAGCCTTCAAGAAACAAGTTTTATTGCAAAAAATTGTTATCTCTTGAAGTCTTATGAAGACATCATGTCCTTAGGTTAATCTTCATTGTTGTTTCCCTTTCGAAATGCTGAAAATCTGCTATTTTCATAAAGAAAAGGCTGTTGCAAAAATCCCATTTTTCCCCCTCCTTTCACTTCAAATTAACCTCCATTTTTATCCCCTTGTTTCCTCATAAAATTCCTTTGTTTTTTCTTTATTCCCTTCCGTCCTTCATAAAATCCCATTTATAAGGTTTAAAATCATTTTTAAACCTTACCAAAACCCCCAAATCCATTGAAAAACATCGAAAAAATCCTAAAAAATACATTTTTTGTATTAAGGCTTAAACCCCTTTGGGCTAAGTCCTAAACCACTTCCCCACGTATGCCCACACCCTAGAACTAGGCGCTAGACCCATCAGGCGCTTATTCCATCAGAAATAATCGGAGCGCGCAAGTCCATTTATTATGTTAAGACCTCCGATGCAATTGGCTCTTTTTATATAAACCCCCGACCCTATTGTTGATTCATATAACCTCAGAGCCCGCAAACAGGCGCTAAAATTTGTGAATAAACCATCCCCAATTTGATTTTTCCTTTGTAAAACATAAAAACCCCTTTTCTTATGTTTTTAACTAAACACGCCGGTGCAATGTTTTTTTTTTATGAAAAGGACCGTCGATCTAAAAATCCAATCAATGGTCAACAGGATCTCGCATCGGAGATTTTCTAAATGGGTAGATTGAAAAGGCCAGCACCATTGTTCCGATGCGATTGGCCCTTTATATGTTTGAACCCCGGTCCCTATATCATTTTCATATAACCAAATAGCCCCGCAAACAGGCACTTAACCTCAAATAGAACCCTCCTCGACGAAATAAAACCTTTGTATTTCATAAAAAATACGTTTTTTTATGTTTTACACGTAACTCACCGTTCATTGGTCGGAGCTCTTCTCCACCTTTGATCTTGGACCAATCAAACGGCCAGCGCAATCTTGTGTCAGAATTTTTCATTGGGTGCACTTAATATTTTATTCGCAACCTCTGATTGGCGGTCCCCCGATTCATTTCCCATCGTCGATCTAATCCGCAGATCGACGGCCCACAGTCAATCGCATCAGCGCTCCCCTGTCCATATCCTCCACCGATCGCAATCCTCAGATTGCATTTGGGTCGTCCATGCCCTGAGATCTAACGGTCCAGATCAATTTTCCCGACCTTGTTAAAAACATGAAAACCCCTGTATAATGTTATTTTAGCCGATCCCCACTGTTGATCTCTACATATCAACGGCCCATATTAACCCTTTCTCCGCCTCGTATATTATTCATTTTTAAACCCAGTTTCGATCTCCGCCGTTGATCATGTACATCTAACGGTTCATAATAATCCTGACAGGCCCGACCCCTGTGGGTCCTACTTTCCTTCAGATCTGATCTCAGCCGTCCAATCTCTGATCCAACAACTCGGATTAAAACCACCTTTCCTTGCCCCCACCTCGTTCCGCCCGCACATCTTATCAATATCGCACTCACTCCCCACCATTCGATTTGAGGCCCCAGATCTAATGGTTGACATGCGTTTTCGCATAAATTCATGCTTGAAGGTTAATTCTCAAAGAGCTACGCGATATGAGTGGTTTTCAAATGCCACGTGTCAACTGATAACGCATATCGCGTTCGAAAAGGTGAAACCACCTTCCTCCGCTTTTCCCGCGCAATACCGCCGATTTCTCCTCCCGAAACCGCTTTCCCCATTTGCATTGTGCTTCATCGCGTTCACTCCCCGCCGTTGATCTCTGAAGACCAATGGTTCGCATTTAATCTAAGATTTTAACTATTTCCCTCCGCCATACACGAAGGGATTTCATGATCAACCACAGTCGTTGATCTCCGAGGCCTATCTCATCCGACGACCCAGAATCATTCGCAAAACCCCAATTTTCCTCTTAACCTTTTACACTGCTGATAAAGGATTTTTAACCTTTTTTCTTCGCATTTCTGCCTATATTATTGTAAAGTGACCCTTTTGCTTTATATTATTATGTTTGCTCCCGACCGTTGATCTCTGCAAGATCAATGGCCCTAACTTAATCTCTACACTGTTCACTCCACCGCTTTCCTTTTTGACCCTTCGCGAACAATCTCCACCGTTAGATGCTTTCATCCAACGGTCACTATCCAAACCTGAGCCTCTGAAGCAGTTTTAACAAATACGTAGGATTTCTTAATTGTTTCGTGGTTTTATGTAAGTTTTAAAGCATTTCCAATTATTTTAAATGAAAAATAAAAGCTGAGGATGACGATCCTTCAGGCTTTCATTCATAAAAGAGAAATCATTCTACGGGGTTCCATATCATGTTTCATCAGTACATCATGAGCACTGATGCCATAAGAGCCCCTGTAGCACCTGCACATCAACAAGACACAGTAAAGATTAATTAAAACAGAGAGTATCAGTGTTGAAGACCAAAACAAACCAGAGATGAAGAATTGAAGGTCTTTTACCCAGTTTTGGGTGGATTACGGCTAAGATCGACAATCAAAAGCCTGATCCACTAAATTAAACAGAGTTAAAGAACAAAAGATATAATTTGGCCCTAATTAAGCCTAAATAGACAAAATCAAAGAATATTAGCAGTAATTAAATAAAATGAATAATATCTATCAAACAGAGAAAGCCTCCACTGCCACATAAGAGGCTAATTGATTCCTCTAAGCTACCAAAGCCACCTGTAGCCTCAAAGCATTCAACAGAGGATCAAGTAATGACCAGAATAGAGGGCATTTTCCTCAATACAACCGAATAGTTATTCCAAACGAAACAAAGTTACTGAAAAGATGACACAGAGCCTTAAAAGTCAACAAAAACTCCCAGCAAGCTTAATACTTAATGTAATCCAATTAATACAGATAAATATCTGAAATCTTCTCCATTGAGCCCCTCAAAGGCCGAGAAGCATTAAAACTGTATTAATTGAACTTAGAAGATCTTTTATCTCATTTGACCTCCTCATTTCCCTATAAAATCTTCTTGAGGAGCTCATTGTAAAGGGTTGGTTACAAAACTTTGAAATATACATGTGCTTGAAACTTATACATGTAAATAGTGTTCAAAGGTTGTTGAAGCTCTGTTTGTGATTAAATATGTTAGACTGAGAAGTGAAGATGATTGCTGAACTAAAACATTGGACTTGAAGATGTAACTGGTTTGACATCAATATACAAGTTTTTTCTTGGGATCCTGGTCTATAGCACTGGTGAAGTGCTCCTTTCTGTGTTATCGTTTTTCCTTTCATGTATGCCATATTGTCCATTATTCTCTAATAAAGAACAGCAAGCATAGAGTTAGGATTTTCTGTTTACAGTACCCTTCTCTAAATGATAAGCTTTATCTCAATGTTTTCCTCCAAATCGTTTATTTAAGAATGATTCAATACAGTTCAAGCAGTTAGGAATGTTGGCGTTCCTTCGTCCTACTGTTAGATTTAAACATTGTTCTTGAATGTTATTTTCATTATTTGCTTAGTAAAATTAGACTAGAAAAGTGATGGTGAGCCCCGTGTTCTAGCTTCTTTCTCCAAAGGTAATTCTGAAAGTTTCCCTAAGTGTATGCTGAAAGTAGACTAGATTTAAAAGTATCTTATTTGATCTTAAGTTGCACTTTGTTCCTCTTATCTATTTTCATACTTTCTGAAACTAATTATGTGGATTACTGGATTGTTTGTCTCTTGAGTTATCTTTAATACGAGCTTGTCCAAAGAGGTTTATGGTGATCCCTGCCCTTTGGTTGGTTTTAAACAGTTTCTTAAAAGGCTTTTATTGTTTGGACAGACTGTTAAATCCTAGTTGAAATTAGTGTATGTTTCCACCCCTCCAACACTTTTATTATTTCCATTCCATCATTTAATCTCAAAGATCTTTTGATATAGATGACTTTCCCCTTGGACCACTCTTGAAATTGTTGCACAATTAAAGCCCTATTATGACTCCATAGCCCAATGGACTAAAACCAGCGTTATATCTAACTTTTTAGCCAAAGCTTGTTCTGATTGCTTGCAACTTCTCACCTTTGAAACTCTTCCCATTTAGGACTTTCCACTCAACTAATAATCATGCTCAACCATCCAAAACAAAACAAAACCCTTGTTCTTCATAACTAGCCTAATATCATTACCCAAAAGCCTTAAAATATAAATCAATCTTTGCACTTATTGGAGAGATCCCTCTCCGGATTCAGGAGGGCTAGATCCTAGAATCCCAAAGTGGTTCAAGTGTTCTCTCTGCAATTTTGGTCTTACCAATCTGCTGAAATAACAGGGAGCTAACACATGGGAGGAGATATGGCCACCACAACCACATATTTGTTTCCTTTTGAGGTGGGCCATGAGTTTGATAGTCATCCATTGTACAACCATGGGAAAGTATTTGATCATGTATTGTTGAGACATTCAGCCATTTACTCTTCATTGGTAGATGTGATGAATTGTATATGTTACTTGCCATACTATTTTCTAAAGTTGCAGTGGATGAGACTGCGTTGTGTCCTCTTTAGATATTGTTTGTATCATGCATCATCATGTAAAACTTGTAGCAAACTTCTCATTGGGATACTCTATGATGACCATGTCCTATTCATCATGGATGTATTTTTTTGGGCCAGCTTGTTCTTCAATGTTGGAGGAGAAACCTTTGGAGGATTGTTCTTCACTTTGCCATTTGAGGGCAATAATTTTGCAGCCCAGGACCAGCACACACTCTACACTTATCATAAGTGGAGAGAAGGACAGCTTGGGGTAGGCTATGATTCTTACCATGTTCAGATTTTCAGCCCACCTTCATTTCCGGAGCTTGAAGTGGAAGGAGATTTTCAGGAGTTTCCATGTTGGGAGGTGACTCATTTTGTTTGGATGATTGCTTGGGGATGGAGGATCCACATGGGGAAGATGTTCCTCATCACATTTCAGAATCCATGCCTTGGGTGGAGACTTTCCAGTTCTATCCTTGCAGTTGCTTGAGGACAAGCAACATTTGGGAGGGGAGGACTGTAATATTCCCAATTTTTCCTTCAATAGATTGGAATATTAATTTTTTATATTTTCACTTAGGAGTTGAATAATTGGGTGAGAAGGCCCATTCATAATAAAAACATGGATAAATTCCCTCTATTATGAAAGGGGATCAGCCTTGGAAAAATATTTCACACCCTCATGTGTGAAAGGAAACGTTTGCAAAGAGGCTAGGTCAATTTTGACCAAGTCAAACAACGCAGAGACATGAGGTGGAAAGCACCCTATGGGACAACGCAGAGAAAGAGGAGGGAATATTCCTTGAAGGAGGAAACCCTAGAAGAGTGGGACCCATGGAAAGGGAGCTCTCATGTGTTTAAAAGGAGGGAAAGGCAGCCATTGTTATTCATGCATATGATTATCGATTTCTTGTCTGTTTATACTATTGGCATTCTCCAGTTGTTCAGCTGAGTTGTTGTGCTGCTTAGCACAAGGATTTCCTACTTAGGAATCCTTATCCTTTCTTGAGAAGCCTCTTGAGGGAGTTGTATAGATTTTCCTCACATCTAGTCTTGAGGCCAAGCATCCTTTCCTTTGGAGGATCAGTTTGGAAGCTACCAGATCTTATTTCAGATCTTGGAAATTGGCCAAATCATTCTATTCCACCTACAGTGCAATTACCCTCATAGACTGCATTATTTCCACAGTGCACTTGCAGTGAGGGATTGCAGTGTTGATTGGAGGGTGAGATCTCAAGTGTAACGATCAACCTTCCACTTAGGAGATCAATTGGAGGAGGTCTACTTTAGATTATTTATCATCTTCAACCTTCTCTACTCAGTTCCAGTTTTGAGTTGCAGCTGCTACCCAACAACTCCGACATTTTTTCCATTTTGTATATTTCAGCCAATCCTTCTCAGGATTGTTGTATTATTGTTTCTAGGGGTTGAGAGCTTGCTCCCCCTTGTTTCTTGAGCTATATATTGTCATATATTTATGTTATGATGTAATATGGAGCAATACCTCTTATAAAATGCGTCCTCTTAGCCTGCATAAACACATGTATAGCAGTGTTCTTCCATTCTCATGTACATGTCCCTTTTGAGGTTGCATTGTTTGCTTGAGTGACTCTTTCCTCAAGGATTTGTATATCATTGCTACTAGAATACATATTTGTTGGCTATTTGCATCTTCATGTGCCCGGGCTTAATAAAATAACGTTGTTGTTCCAACTCTTGTTCAAGCATTGTTGCAGTCCCTTCATCGGGCACTTTTTGAGGACATCTAAGTGTGGGAGATCTGTTTAACCCACTTAGAAGAATTTCTTTGGAGCCTCCTCTTGGATTTAGCACTTAGACACATTGTTCTAAGCGATCCAATTCTTGGTTTCAATTCTTGTAGTAGCCATTACTAGAAAATGCGTTTTCCAGTCATGCCTTGCTAGTTGTTCCAGATTTGGAATATTACAGAGATCATCTTTAGAGACAGCGCAAAGATAATGGGAGAAAGATTACTTAGAGGAGGAAACCCTAATGAGTGGGACCCAAGGTGAGAGGGCTTCCATTTGTTTAAAATGAGGGCAAGGAAGCCATAGCAAGAAATGTTATGGAATATTGATTTTATGGTCTGTATGATTTTGTGCTTTCTTCAATTGTTTAGTTGAGATTGTCGTGCTGCTTAGCACAAGGAATTCCTATTTAAGAATTCCTTCTCCTTTCTTGAGAGGCCTCTTGAGGGAGCTTGCACTTCATTTCTCCACATCCAGGCTTCAGGCCAAGCCACTTCCTTCAGCTACAACGTTATTTCTGCTAAAGTATAACGTTGTGTTGCAGGGTGTTGCAATGGAGGTTTCACAACACCACTTCTGGAGCTTGTTTTTCAGAGAAAGAAGCTTTCCTTCCTTTGGGAGATCAATGAGGAAGAATTTGGAGCTGATTTCAAATCTTGGCACTTGGCCAACCCATTTTATTTCACCTACAGCACAGTATCTCTCAGTGACTCCGGTATTTTCAGTGAGAATTTCCAGTGAGGGTTTGCAGTGATTGTTTGGAGGGTGAGATCTTCAGTGTTAGGATCAGAATTTCACTTGGAAGATCCATTAGAGGAGGTTTATTTATTCATCTTATGCATCATCTTCAGCCGTCTCCATCCAGTCACTGAGTTGCAGCTGCTACTCAGTCTTGAGACTGCAACTCCGACATTTTTCCATTTTTGTATATTTCAGGAAATCCTTTCTGGATTGTCTTGAAATTCAGTTTGGGGGTTTAGATCTTTACTCCTCACATTTTATGAGATGTATATTTACATATCCATGTATTGACATACTCTAGCAGCAGTTACATCTAATAAACTACATTGTCATAGCCTCGAGCATTTTCTGTGTAGCAGTGTGTTAGTATGAATCTTTTGTCGGAAAAAGATCACTTTAGCTACACATAACAAATAGCCCTAACATCAAATATGACTGCCAATATCTTCAAATCTGCAGTTATTTGATCAAGACAAAAGCTGCACAAATCCAGATCTATGCATAAAAAGACATTAAGCAGTGAGAATAAGATTTTGCTCCATGCATCCAATAGACGAGACAAGAACAATATTTTTGAAAGAATTTTTTATATTAAGGGCACCTAAGAGGAAAACAAGAAAGGTGTTTCCAATTCTCCTCAATGAGATGGGTTCTTGAAAGTCCTCAGCGCTTCAAATCTAGCATTTCTCTCTCTTATTGGTGTAGAAAACCGAGACAAACATAGAACTCAAAGGGAGCTCACAAAGCAAATAATGGAGAATGTGACAATGATAATGACTCAAAGTCAGACCAAGAGTATAGATCTAGAGTGATCTAATATGCAACAAAAGGTGAAAAATTAATGGGAAAACCCTTCTATTTATAACAAAATATTAGGGTAGTCTAGGACTTGGTGCATGAATACAATATTATTAACCAAATTCTAGAACCACCTTTTAGGAATATTTTATTATATTTGTTGGAGGGAAAAAGGTATTTGACTTGGGTCAAATCTCTTTATTTGTAAATAATAAATAAATAAATGATTTATTTATTATTTTAAGGAAGTGATTGAATGATAATTAAATAAATAATAGTTTATTTAATTATTTATAAATGATTTAGTCATATTTAACAAGGAATATTATTTAAATAAGATTTAAATAATTATTCCTAGAAAATAATAAGATAAATAAGGATTTATCTACTTAATTTCCTTGTTTTGGGTTAAATATAACCAGGAATAATAATTAAATTGTTGTTTAATTAATTATTCCATGAGGAAAATCAAACAAATATAGATTTGTTTAATATTTCCTTTTGGGGTTTTCTGTTTTGACCATATACAAACTAATAAATGTGTTTTATTAAGTTATTTTACATAGTGAAATCAATTTTACTTAGGGTAAAATTGGTCTTACATGGTGTACTTGGGTCCATCTAATGATAATAGGTTAGATGACCAAAAAATGGTGTAACACAATGTACTTCATTTTTATGTACATGTTCTCTTGAGGCTTGTATTGCCTAACTTGAGTGATTATTTCCTCAAGGATTTGTATACATTTTGCTGCTATAACATTAATATGATGGCTATGTGCTCTTCTTACATTTTATGAGTTGATTTGTCACTGCTACTCCAGTTTTGTGTTCATGTATTGCTGCATCCCCATTTTGGGATATTACAGTGGTATCAGAGCATAATCTTGGCTTAGCCTGTGGATCTCAGCCAATATTATATCTAGAAGACAAGAAGAATAAAATATGAACAGAAAGAAGACTCCATTATTTGGAGGAAGAAAGGAGGAGAAACTTCCAAAGTTTCTGTCTAAAACTTTGCAGAGCATTCATGAAGATCTTAAAAAGATGAGGAAGGAGATGTGTAGAGAATCTCCAAGAGGGTTTGAATCTGAAACAAACTCTAGATTTTCACATGATGAGTGTGAGCATGTAGCCATACACTATGATGCACAGTGCAATCATATGCCCAGATTTTCCATGAGAGAGATGGAAGAAGAAGGAATGACTAGGAGGGAAACTCTTAGTGATTTTCTGCAAGAGTATGAGTCTCGAACTCAAAATTTTAGAGATCATATCACTTTTCCAGAGTTTTGCAAGATTAAGGTGAAGACAAGCAAGCAACATGATATATTTCTTCTATCTAATTTTTATGGTTCACCAACATTTTCAGCCAAAGCTTGGGTGGAAGAACTAGACACCTTTTTGCAGCACCACCAAATTTCTGAAGATGAAGCCATCAAAGTTGCAGCGCTGCATTTTGGAGGTAAGGCCTATGCATGGTGGATATTTGAGTCTTTTTCTTTGAAGAATGCAAATAATTATTCTTATGCTAGGTTCTAATATGGAGGATATATCCATATTAGAATTCTCAGCTATTGGTGGAGTATTCCAAGGATCTTTTCACTTTTCTGATATTGGATGACCAACTACATGAGGAGGGATATTCAGTTAGAGATGGGGTCCTCTACTATCATGGTAGGATATTCTTACATAGAGCTTCCAAGCTCAAGGGGAAGTTGCTACAAGAAACTCATGAAGATTTACTTTTCAGCCACACTTATTCTATGAGAGCATACCACACCATCATGGAGGGGTATTTTTGGGAAGGATTTGAGGAGGAGATATGAGAGAGATGGAAGAAGAAGGAATGACTAGGAGGGAAACTCTTAGTGATTTTATGCAAGAGTATGAGTCTCGAACTCACAATTTTAGAGATCATATCACTTTTCCAGAGTTTTGCAAGATTAAGGTGAAGACAAGCAAGCAACATGATATATTTCTTCTATCTACTTTTTATGGTTCACCTACATGTTCAGCCAAAGCTTGGGTGGAATAATTAGAAACCTTTTTGCAGCACCACCAAATTTCTGAAGATGAAGCCATCAAATTTGCAACGCTGCGTTTTGGAGGTAAGGCCTATGCATGGTGGATATTTGAGTCTTTTTCTTTGAAGAATGAAAATACTTCTTCTTATGCTAGGTTCTAATATGAAGGATAGATCCATATTAGAATTCCCAGCTATTGGTGGAGTATTCCAAGGATCTTTTCACTTGTTTGATATTGGATGACCAACTACATGAGGAGGGATATTCAATTAGAGATGGGGTCCTCTACTATCATGGTAAGATCTTCTTATATAGAGTTTCCAAGCTCAAGGGGAAGTTGCTACGAGCAACTCATGAAGATTTCATTTTCAGCCACACTTATTCTATGAGAGCATACCACACCATCATGGAGGGGTATTTTTGGGAAGGATTTGAGGAGGAGATATATTAGCATATGGGGAGATGCATGGATCATGTGGAGATGGAGGAGATATATAAATCTTTGGAGGAGTTAGCACAGCCACCTCTTTTCTCTTTGGGGTTAAGAGGAGACTCATCTATGAGCCACTCCATTTGCATGAGCAAAACATATATTAAGGGTATTGTTTGTTTGCATAATGATTTGTATAATGTGTATGTGAAACCCTTAACCATATATCTGTAGTATATTGCTCAAGGAAGGAGCATTATTCCTTCTAGACTTCATGGTCTACTTGAGTCCATAAGCAGTATTGGTGATGGCCACTCCCTAGGATTACTTGGGGAGATTGTATCTTTTGCAGAGCATGCTCACTTTGCACCATACACCATACACTTTCTCCAAACTTGTGAGGAGATTGGGGCAGCAAGCAAGTGGCGGGGAGGCCACCCATCATTTCATTTTCTGTTATAGTTGAGATTCAAACTGCGTTGGTTGCATTTGAGGGACCATTTTCCTTCTCCCTTTCTACATATGGCAGCAAGTATGATTCTCATTATGGTTCCCTATGTTGTTGTTGTTCTTATTTTGGGGGGCATGATTGGGAGAGAGTCACATAGGATGAATGTGTCCTTTGGGGAGGAGGATTCCAACAATTTTTGCATTACATGTTCTAATGGGAGCATGGGAGGTGATATGGCCACCACAACAAAACACTTGTTTCTTTATGAGGTGGGCCATGAGATTGATTGGATGCCATATGGTGGTGATTTTCTATCCATCACATATGGAATGGTTTGGGCTAGTATGATTCATAAAGTTGGAGAGGATATCTTTGGAGATCTAGTGTTCATCTTGCCATTCGAGGGAAATATTATTGCAGCCTAAGATCAGCATATAATCTATACTTATCCTAAGTGGAGAGGAGGACAACGTGGGGTAGGCTGTTTTTTCTACCATGATCAAATTTTCAACCCACCTACTTTGCAGGATCTCAAGGTGGAGGATGATTTGTATGAGTTATCATTTTGGAGGGTGGCTCATTTTGTATGGATGATAGCTCTAGGATGGGAGATGCATATGGGGATGGTAGATCCCAATGTATATCAGACCTCATGCCTCAAGAAGGCCTTTATAAAGCCCATTGTTGCCTCCATGGATGTTTTACATGATCATAGCTATTTGGGATGCACACCAAAAGCTAGCATGCATACTTGGGAGGGACAAGTTGGAGATATATTGATGAGACATCATCTTGATCCTTGGAATATTTTATCATATGAGGATGATACAGGGGGACAAGAGGAGGCTCTTCAGTTCTATCCTTGCAATTACTTGAGGACAAGCAACATTTGGGAGGGGAGGACTGTAATATTCCAAATTAGCATGCAGCTAATTGGAATATTGATTTTTGTTGTTTGCACATAGGAGATGAATAAATGGGTGAGGAGGCCCATACATTTCAAAAATATGAATAAAATCCCTCATAGTGTGAAAAGGGATCATCATAGGAGCTGGATTTCACACCCTCGTGTGTGAAAAGGGGCATTTGCATGTGGACAAGGTCAAGTTTGACCAAGTCAACAACGTTGGGATAGGAGGTGGAGATCATATTTAGAGACAGTGGAGAGATAGTGGGAGGAAGATTCCTTGGTGGAGGAAACCCTAATGAGTGGGACCCACGGTGAGAGGGCTTCCATTTTTTTAAAAGGAGGGCAAGGCAACCATAGCAAGACATGTTATGGATTATTTATTTTATGGTCTGCATGACTTTGTGCTTTCTTCAACTGTTTAGTTGAGATTGATGTGTTGCTTAGCACAAGGCATTCCTATTTAGGAATTCCTTCTCCTTTCTTGAGAGGCCTCTTGAGGGAGATTGCACTTCATTTCTCCACATCCAGGCTTTAGGCCAAGCCACTTCCTTTAGCTACAACATTATTTCTGCTGAAGTATAACGTTGTGTTGCAGGGTGTTGCAGTGGAGGTTTCACAACACCACTTCCGGAACTTGTTTTTCAGAGAAGGAAGCTTTCATTCCTTTTGGAGATCAATGAGGAAGACTTTGGAGCTGATTTTAGATATTGGCACTTGGCCAACCCATTTTATTTCACCTACAACGCAATATCCCTCAGTGACTGCGTTATTTTCAATGATCATTTGCAGTGAGGGTTTGCAGTGATTGTTTGGAGGGTGAGATATTCAGCGTTAGGATCAGCCTTTCACTTGGAAGATCCATTGGAGGAGGTTTATTTATTCAGCTTATGCATCATCTTCAGCCATCTCCATATAGTCACTGATTTGCAGCAGCTACTTAGTCTTGGGACTGTAACTCCGACATTTTTTCATTTTTGTATATTTTAGGAAATCCTTTCTGGATTGTATTGAAATTCGGTTTGGGGGTTTAGATATTTGCTCCCCACATTGCATGAGTTGTATATTTGCATATCCATGTATTGACATACTCTAGCAATAGTTACATCTAATAAACTGCACTGTCATAGCCTTGAGCATTTTCTGTGTAGCATTGTACTTCATTTTTATGTACATGTTCTCTTGAGGCTTGTATTGCCTAACTTGAGTGATTATTTCCTCAAGGATTTGTATACATTTTTCTGCTGTAACATTAATATGATGGCTATGTGCTCTTATTACATTTTATGAGTTTATTTGTCACTGCTATGCCAGTTTTTTGTTCATGTATTGATGCATCCCCATTTTGGGATATTACAGTAGCTCGGTCTTGTTTCAATGAAGTGAGGAGGTGCATCCCGGTCTCATAACGAACTGGTAACTAAAAATGTGTAAGGAATTCCATGGCTAAAGAGTTGAAATCTTGGAAGACACCACGAGATAGCTCAATGTACCACTTTGCAGTGGCACCAGTAAGAGTTCGCTGGAAAAGATGGAGTCTAATAGAATCGTCAACCCAAGAGTTAGAGGAAAACCACAAATGGTAAGTCATAATATGCACTTGGGGGTCTTCAATAGACTTGCCCTCAAATTTAGGACAATCACCAGGAATATTGGTTGGAACCAGAGGCCAATATGGGTTATGAAGAATAGGATCGTTCATCAACTTTGACACAACAGGTAATTCCAACGTAGCAAGAAACGGTAATTGGGTATTGAAAGTCATTGGAGGTATTTGATAAGGACCTGCATGTACATTCCACCTAGTCCGAGCAAGATTCTGTCTCCATGCATTCTGTCCCAGAGGATTCAGATCATAGGGATTAGAAGCAGGATAATTCGGTTAATACTGGGGTTGAGGACCAGGATACTGGGTCGGAGTAGACCACTGAGGTCCTTGCTGAGCAGCATATGGAGTCTGTTGTGGAATGTAAGCATGAATTTGAGGTTGATGATAGACATGTTGATTTTGAGGGTAAGGAAACTGAGGTGCAATATATACCGGTTGATATGAACCTTGAGGGTAGTAAGCCCCTTGCGATTGAGCAGGCGGACCCGGCTGAGTAGGTTGAGCAGGCTGCTAAGCGGGTAAACCTGGCTGACTATAAACAGGTAAAATAGGCTGCTGAAACAATGGAATCGGCTGAGGAGCAGGTTTAATTGGTTGTTGAGCAAGTTGAACTAAGTACCGAGGGCCACTAGGTTGGCCTTGTGGGAAAGGTTGGTCCGATGGTTGTGATGGACCAGGTTGTCCCTGATGATCAGGTTGACCTGAAGAAGGACTGTAGGGTTGTCCTAGTTGCACAACATGTTGGCCATACTGAACATGTGACTGCGGTTGTGGTGCAATAGGTTGTCCCTGTGGTGGGTAGATTTTCCCCCTAGGAGGCTGAGATAGCCCTAGTTGATTATGACGTTTACCAAACAGATCAGAGGGTTGTCCATGTTGGACCAAAGGTTGACCTTGTGAAGGTTGGCCTTATGGACTGTATGGTTATCCTTGTGGACTAGAAGCAGGGCCTTGCTGAGCTCCCGATGAGGGTTGTCCTTGCAAGCCAGAGGGTTGCGCAGGCATGGTAGGTCCCAAATGAATAACGGTTTGATAAAGATCATAAATAGCCTGCTAAGGATCAATAGGAGGCAAACAGACCGGATTATTGTAATATTCCTAGTTAGCCTAAGCTAAGAGGAATATACAATTTTGTCCCATTTGCTGTTGCATGAATAAATGAATAAAGGAGGACATGTAAAACTCCTAAAAATAATGAATAAATAAATTCTGTAATATTCCCAATTTTAGCCTCAAGCTAAAATGGAATATTCTAGTTACACATTTTATTTTTATTTAATAAAATGGGGAAGGAAACACCTTAGCCCCTTTCTGATGAAGAAATAACATTCCTAATGTGAAAGGGGAGTGAATAAAGAAGCTGAAATAAACACCAAGGGTGTGAATGGAACCCAGCTCACTTGATTAGTCATATTTGACTAAATTCAACAGCGCTGCCCAAGGAGGAAGAGGCTTCCTAGAGAAGCTGCGCAGTTTTGGAGGGAAGACACTCTCATGAGGGTGGAAACCCTAATTGGTGGGACCTTGGTGGAGAAGAGTTCCTTTTGTTTATAAGGAGGAGATGGCAGCCCATTTGCATTTTGTTATGTTTTAGAGTTTCAGACTTGGGTCTGCAAAGCTTGCATCCCGGGCTGTTTAGCAGGGTGATGGTGCTCTCGGGCAATAGGGTGTTCCCGGTCGGGAATCCCTACCTCTTCCTCAAGGAAGGATGAGGATTGAGCTACATATCCTCAATCCGGCATTGGCCACAGCTACATTCATCTTCTACAACGTTATTTCTACAGCAGAGAGGATGTTGTGTTGCTGGGTGCAGCAAGAGAGGAACTCATGGAGTCTCTCTTGCCTTGTTTTCTTCATTGGAGGAGTGATCCAATCATTGGAGGAGCTACAAGGAGGATTCATGGGCTTCATATCAGATCATTTGGCATGTTCCAACACTTCCATCATCTCCCACTGCGCAGTCCATGAGGAGAACTGCGTTATTTTGGAGGATGCAGTGAGAGAGGGGTTTCTGGAGCTTCAAGGAGGATGTTTCTAAGACAAAGTGATCAACACTTTGTGTTAGAGACATGATCAGAGGAGGGCATATACATTTCAGATCTACCATGGCCTCATTTAAATTTTGTATCAGTTGCAGTGACAACACAGTTGTCACATTTTGGGTTTCTCTGGCATTTCTAGCAATCTTCCTAGATTGGCTAGAAATCTTGTATTTCAGCCCATTTCTTGTTATTGGGCTTATCTCTTGTATTCCTTCAGCCATATGTACATATATTCATATTCAGCAGCTTATACCTTCATGTACACCACGCAGTTGTAGCTACTCTAGCATTTTGTGGATATGCAACAACTCTTGTATTTCATTGTCTATTCACTGGAGGTTTGCTCTTAAAGTTTGAGTGGCTTGTCCCTCAATTATTTCATGTATATTTCTGCTGATATAAGCATATAATGATGGCTGCATATATTTCCCTCTCATGGCATGTTCAGATTTGTAGATTTCAGTATTTATGTTCTTATGTTGCTGTAAGCTCTCTCATTGAGCATTGTTTTAGAGACCTAGATTGGGGAGATCTGAATAACCCCTCTAGATGTATTTATTTGAGCTCATATTATGCATAGGAGTTTTATGAGATGTTATCTAGGGCATCCCAATGTTTGTATGTCTTATTCTTGCAGCAGCTTCCTTATACAACGTCCTCAAGGATCCTGTAGTAGAAATTCCCGAAGTGGAATATTGCATATCCATAGGCAAAGTCTGAGAAGGGCCAACTAGCTTCAGGATTTATCCCTTCCTTGGAATGAGTCATATCCTGTAAATTCCCCATCAATCAATCTCTGAAATGGACTTGCAGTAGCTCACTGAAGAAGGAATTGGAATATCTTAAGATATTCCCAGAGGAGCAGAAAATCCCTCATTTGGGATATTACAGTGGTATCGAAGCATGATCTTGGCTCAAACTGTGCCCAAGATCTATTTCCATCAACAAGAGGAGATTCTCTCTCTAAGGAGAGGAGATTTACAGAGGGAACAAGGAAGATGAATGAAGGAAGAGGACGTTTCCCTTCTTCTTTTCCAAACCATTGAGCACACCATTGAAGATCTGCTGAAGGGGGGAATTTTGGAGAAATTTTCTGAAAAGGGTTTGTGGATGGAGCAAGCCCTAGCTATTCTCATGGAGGGTGTGAGCATTCAGCCACACATGCAGATCCACAGTGTAGTACACTGCCCATAGTTACTGCAAGAAGGATGGAGGAAAGAGTTGAGGCCTTTGGAGGAGCAGCGCTGCAAACTCAAAGGTATGATTCATGATGATTGGTTTCAGAGTTCTATTTCATGTCTTCATGCAAATGAGAGATCATATGTGGAAGTCACAAAGAGTTTTGAAAGGGGTATTTATGAAAACCAATGTGAAACATGGTGTGGCAAAACTACAAACACTTTGCGTGCATGGAGGGGAACCATGAAACAATGATCATTCCATCTTTCTGGAGGGGAAGTAAATCAGGAGAATGACTTGCTAGAGGCAAGACCCCCATTATATGAAGGGCACTCTTCCATTTGTGAGGGTTTGGAGACATTTCTTTCAAGGGAAGGCCAAGACTCAAGGCCTCTCATTAAGGGGGAAACACACTCACATGTTGGTAGAGAGGAGGTGCATAGAAGAACCTACAGCGCTGCACCATTAGAAGAAGAAGAAGAGAAGAAGGATCAACATGAAGGGATGATGGACATTCACCCCTATCTATTTTCAGATATTTTCTTCACATGGGAGAAGGACTGCACTATGCAGTAGAAGAGAGAGAGGACCATTCATTCCTCTCATGTATTCAATCCATTTCCTATTTTGATATCTCACTTTTGGAAGGATTCCACTCGGGAGGCCACATGATCTAGAGATGGTGAGAGGCATCATATCATCTGGTTCACCACTCATTGGATTCCGGAGGGGTGGAGACATTAGAGGAGTCCATTACAGCGCAGAGAGTTTGGGGATGAACACAAGGAGGAGGGATATACTCTCTCATTCTCAGTACTACCCATTCTCATTAGTTTTACTGCGCAGACATAGTTGTTGTATGGATGGAGGATAACATCTTCATGATGCAAGATGGCTGCTCCATGGATTTGGTGAGAGAGATTATATTTCCTTTGAGGAAGAATTCTTTCATACATTGGAGTAGAGGGAGGCCACTCATGCTTACATTGCCCAGGATCGGGAGATTCTTTGGAGGTGATAGTCTCTCATGGAAGGCTCATTTTCAGAGGTCCTTATTTCTATTTGAGCACGAGCAGCTGCATGATGGCATGGTAGCAACTTGGAGGATGACTTTGGCATGAGGGGATGTCAAGGTAGCAGATAACAACATTATGGAGCATTGTATTGTAGAATACCAACGCTGTCTATATGGAGGATTGATCCATGGTGGAGGACTCAGCTTTTGGTTGAGAGGTCCCAGGATCTTGATGCATGCATGATTCTTGGATGGCCTTGATGGATATGGCAGATACTTAGTGGATGATATGATCATCTATCATCATGGCAGAATCTTCTTGGCTAGAGTTTCTAGTCTCAAGGAGAAACTTTTGCATGCAGCACATACAGACTTCCTGGCTATGCATTTGGATGCATACTTTGATTGGCTAGAGGAGTTCACTTTGGAGGGCATTCAACATGTTCTACATCAGCATATGGATAGATGCATAGCTCAGTTGATTATTGGAGAGGTTGGCACAACCATTCCCTTACTCATTGGAGGAGAGGGAGAGCATTCATGATGAGCCATTTCAGCTCAAGGTCTCAAGTACATGGTAGAGGAGGTATAATTTCACATTGTGTACCTCTTTACTTTATATGAGTAGCATATTGATCAAGGAGGATCATTCCTTCTTGCATTTGTTATGATGTACTTGCAACTACTAGTAGCCTTGATATTGGCTATTCTTATGATGGTTTTTGGGGGAAGCCACATGCTTCTTGGTGTGCACCTTTGGCACCAATGTGTATTTCATGTTTCATCTTATGAGGAGATGTTTTGGCAGCAAACAAGTGGCTAGTATAGAACTTGTTCATTTTTATATTGAGGCAGGCCAAGGAGACAATGCGCAGTTCCATGGATGGAACTTGAGACCACTCTCCGGTTGTCATTTGACAACTTGTTTCTATTGTATATTGCTCCATGTATTTATCATGTTTGTACACTCATGAGGAGAATTATTTGGAGAGTATTGTATGTACAGCCCATTGGGAGCATGATTCTCCCCATTGTATATGTTTTATCTTGCAAAAGATACCGTGGGAAAACCATGATTGCCACACTACTACTTGTCTCTTCTTGTGGGAGGAACCATTTGGAGAATTTGCAGAGGCATTTCATGGCTGATTTTTTTTGATGGGGTAGCTTGGGCCATTCTTGGAGGCCATAATTTTCAGCCCAAAGACAAAGGCAGCCCCATATGAGCAGCATATGGAGAGAGAGCCATCATGAGAAGCACAAGCACACTCTCCATTCAGCCCCAACACATTGTAGGAATCAGGGGTGAGATTTTCATTTGGATGATTGCATGGATGAGAGGATCATCATTGGGAGCAGAATTTTCCATGCATATCATCACTCCTACCTTAAGGAGGCCTTATCACAGCAGGAAGGACTCCACTACACCTTCTATATTTCCATGAGGAGCATTGTTATCAGCTTGCATACTTGGGAGAGAGCATTGGAGGACAGATTCATTGCAGCATATTTGAGCAGTGGTGGGACCATTGATGAGAAGGCCACAAGAGAAGAAGGGGGATATAATTTTGTTCTCTCTATGTAGTTGCTTGAGGGCAAGCAACATGTGGGAGGGGAGGACTGTAATATTCCCAATTTTAGCCTCAAGCTAAAATGGAATATTATAGTTACACATTTTATTTCTATTTAATAAAATGGGGAAGGAAACACCTTAGCCCCTTTTTGATGAAGAAATAACATTCCTAATGTGAAAGGGGAGTGAATAAAGCAGCTGAAATAAACACCAAGGGTGTGAAAGGAACCTAGCTCACTTGATTAGTCATCTTTGACTAAAGTCAACAGCGCTGCCCAAGGAGGAAGAGGCTTCCTAGAGAAGTTGCGCAGTTTTGGAGGGAAGACACTCTCATGAGGGTGGAAACCCTAATTGGTGGGACCTTTGTGGAGAAGAGTTCCTTTTGTTTATAAGGAGGAGATGGAAGCCCATTTGCATTATGTTATGTTTTAGAGTTTCAGACTTGGGTCTGCAAAGCTTGCATCCCAAGCTGTTTAGCAGGGTGATGGTGCCCTCGGGCACTAGGGTGTTCCCGGTCGGGAATCCCTACCTCTTCCTCAAGGAAGGATGAGGATTGAGCTACATTTCCTCAATCCAGCATTGGCCACAGCTACATTCATCTTCTACAGCATTATTTCTGTAGCAGAGAGGACGTTGTGTTGCTGGGTGCAGCAAGAGAGGAACTTATGGAGTCTCTCTTGCCTTGTTTTCTTCAGTGGAGGAGTGATCCACTCATTGGAGGAGCTGCAAGAAGGATTCCCAGGCTTCATATCAGATTAGTTGGCATGGGCCAACACTTCCATCATCTCCCACTGTGCATTCCATGAGGAGAACTGCGTTATTTTGGAGGAGGCAGTGAGAGATGGGTTTCTGGAGCTTCAAGGAGGATGTTTCTGAGACAAAGTGATCAACACTTTGTATTAGAGACATGATCAGAGGAGGGCATCTACATTTCAGATCTTCCATGGCCTCATTTACATTTTGTATCAGTTGCAGTGACAACACAGTTGTCACATTTTGGGTTTCTTTGGCATTTCTAGCAATCTTCCTAGATTGGCTAGAAATCTTGTATTTCAGCCCATTTCTTGTTATTGGGATTATCTCTTGTATTCCTTCATCCATATGTACATATATTCATATTAAAAATCTTATACCTTCATGTACACTGCACAGTTGCAGCTACTCCGGCATTTTGTGGATATGCAGCAACTCTTGTATTTCATTGTATATTCACTGGAGGTTTGCTCTTAAAGTTTGAGTGGCTTGTCCCTCAATTATTTCATGTATATTTCTGTTGATATAAGCATATAATGATGGCTGCATACATTTACCTCTCATGGCATGTTCAAATTTGCAGAGTTCAGTATTTATGTTCTTATGTTGCTGTAAGCTCTCTCATTGAGCATTGTTTTAGAGACCTAGATTGGGGAGATCTGAATAACCCCTCTAGATGTATTTCTTTGAGCTCATATTCTGCATAGGAGTTGTATGAGATGTTATCTAGGGCATCCCAGTGTTGGTATGTATTATTCTTGCAGCAGCTTCCTTATACAGTGTCCTCAAGGACCCTGTAGCAAAAATTCCCAAGGTGGAATATTGCATATCCATAGGCAGAGTCTGAGAAGGGCCAGCTAGCCTCAGGATTTCTCCCTTCCTTGGAAGGAGTCATATCCTGTAAATGCCCCATCAGTTAATCTCTAAAATGGACTTGCAGTAGCTCACTGAAGAAGGAATTGGAATATCTTAAGATATTCCCAGAGGAGTAGAAAATCCCTCATTTGGGATATTACAAATGCCCATATGAACAAGGATAAATCTGGGCCATGTAACAAATCATTTGCAGGTGTGAAAGGGTTTTGAGCTATGAGGCTAGGTCAACATTGACCAAATCTACAACGCTGTCTAGATGCAATGTACCTCATGGATGGACAACACAATTTTAGATGGAGGCCCCTCATGTGAAAGGAGCTAATTCATTGAAGTGGTTTAGGGTTTGACAAGGACTTCATCTTATAAAAGGAAGAGGAGAGCAGCAAGAGAGGGTTGTTGATTATGCATATTTTCTGAGTATCTTGTCTGTTTAGACAAATACCGTTCTCTGCTGTTTAGCTGAGAATAGTGTTGCTTAGCACTTAGGAGTTCCTATGCAGGGATCCCACCTCTTCCATTGAGGATTTATTGGAGGAGACTTGCTAATTTCATCCACTATCAGGCATTTGACCAAGCTCACCTTTCAACTACAACGTTGATCCTGTTTAGGATTAGGTTGTCCTTGCAAGCTACAACAAGTGGAGGTTAGATTTGCTCAGATCTAGGCCATCTCAGGCCCTCTTTTCACTGGGAAAGTCTTCTATCCCAAGGGCAAGAGAGTTATGAACCTTTGGAGCTGATATTTCACATCTTGGCACTAGGCCGACTCAGTGCTTTAGGATATAGCACAGTTTCCCTTCCAGGATTGCGTTATTTTCAGAAGAATATTTGCAAGGTGTTTTGATCCCATTTTTTAGTAGAGATCTCTGGTGCTGGGCTTTGCCCTTCACTTTGGTGATCCATGGATTAGCTTGTTGATCCATGTAATGTATAGATTTGATCTGTTTCTAATGTAAAACATCTTCAGAAATTTCTGAATAATATTGCAAATTTGCTACTTTAAACTCAGATCTACTCTTTGTATTGCATGATTTGGTCAAAACCCCAAGGGGATCTTGTAATAGAGCCTTTAGAGTGTACATATCTAAAATGGATTTGATATTTTGTACACAGATTTGCTCTAGATCTGAAGTGTAACATTTAGCTACTGCAGCTCCATAAAATAATGTTGTTAAGCCATTTTGCAGTAAATACATGTGTTGAAGCCCTCTTTTCCGGAGGTTTTCTTCTCTTTGTCTTCTATTTTCTGCTGTATAATGTAAGAGATTCATTATAGATCTGATTTGCTATTGTATATTGAAAAGACAATCTTTCTCATTGGCATCCTACTCATGCTTTCCAAAACTGCGTTATTTCTGAAGCAGTTTGTTGTACATAGCTGCAGCCCCTCTCTTTGGGTGTTTTTCAACTAGACTAGGTGGTGGGAGATCTATTTACCACACCTAGTTTGTAATGTTCCCAATTTTAGCCTCAAGCTAAAATGGAACATTATAGTGGCATATTTTTATTTTTATTAATAAAATGGGTAAGGATACCCCTTAACCCCTTGGTGATAGAGAAATAACACTCCTTATGAGAAAGGAGGATAAATAAGCAGCTGAAATAAAAACCTAATGGTGTGAACATGATGAGGATCACCTTGATTTGGCCACCTTTGACCAAGTCAACAGTGCTGCCTTAGAGGGGTGGCTTACTTGATAAGACAACACAGTTTTTGGAGGGAAAGTATTCAAAGGTGAAAGGAAACCCTAATTGTGGGACCTATGGTGAGAGAGAGTTCATTTGCTTTATAAGAGAGAAGATAGTAGCTCATTTTTTTTATGCTTTAATTCAGAAATTTCGTGGTGAGGCCAAGGACTTGCACATCCGGGCTATTTAGCAGGATTGCAGTGCTCTTGAGCACTGGGGGTGTTCCCGGGTGGGGATCCCCCACCTATTCCTCATGGGAGGAGAGGATTTGAGCTGCATTTCCTCATTCCAGCATTTGGCCAAGCTCACTCCTTCAGTTGCAGCGTTATTTCTGTAGCAGGATGGTGCTGTGTAGCTGGGGTAGCAGCAGAGGAACTCATAGAGTCTTTCCTTAATTTATTTTTCAGTGGAGGAGTGATCTATTCATTAGAGGAGCTATAAAGAGGGCTCTTGGACCATATTTCATATCTGTGGCATCAGGCCACTCATTCACCAACTCCCACTGCACAGTCACTTGGAGAAACTGCGTTATTCCATGAGGGCAGTGTTGTGAGGGGTTCTTGAGCTCATCAGGTGGAGTGTTTTTGAGTAAAGGGGATCAACCCCTTTTTCTGGAGGACATTATTAGAGGAGGGCATCATTATTTAAGATCAGCCATAGCCTCATTTTTATTGGTTTCAGTTGCAGTGACACTTTGTTTGTCACTTTGTATTTTATCCGGCATTTCTAGCAATCTCCCTGAGATTGGCTAGAAATCCTATATTCAGCCCATTTTCCCATTTGTGGGCATTTATTTGTATTCCTTCAGCTACATTATCATTTTTTATGTATTCAGAAGCTACATCTCTCATAGAGACTGCACATTTATGGTCTCTCGACATTCTGTGTAGCTGCAGCTACTCCGACATTACATTGTATATTCATTCGAGGTTGGTTCTAAAAGCTTGAGGGCCTTGTTCCTCATGATATTTATGTATAATATTGCTGATATATAAATATAATGATGGCTGTTACACTTTTTTTTGGTCATCTAACCTATTATCATTAGATGAACCCAAGTACACCATGTAAGACCAATTTTACCCTAAGTAAAATTGCTTTCACTATGTGAAATAACTTAGTAAAACACCTTTATTAAGTTGTTTATGGTCTAAACAGGAAACCCCAAAGGGAAATAATAAACAAATCTATATTTGTTTATATTTCCTGGTCATATTTAACCCAAAACAAGGAAATCAATTAAATAAATCCTTATTTATTTGATTATTTCCTAGGAATAAGTTATTTAAATCCTTATTTAAATAATATTCCTAGTTAAATTTGACTAAATCAATTATAAATAATTAAATAAATCATTATTTATTTAATTATATTCCCACCATTTCCTTAAAATAATAAATAAATCATTTATTTATTTATTATTTATAAATAAAGGAATTGACCCAAGTCGAAAATCCTTTTCCCTCCAACAAATATAATAAAATATTCCTAAAGGGTGGTTCTAGAATTTGATTAATAATATTTTATTCATGCACCAAGTTCTAGACCGCCCTAATATTTTGTTATAAATAGAAGGGTTTTCCCCATTCATTGGTCACCTTTCATTGCATTAGATCACTCTAGATCTATACTCTTGGTCACATTCTCCATTTTTGCCTTGTGAGCTCCCTTTGAGTTCTATGTTTGTCTGGGTTTTCTACACCAACAAGAGAGAGAAATTCTAGATCTGAAATGCTGAGGACTTTCAAGAACCCATCCCATTGAGGAGAATCGGAAACACATTTCTTGTTTTCCTCTCAGGTGCCCCCTTTTAATATAAAAAATTCTTTCAAATACATTGTTCTTGTCTTGTCTATTGGATGCATGGAGCCACATTTTATTTTTACTGCTTAATGTCTTTTATGCTTAGATTTGGATTTGTGCAACATTATTTGGATCGACTAACTGCAGACTTAAAGATATTGGCAGCCATAATTGATGTTAGGGCTATTTGTTATGCGTAGCTAAAGTGGTCTTTTACGACGAAAGATTCATACTAACAATGGCTGTAATATTTACCCTCTCATGATACATTCATATTTGCAGAGTTTCAGATTGATGTTTTGCATATTGATATAGCTCTCTCTTTGAGCATTGTTTTAGAGACCTAGATTGGGGAGATCTGAATAACCCATCTAGAGTTATTTCTTTGAGCTCATATTATGCATAGGAGTTTTAGGATGAAGTTCTAAGGCATCCCAGTAGTGGTTTGTCTTATTTTTTCCGCAGCTTCCTCATACAGCGTCCTTAAGGACCTTGTAGCAGAAATTCCTGAGGTGGAATATTGCATATCCATAGACAGAGTCTGTGAAGGGCCAACTAGCCTCAGGATTTCTCCCTTCTTTGGAAGGAGTCATATCCTATAAATTCCCCAACAATCAATCTCTGAAGTGGACTTGTGATAGCTCACTGAAGAAGGAATTGGAATATCTTAAGATATTCCTGATGGAGCAGAAAACTCCAGATTTGGAATACTACAGTGGTATCAGAGCATGATATTGGCTTAGCCTGTGCCCAAGATCTAGAGCTATCAAAAAGAGGAGCTTCTCTCCAAAGAGAGAAGATTTACAAAGGAGACAAGGAAAGAGGAATGATGGAAGAGGAGGTTTCCCTTCTTCTTTTCCAGACCATTGAGGGCATCATTGAAAATCTTGATGAAAGGGAACAATGGGAAGATTTTCTAAAAAGGGTTGTGGATGGAGCAAACCTAGTTTTTTCATGATGGGTGTGAGCATTCAGCCACACATGTAGATCCATAGCGCAGTCCTTTGTCCATTTGTAGGGGGGATAGAGGAAGGAGATGAGGCCATTGGAGGGGCAACAGTGCAACTCAAAGGTATGGCTCATGTTTGTTGGTTTGAAAGTCCCATTTTACGTGCCATGCAAATGCAAAAACTCTTGAGGCATTCACTAAGGGTTTGATGGGAGAACTTGGTGAAACTCATTGTGACATAAACACAAAAAATTTGCATGCACTGGGAGGAACCAACAGCGCTGTCACACTGGGAGGACATCCATCACCACATGGAGGTGAGAAGGGAGCTATTGCTTCCACTAGAGGAGCCCTTATATCATTGCAAGGAATTCCAACTATTTTTGCATGTGGGAACCAAGGCACAATTCTGGAGCCCTATGTAGCACTTGTTGGGGATTGTGAGATGGAAGGGGAAAAGAAGGATCAACATGGAGGGATGATGGGCATTCACCCATATCCATCTCATAAACTTTCTATACAAGGGGAAGAGACTGCACTGCGTAGAGGAGAGAGGGACAAATCAATCCACTCACACATGCAGTCTATTTCAAAGCATGAAACACATATTTCATTAAATTTGGAAGTATTCCGTCAATCTAGAAATATAATAATTCCAAATTTATGAGGAAAGCCAGAGTGAATTAGTATGAGATGAAGGTAACTCTAGTTTACCTGATCAAAAGCCTTTGTAAGGTCAATTTTGAGAATAGTGGATTTGAGGCGTTGAGTTTTTATGGAATGAAGGGCCTCCTGGGTAGTACCAATAGCTTCATGGATTTGCCTATGGTTCAGAAATGCAAATTGTTCCTTTTCAATATGTGAGGATATGAAAGGCTTGATACGATTTGCAATTATTTTTTATATGATCTTGTAAATGCAGTTACAAAGAGATATGGGTTTGTACTCATGGAAGCTGGTCGGGTTGTTCGATTTTGGAATGAGCGCAATAAAGGTAGTATTAAAGCCATTATATATCCTGCCACTCACCCTGCTATCCTCAATCATAATCAGAATGTCATTTGCCATGAGTTCAAAGAAATGGATGAAAAACTCAATGGGCCAGCCATCAGGTCCAGGGCTTTTGTCCCTTTTGAACCATTTTAATACTCCCTTTAGTTCACCCATAGTAACTGGTGCATTGAGGTCAGCTATCTGCTCTCGATCCACAAAACGTTTAAAATGCTGTGTAATGTGCATGATGTCTGGGAGATCAATGTTTGGTGTCGCCCTGTAAAGGTTGGTGAAGTGTCGGGTGCCCAGATCATGTAGTTGTGATTGTGTTCTCGCAATAAATCCATTTTGATTAGACAATTCCCAAATGGCATTAGTAGCCCTGTGCCCATTTGCATGTTGCTGAAAAAATTTCATATTTTCATCCCCAACCTGTAACCAAATAGCACGACTTTTCAGTCTCCAATCTTCCTCCTTTAGTCTAAGAAGTTTTTCCTTTTCAGTCTCAAGTGCAGTAAGCTGCCCCCTGGTGTCATCAGATCTATATCCCATGAGATTAGAGTTGTTGAGTAGTGCGATTTCCTCATCAATCTTTTGGAGGTCCTCCCTTCCAATCGCTTCTTATTTCGAACCCATTGAATAGTAAGGTTCTTAATGCGGTTAAGATTATCATTGATAATCCGAGCAGGGTCTCTATCATTTAATGGTCGACAGTGCTGCCAGGCCTGGGTGACCATCAAGTGATACTCAGGGTCTCGCAGCCACCTGGAGTTGAATTTGAATGGGGGGCGAGCTCTGTTTGGTCCACATTCGAATTCCAGGAATATAAGAGAGTGGTCAAATTTACCACCCAGCCCCACCCATTGTCGAGCCCGTGTTAAAGTGGAGAGGAGTGTCTGCTTGATGAGAAATCTGTCTAATCTGCGGGCCAAAGCAGCATTCCCGGTCCTTCTGTTCCTCCAAGTGGGCTGAAGCTTGGTGGTCTGTATATCAATTAGATTGGCAGATCCGAGCATGGTGTTGAAAAACTTTTCCAATGGATCCGGGGTAGCATGGGGGCCCCAAGATTCCGAAATACCCAAAGAAAAATTCAGGTCACCACCCAAAATAATGTGGGGGTCAGCAAACAGAGTGCTGGTCAATAAAGAGTTCCAGAAGTTCTCTCTATTAGTACAAGGCCCATAAATATTAATCAAGGTGAACTCGATCTCAGAGTTACCAAATAGGACATTCATGCCAAGTACACCAGCCCTTCCCCAACAATTTATCATCCGGGTGGTATTGTCTTTAATTCCCAATGCACAACCCCCAGATCTTCCGTGTGCATCAAGAGTAATGAAAGTCCAATTTGGAAGTATAGATTTTAAGGTAGTGATCACCGCAGGACCTTCTCCTAGAGTCTCTTATAGAAAAAGGATGTCAATGGGTTTCTGGGCTATCAAATCCTTGAGTGCCAATCTCTTATTGGGGTTGGCCAGTCCCCTACAATTGTAGGAGAGGCAAATCATGATGATACATCCAACAAGGGTCTTCTAGCTCTAAGGACCCATATAAGTGAGGATTGAGTACTCGCTTCCACTTCAAGATTAGCTCTCTTGATAGCCTTTGCCATAGCAGATGGTCTACCGTGCACCTTGTTGGGTAGACAGCCCTGACCCGGCCCAATACCGAAGGCATCACTAGTGTGGGGTAGGGTGTGGGATCTAAGAAAGTAGTTATGTCTCGTGGAGGGGGTCTCTGACAAGGAAGACGAGTGACAGTAGGTAGATTCAACAGATGTATGTTGAATGATGGGGGTAAAGGACGGAGGAGCCAAAGCGATGGAGCAGCAGATCGAGGGGAGCTTCTGATTGAGGCTAGTCAATGCCGATGTAATGCATGGAAATGAAATAGATTAAAGTTGTGTATTAACAGCACTACCAGATGAAGAAAAAGGAATAGTAAAGGTTGGTGATACAATAGAGCAATCAGAAATGATAGAGCAGTGATAGGAAAAGTACCCGGGATAGTAGATGTGCGCTGAGAAGTCACCAGAGTAGCCTGCGGGCGAGATCTGGGATGAGTGGAAGTCCAAGTTGGAAGCTGTTCAATTGACACCATCCCAGCATCAGGTGAAGAATCTGGAACAGTCATCGGCACACCAGCAGATCCCCGGTCGGTGCAAATAGCAAGCTCAGTCTGTGTAGCAACGATGCAGGATTTCTTTGTAACCAGCCTGCCAAATCCCCTTTTTGGGCATTCTTTGTATAAATGCCTCACCTCATGGCATTTCCTGCAGCGAAATGGCACACCCTCGTAGTCCAGAGGTTGTTGCCACATCATCCCATCAAATAGCATGTTGAAATTGTCATATAGCCCAGCCCGAGTATCCAGGAAAATCAAGATACGGGCCACAACCCGGCTGCCGGTGGTCAGGTAGGAACGGTCATGGTCCAGATATAGTCCAAAATGACCCCCAATTTTTCGTAGGGCCGTATCATTCCAAAATTGCACAGGAAAACCAGGCAGATGCATCCAGATGGGGCCTGCACCTGCATTCTCCTTGTTGGGATCGAACAGAGGAACCCATCTCTTGAGATAGACAGGGTGCATCCCAAGATGCCAGTAGTTCTTGAGGGCCCATTTAGATTGTTCAGGATGGGCAAATGTGAGAGTGAACCATCCTTTGGTCAGTACCAGGACATCCGGTAATATGTCGAGGGTTCCGCTCCAGATCTCACGAGTCCACTACTGAAGTCTAGCCGCGGAGTACTTCCGGCCACGCACCCTCCCCACCAACATAGTGGCCGCAACGTGACCCCAATCCGCCATACCACTCTCATAACTGTTACACAAAAAATTGTCACCTTGACATTCTGCTAACTGTATGAGCTCATTAACACTCATACATGCCTCCTCTGCAAGTCTTACAACCTTTTTTCCTCATTCCAAGCCTTGAAAATCAGAGAAAAGTTCCTAAAAATCCCCTAAACTTTGGTATCGCACTTTCTCTATATCTTTCCTGCAGTCCCGCACCTAATGTTCAGCTCTCCTATGAACCTAAAACGCACTTTCTCTGTGTTATAGGTGCGGACTCCTGTAAAACTCGAAAAGGTGAGAAAGTAAAGTGAAAATTTTGAATTTTTGTCAATACTAGAAGGTTCTAGATGAGATTTTTTGGGGATGAGTACGCTTTAGTAAGGTGCATGTATCCCACACCTTAAGGAACTGATCCCTTGATGTGAGGAGCCTATCCCTTTGAAGGAGAGTTCTATCCCTTTAAAGGTGGAATCCTAACCTCCTCATCTGCTCTATAAAAGGAGGCATTGAGTAGCCTCAAAGGGTTAAGTTAAGTGAAGAAAAAGTTAAGTTAAAAAAAAAGTGTGGGTTAAGTTAAGCTGTTGGAGATTGAGAATTGGAGTTGAAGCTTTATGTGTGATTGAGCTGAAGTGCTGTTGAAATTTAGACTTCTTTCTGATGAGCTTTTGAGAGGAAAGATCACATACCTCTTTGTGCTCCTGGAGGAAGAGTGCAAGACTTATCAAAGTAGAGGAGATTCCTGCTTCGGACCCCGGGAAGGCCTTTCGAACATCAAGGCTAAGGTTGTAAGGTTCTTATGTATATTTTAAGATTAATACAATCAAGTTCTGTTTTTCTCAATAAATTGTCGTTCGATTGTTTATTTCAATAAGCTGTCGTTTGATCGTTTATTTCATAGATTCCTTGATCACTATGATAGATATGTTTTATGATTATTTGTTATACAGGTGCTATTTAATATTTGCTTGTTTGTGATTGCAGGTCAACAAAAGACAACACTTTCTTGCGACGAAAGGATTATTGATCCAACGGAAGCACTACGACTGCAAATAAGCATTTGCATCTAAGGTAGGATTGACACCTTTATAACATTTATTTGTAAAACGAATATATTTAGAGAAAGACAAACTTAGTTGTTCGTTTGTTGCTAGATTGTCTTCTGACACTAGGGAGATCGGTCTTGTCCGCAAGAACGATTTATCCGGCCAACAAATTGGCGACTCCACTGGGGAAATAACTTGTTGTTTTTGGTTCTCTTTTATTTTGATTTGAGGGAAAGTTTTTCCTGATTTTTGATTGATAGACATCTACTTGGGTAGCTTAGGTTTTCTCTGTTTTTGAAAATTTTAAGATTTTTTATGTTTTTCTCTAATTTTTCTTGGGACCGCACTTTGCCTTCTTTGGACAGTGCGAACAGTTTCGCACGTTTTCTTTAGTAAACAGTGCGGTACCGCACCTGTTACTTATGGGAGCCTGCGGACCCTGTTAAAATTTTGGAAAAACTTCAAATTTATTTTTTCTAGCTTAGTTTAGATTTAATTTAGGATTCTTAGCATCTACCCAGATCTGTATTTCTCTGTCAAACATCTCTTATTTCTGAATTTCTTTCAGCAATTCTTCATCTCATCAATCTCCGTTAATTGGGTGTTTTGAGTCTCTTTTTTGAGAAATTCTTAATTTGATTTCCTTTGGTCATTACTTGGAGGTTTGTCTCAGTCTTTTCACAATTTTGCATCTTTTTTATTTCCTTTTTGCTAAATTGTGTATGAGTGTTAATCGCCTTTGAGTGTTTTTGATCTTTGGAATTCTCACCCGATTTTCTTGACTTGCACTTGATTGGTTCTTAGATTACAGTAGAATCATCTTGTGTTTGAGAATTATCTTGCATAGAACACATTTGCATAATTAGAATTCTCATTTTCAGAATATGAATGAAAAATGTGCATAGATTACATTTGCATACTTTTCAAGTGAATTGTGCATATATTACAACTGCATAGTTTACATTCTGAAAAATCAATCATAGATTTAGATCAATTTTCTTTGATTTGAATTTAGATGTTTTTATGCTTGTTTTAAAAACAAAAAAATAAAAATTGTTTTGGGATTGATTTGCATTAGTTTTTCTTGATAAAATTAGTGCATTAGAGAATTTGTTATATTTTCTCTTAGTGATCAATTTTTTGCATTGTTGGAAGTGAATGGAAACTCTTTCCTTACTTTAGTTAGGATTCATCGAATTGAAAAGATTACATTATCATATTCGATTGCATTCAGTTTTGGGTCGGGTCATAACACCATTGGTTTCATATCCATTTACCCTTTTGAGTAATAACATTCTAAATAACACAGCGCTTAATTAAAATTCATCTAGTAATTTTTACATTTCTAGGGCTCTTATCACCAACATAGCTTAGGCTAGTATCTTGGAGTAGGGAGTAATTAACTCTCCAAGGTAGTAAAACAAACAAGTAGACAAATCTTGCAGTAGGAAATAAACCCAATTGTAATTTGTATAATCTGGGAAGCTTCTCTTAAAGAAGTCAATCACGAGATCATGTCCGAACCTTTGAGACAATCAATTCTATTTCATTGGGGAAGATAGAAGATTTTGCGCGCATTACAAACGGTAAACCTCAGATTAACCATTGTCGAGGAGCCTGGGGTCACTTGTCGGTAAACCTCGGATTGACCATGTCGAGGAACCTTCAAGGGGATTGAGCTTTGTTACTCTGCCCTTGCGCATGGGATCGGATCGTAGACTGTTCCCCCAGTTGTATTTGTTACTGTTGGTAACCTTAGTGTCCATAAACTTAAGATTATTTCCTAAGGTGACGGTGAAGGAAAGATCTCACTGTACCTGGAGCAAACGTCGACTAGACTCACTTGGACTCTCTGGGGGGTTCTCTTCACTCGAGATGGTTTTGTGAAGAAACTTGTGCCAGTCTGTTTCATTAAGCAGGTTGTCGGGGTAACTGTTCCAACCGCCCTTTCTGTATTAAATTCTACGATGTTGGATTTCATCACCAACTAGTGTTTTTAGTACGAGAAGTTACTGTTTGTGTGTGGTTTGACTCCTAGATTTGATAGCGCATGTTAATTTGTTTGTTTTTACTTTTAGAGACCATAGGTGTGAATTGTGAATTTTAATTGTTAGGTGTGAATTGTGAATTGTTAATTTTAGTTTTAAATTGTTAATAAAATTCATTGAAGTTGAATATAATGGCAACTGTTCAGGAATTTACCAACCAAGGAACCCCTCTTAACGAGATTCCTAGTACTTTTCCTTGCTTTGGAAATGTTGGTCCTCTTTATATGGCTACATTGTCACTACCTGGATTTACAATAGGTTTACCGATATGGTTATTTTCAACTTCGTTGGCCCCAAATACTCCAATTGTTCCACCTCAACCGGATGCTTCACCTCAACAGAGTTCACCATCTCAACATCACCAACCTTTTTTTGACCCTTTGCCTTCTTCGCCTAATATTTCTTCCTCCATTCCTTCCTCTTCGCTTGGTAAAAGCCTTGACGCTAGTAACCAGGTGGCTAAGAAGAAGAAGAAAGGGAAGAAGAAGAAGAAGAAGAAGCAAGATAAGAAAGAAGTCAACCAACCAACCATGGCTGTAAATGTTAGTTGTGTTGAGGAAACCTCCAACATGCATCGTAAACCCAAATACCCTTGTAGGATTTGTAAGGGTGACCACTTCCTTATCAATTGTCCTGGTATTCCTAAGGTCTTGGAAGTTTGGTCAGAAAAATCTCATCAACTTTCTGTTGATCCATCAACCAGTGATAGTCAGGCTCCTGGGAAAAAGGGTAAACTTAGGTTTCCTTGTAAGTTATGCAAAGGGAGTCATCAAACTCACATTTTCCCTCACATGGATGAAGCCTCAAAATTGTTGGAAAACCTTCCTGTTCCATAGCAAGAACTTCCAACTGGTTACCGTAAACTTTCTCCCAACCTACCGTCAACTGACGGAGTGATTGATCTAGTTTCAAGTACAGTCGATCCCACTCTTCCATTGGAGAGCGAAACTCATATCACTCAGGTTGATGATCCATTAGTTGATCAAGTGGTCGATTCGATTTCACATTCGGTCGATCCCATTCTCCCTATAGAGAGTGAGCTTCATACCGCTCAGGTTCTTCTTGTTACATTAGATTCTTCTACGCCAGGGGGCATTTCACCTGTTTCTACAGAACCCCCTCCAAGTACTGAGGTCTTTTCCTTTGATTGGAATAGGCTGACAGAACCTCGTCTTCCTTCCTCTATCCCTTTCCAAATCATTGTGAAGTTTGGTGGTAGGGACATACATCGCACACAGGTAGATGAAGGTGCTTCTGTTAGTATTTTATCCTCAACTGCTTGGAAAGCTTTGGGTTCCCCTCAGCTTGTGCCTATTACGCAGAATCTGAAAGCTTTTAACATAACCATTAGTGAACCTTTAGGGATCCTTCCTAATTTTTCTATTACTTTGGAAGGTAAAACTGTCTGTATTGATCTTATGGTAGTTCGAGGTCCCTTGGATTTCAATTTACTCCTTGGGCGAGACTATGTTTATGCAATGAAAGCTGTCGTATCGACACTCTTTCGCGTGATATCTTTCCCTCACAATGGGAATATTGTGACTGTAGACCAGCTTTCATTCCCTAGTCTTGTTTCGACTACCAATAATATGACACCCCTAAATGTTCCTATTTCTAAAGTGGTATCTACCCCGCCACGGGTTAATTATGTGGCAACTAGTCCCATGTTTTCAGTTACCGATGTAAGCGAGCCTCTCACTGTTTGCTCGTCTTCCTTTGACTTAGATCCGGTAATTGACATGGAAAACTCTATGGGATTATTTGAACGCGATGTTCTTATCCCTTTTGAGTCCCTTGACATGTGTTCCTTCCAGAGAACTATTCTTCCTTATGATGAAGACCTCTTGGAAGCCATGATCAAGGTGTGTCCATTTACATGTGCCTCTTCCAATTGGAAACCTGCTGATCGATTGATCCCCAGAAGATAGTTCCTTTTACTGTGTCAACCTCCTTAAAAAATGAATCAGTTACGAGGATAGTTCCTTTTACTGTGTCAACCTCGTTAAAAAATGAATCAGTTGCCGAGGATAGTTCCTGTTACTGAGTCAACCTCGTTAAAAAATGAATCAGGTATGAGGACAGTTCTTTTCCTGTGTCAACCTCATTTAAAAATGAATCAGTGAGACGAGGAAAGTTTCTTTTACTGTGTCAACCTCGTTAAAAAATGAAACACGTTGCCATGAGCATAGTTCTTTTCCTGTGTCAAGCTCGTTAAAAAATGAAACAAATCCTCCCCTAATTGAGTTGAGTCTTTGACTAGACCTCATAAATGTTAAGTCATATATTTAGGTTAGTTTTTGCATAATTTTCTTACAGTTTTAGATCAGGTCTTTCATATGATCTCGTAAATGACCCTTCATTCCATCCAGCTATTAATTACCAGTAATGTACTTAGTTGAATGAAATGAAGCTGGGGGGGCATGTGCTCTAGCAGTTATGATTAGGGGGCATCAAGCACAATTTTCTTTAAATTTCAAGCTTGTGTAAATGGAAACCACTATGAAGCATAGTCCCTTCTGTTTTCAAGCTTGTGTAAAAATGAAACCTATCTCGAGTCCATTTCAGTTATTATTTTCAAGACTCGTTAAACTCATGAAAATCCCGAGAATATTTTGCTATCTTTCATTCTCATAAAAGATATGAAAATGTCGAGTTCTTTCTGTCTTTTCCTGCTCATAAATTAAATTTAAAGTCGGCCATATGAGTACATTTTTATCCCTTTTTCGAACTCATTAAAACTTATGAAAAAGTGAAAACAATGAATACTTTTTTATCCCTTTTTTGAACTCGTTAAAACTTGAGAAAAACGTATGAAATTTGGAGTCCTCTTTTAGGCCCTTTTGAGACTCTCTAAACAGAAAAGATTGCGAGCACTTGATTATTCGAACTCGTTAAAGAAGTAAATGAATGATCGTCCCCCTTCACTCTAAGTTTACCCCTTTTTGAGAAAAATGGACTATTCTCGAAATAGGTATAAGATGACCAATTACGGTCATATTGGGATTCCTCTCCAGCATTATTTTATCATAGAAGACTTGAGAGACTAAATTTATGAAAAGTACATAACTTGGAGTTTTCTTAGTTTTCTTAAAGCTCCCTAAATTGAAAAGCAAGGTTTCTCCTATCTTTGGACTCGTTAAATTTAACAGTAAAGGACTTGTTCAATTTCAAAACAGGAACGAACCACTCCTTCTTAGGGTTCAAATTTTAAACTAAGTTGGACTCATCCGAAGGATGAGCTTATAAACAAGCAAATGTTATCCTCCTCAAGCTTGTAAAAAATAAAGAGGTACTTGCCAGAAATGGTGGGGGAAAAGAGAGAAAAATGGACTTGTTTGTTGTATTTTGATTATTCAGAAAACCGTTAACCACTCTTGAACACGACACTTTTTGTCCACCTGGGTTGGGAAATCCTTTGCCTAACAGTTAATCAAACCACATTGAAAGTCTTCAGCTGGTTTCTGGGTATTAGCTTTGGGTCAATTGTCACCAAACCATCTGCAGTGTCGTTATGTGTTCAAGAGGACAGTTCAAATAAACCATTCATTTGTAAAATATCTGTCATCCATTTTGACCATCCCTGAGTCAGTCCTTGCCAATATTTTTTCAAAACTTGATCTATGATTTCGTGTTGTGGGCTTGCCTATGACGGATCACTTTCTATCGACGACAGCTCATTATCTAGGAAGTTGATCCAGAAATCGTCAGTACCTTGAAATCTGCATGCCTCAATGGCAGGTTTCTCACCTTCGACGACAGGTTGCATCATTGACCTTCGATCGAATGATTCCGTGACATGTTCGACTTCAGCTCATGCATTCACATTTCATGGATTGTACTGAGTACTTTGAGAGCCATTGACATTATTGGTGGTTACTCTCACACTTGTTAACAATTTACATTATTGACTGGTAATCAAGTGGTTTCTACCATGTTCGACTTCAACACATTTAATCGCATGGATAGAATCGTACTAGTTCGGGAAGTAGAAATCAAGACCCCGGATCTAGTTTCCACCATCCAGGCTGCGAGGAATTTTGTTATTCATTTATACAGTGGACTATTCATAAACAGATGGCTGCGTCCATACCGTGTCTACGTATTTCTATACTTATGATGTATTCAAAATCATTCCTGTATCAGAACAATTTGAATCTAGTTAGTTTTTGATCTGAGTATGGGAATGCCTACCTCAGCGATGATATGATTACATATATATATTTTGCATTGAATGTTTTTACAGGTTCCGACTGGGGTGTCCACAGGATGATCCTTGAAATGATAAAGTACTTCACTCTTCATATATGACAGACTTCATCTTCATCTATTTCAAACTTCACACTTTAGGGGGCAATCTGTTACACAAAAAATTGTCACCTTGACATTCTGCTAACTGTATGAGCTCATTAACACTCATACATGCCTCCTCTGCAAGTCTTACAACCTTTTTTCCTCATTCCAAGCCTTGAAAATCAAAGAAAAGTTCCTAAAAATCCCCTAAACTTTGGTATCGCACTTTCTCTATATCTTTCCTGCGGTCCCGCACCTAATGTTCAGCTCTCCTGCGAACCTAAAACGCACTTTCTTTGTGTTATAGGTGCGGACTCCTGTAAAACTCGAAAAGGCGAGAAAGTAAAGTGAAAAATTTGAATTTTTGTCAATTCTAGAAGGTTCTAGATGAGATTTTTTGGGGATGAGTACGCTTTAGTAAGGTGCATGTATCCCACACCTTAAGGAACTAATCCCTTGATGTGAGGAGCCTATCCCTTTGAAGGAGGGTTCTATCTAACTAGCAGGTGGGAATCTAACCTCCTCATACTAACTATAAAAGGAAGGCGACAGGTAGCCTCAAGGAGGTTAGCGTTAAGTGAAGAAAAGTTAGTTAAAAAAAGTGTAGGTTAAGTTAAGGCTGACGGAGATTGAGAATTGGAGTTCAAGCTTTATGTGTGATTGAGTTGAAGTGCTGTTGAGATTTAGACTTCTTTCTGCTGAGATTTTGAGAGGAAAGATCACATACCTCTTTATGCTCCTGAAGGAAGAGTGCAAGACTTATCAAAGTAGAGGAGATTCCTGCTTCGGACCCCGGGAAGGCCTTTCGAACATCAAGGCTAAGGTTGTAAGGTTCTTCTGTATATTTTAATATTAATACAATCAAGTTCTGTTTTTCTTAATAAATTGTCGTTCGATTGTTTATTTCAATAAGCTGTCGTTTGATCGTTTATTTCATAGATTCCTTGATCACTATGATAAATATGTTTTATGATTATTTGTTATACAGGTGCTATTTAATATTTGCTTGTTTGTGATTGCAGGTCAACAAAAGACAACACTTTCTTGCGACGAAAGGATTATTGATCCAACGGAAGCACTACGACTGCAAATAAGCATTTGGATCTAAGGTAGGATCGACACCTTTATAACATTTATTTGTAAAACGAATATATTTAGAGAAAGACAAACTTAGTTGTTCATTTGTTGCTAGATTGTCTTCTGACGCTAGGGAGATCGGTCTTGTCCGCAAGAACGATTTATCCGGCCAACAATAACCAAAGTTCGAAATGTAGCTAAGCTTATTTTTAGTGATTATGTGCTTCTTTCCAGCCTTGTGGCGACCCAGACCCTGCTCAACAAAAGCGTCAGACTCGGATGATGAGTCAGTCTTCTCCGGAATGGAAATGTCCTCCGGTACGCTTGTGAAAACTCCCGAGGCCACCGATGGAGAGATCGACGCCAAACCAACATGTGTCGCACCTCCAATATCAGATGCGTAGTGCGTGATACCACAGTGAGGTGTAGGGCCTCCAATACTCAGTTGCTCCAAGGATCGAGATGCATCACCTATGTCATGATAGACCGCCTCTAAGAATGGCACCGAGGTCCCATTGTCAACACCTGCCAGAATGTCTTGGTTTGCCAGAGAGATACCCCATAATCCAATGTCCGCATCAGAGGGTGTGGAAAAATTATACTGCTCGTGTTCACCCATGGGAGTGTTGCTGCCCTCCACGACGGATTGAGTAGTCATATTAGGCATCGCCTCCCCAGTCACCGGGTCCAAGTCGAACATCTCATCCACCTCCCTGTGGGTACCATGACCCCAAATGTCGACTCCTTCCAGTGGATCCTCCGTGTAATCCACCTCATCATCATAGTTACCCATGATAGCAGTTGGTCAGTCCCGGTAGACCCCGTGATACTCCAACAGTGTGACAAACCCCAATAGATAAATGCGCGGGTTCGAAACTGGTCCAACAGTCAGAGCAGAAACAACTATTCCAAAGAGTATACAATGAATATGCCAAAAAGTGAGTGAACAGGAGCAGGTCCAGACAAATACCCCGGACAGGGTCCACAGTCATATATCGACCCCACCCAAATCAGCATGCCATCAAACCCAATGCTATTGAAACCCACAAGTCAAGAGTATGTAGTGCGCCGGTCAGTGCCCCCAGCTTGGGGAGATACAATGGGCCATACAGTGTCGGCAACACTCCCAAAACAGACAAATAAAACTAGTATAAAACCCCATAGATATAGTCCGAAAAAAAACCCCACGGCAGCAAGTCAATAGGGTCCAATATACCTTGTCTAATAACAAAATCCGAACCCCATTATCCCCTTATCCAAATAGGTAGTACTTGATCGTAATCCATGTAACGGAGAGGGTTCAGAACCAGGTCGCCGCCATACTAGGGTTTCCATTTTTCTCCGCTCCCTCCAGATCTTGATCTCATATGGAATCTTCTTCCTTAACTATTACTATAGATAATATATACATATAGTTAATGGGCCTTGATTACTAGTGAAGTGAAGGTGGTGATATTACCTCACCAATATTTTATTCCCCTAGTACAAATTAGTTAGCTCAAAGTGGATACATAAAATTGCCATATATAATGATGAACAATGTTGTTCGCTTGAATGGCAAAACACCCCTCAATATCTTTAAAATATTTCTAATTTTTAAAAACTTCTTTTAACTTTTTATTTACTTAATAAATAATATATAAATAAATAAAATTAATATATAAATAAACAAAAGTGAAAAAAAAATTTGCATACCACTTCTATACAATAATATTCTTTTGAAAAAAAATTGAGGAAAATTGAACATATCTCATAGCCCAATTTACATACCTCTTCTATACCATAATACCCTTTTCAAAAAAACGTTGAGGTGAGTTGAGGTGAATTGAACATATCTCACCATAGTCATTCAATTGGAGGGGAGATTTTCAAACCTATTAAAATACCCATAAAAAAAATATTAGATTAATTTCTCACATGAAATTTGAACCAAAACATTAATTCCGCCATGCCGTTAAATTTGTTTAGTTTGATAAAAATGCAAAAACTTCAACAAACAAACTCAAATCTCTTAACGATTATTGGCCACTTGCGAGCTTCATTATTGTGGAAATTCGTTCAGACCATTCGAATCCATTCACAACTTCGAGCTTGCCTCCTCCACTCTCCGTGGCTCTTTCCTTTGTAGGATTTGGACAACCATTAAACCCTCGCTGTTATGGTTTCTGCAAGGAATATTTTCCTCTAATACTGAGGTAGGTTTTAGCAGGCTTTTAAAGCTGGAGAAGGTACACAGAGACCAAATTAGCAGATTTAGTAGTAAGTCGCAGCTCCCAACATCGCTGAACACAGGGCAGAAACTAGATAGCAGAGGATTTTCTATAGGGAGTCAATGGCAGCGACCATAATTTTCATCATCTAAGCCCCCACCAAGTGGCAGTTTTTCCAGGTGAGAAATTTTGAGCCCCATCCACATTTGTTAGAATTCAATATGGAGTTGTATACCTTTCTGAATTCGATATCCGTTAATTTTATGTTGTTGCTGCGTCAAATGAGCGTTGTTGCTGAGTTATTCATATTGCATTTTTTTCAGATTTTGTTGAGAGATTGTTGTTTTTTTGTTTTGGTTTACAGTTTTCTCTCTTTGTTTAAAGTGGGTTGGAAGCATGCTAAAATGGCATTTCTGTTGAGGAATAGGGTTTTATTGAAACCACCCACCGCTTAAGCTTAGGAACCTGCCTGATGAGATGTAAGGAATCCAGCCAGCAAGTAACTAAAAGCGAGTAAAAGCCAGCAAGGAGGGTCCCCGAATCGAATTCATGAAGATATAGGTTCTATAGCATAGGGGACAGGGCATATTTTTCCAAAAATAAATTCGAAAATAATGGAAAACGCCAAATAAACTATCATATCAAAACAAAGCAGCATGCAACCCAATGAATGCAATTAAAAAAACATTCGATGTGTCCATAACATAGCTTAGCAGACTCGAGAATATCTGTGTAGACTGTTTGTTTGGTTGTTACCAACAATATTGGGGATTATTTTTTTTAGAAAAACTCTTTACTTTGTTTAATTAATGAAATAAACTGTCATCTCAAAACAAATAAGCACGCAACCCACAGAATGCAATTAAAAAAACATTGGATGCGTCCATAACATAGCTTAGCAGAGTAGAGAATATCTGTGTAGACAGTTTATTTGGTCGTTACCAACAATATTGGAGATTATTTTTTTTGGAGAAAAACTCTTTACTTTGTTTAATTAATGAAATAAACTATCATCTCAAAACAAAGCAGCATGCAACCTACGGAATGCAATTAAAAAAACATTGGATGTGTCCATAACATAATTTAGCAGAGTAGAGAATATCTGTGTAGACCGTTTATTTGGTCGTTACCAACAATATTGGGGATTATTTTTTTGGAGAAAAACTCTTTACTTTGTTTAATTAATGAAGGTGATGCACAAAGTGCATAAATATAATAGGATTCCATAACCAGGTCTATTTCTGAAATGAAAATAATTAAACATTGAAGACCAGAACAGATGGCTTAGCGTACACATCTGGCCTTCCGACAACTACTCAGATTTACAAAAACTCTTTAACAAGTTCCAAGATGTTTTTGATATGTGACTTGGCTTCAAACTTTCAACTCCACCAGATAGAAAGGTCGCATTATCATTGTAGATATCATATGGATCATTTGAATTTCTGCATCTAGATTACATGCCTTGCTTTCAATTACTGGGTCATTTCATGCCCTTACGGGCTGCAATAACATTATCAATTATGAATTGCCCTTTGATGAAACAAGTCTGCCTAGGTTTGTTAATGATCATGAGAATATGCTTGATTATGAGTGTTGAGCTTTGGTAAGACTATTACACGAGTCATTCAACAGAGTGATAGGCTTCCAACTCATAGTCACTTTGGAATCATTGACCTTGGGTATAAACTTGTTAATACATTTGTTTAAGTTGGTTCTCAATGATTGCTCTATGATGGATTCTTTGTAAACCTCTGCAAAATGTGTGGATTGACAAAATACTAGGTAGCATTATAAAATTCATAGTGGAATCTGTCTAATCCCAGGACTTACCATCATCATTGTTCATGTTTGAGAGGGTAGCAGCTAGCTTACCCAAAGTCAACGACTAGTCACACTGTATTCTTTGCGCTTCATAAAGTTTGTGAGATGACTCCAAGACAGGGTTGCATTGATGTTCCTCACTTAGTATTTGCAATTGAAAATTATTTTGTAGGGAGAACTGAGAATTAAATTGTTTCTCAATTTCATCTTTTAAGCCTACAATTGGTTGATTTGATAGTGGAGATTCTCTTTTCAAGCCTTCTTTTGAATATAGGGCCCCAAAAAGTCCTTTTGTAGGCCTATCATGTATTTTAAGACAATGGATGATGGCCCTGCAATTGTGTCCCTTTGGCACTTTTAATCTTGACAACTTTCAGATGATTACTGAGTGTGGCCACCCTGACTTGAAGTGCTTCATTGAAAAGGATATTTTGGAGGCATTGTCTTATAGATTCCCTTATTCTTTGATAACATTTACATTTTATTTGGATGGAAGCAAATTTTCCTCCCATAGGCTCTAAGGAGAGAGGTACCTCACAAGTTATATAAACATATTTTTTCCAACCCCAATCAAAACTTATTCTTTAAGGTCTTTGGACAAGCTAAACTTCATACATGCTTTTTTGGTCCCTGAGGGTTGTAAAATTTCTCAGGAGTCAGGTCTATGATAGATAAAGTGAGTGAGAGAATAAGAAATATGTTCGTGGAAAGGCCAATATTGCATGGCTATCTCGGGGAACTTGATGCACACAAGAAAAAATAACTGTGCATTTCTCTTTGCTGAGAGTTTTTCATACCACCAGGAGAAGACAACTAAGGTGTTTATATGTACCGAGGAATGCTGCAAAGAATTTCATCAAAGACAACTTTATTAGAAAAATAAAACAAAAAAGAAGCCCATGGTCAAGCTACCAGTAGTTTTCCAAAGCCATCTGAGACTCCTCTACCTCCTGCATCCAAGCTTTGATGATCATCCACAGAGGAATGTGGTCCATGAAATGGCTAAGCAATGATTGTTGCTGATAATCATCACACACATAATTGTATCCAGAAAGCTAAATGGATAGTGGAGTTCCATCATGATCAGATCCATTTCATCGTGGAAGACTTCCAAAATGAACTGTCTAGGGCATTTTGACCATTCAGGGATTTCTCTTGAAATTCTCGGTCAAATGTGGTCAAACAATCCTGAAATTCTCGGTCAAACAGTCTTGAAATTCTCGATCAAACCTGGTCAAACATGCGGTCAAAGATGTGGTCAACGCTGCAGTCAAACAATCTAGATTTCCTCGGATTTTGTGCCACCAAACTCGGCCTCCAAAAATCAGATTTTGTCCCAAAAATAGAAGTTGAAGTGTGAGAGTTGACCCAAGGTCAACGTTGTTGCAGAAGCCCTAAAACAATCTGAAAATTGAAGCTGCCCTTTCACATGTGCGGAGGAGAGAGAAGGCCTTCTTGAGATTGTACGAACCAATGAGAGAGGAGAGAGATGTGATGTTAAGATGATATCCAAATGAGGTTTGAGTCTCTCCTCTTTACATCCATGAATGAGGGGTGGTGACACATCTTTTGGGGTTTGTGAGCCTACATTACAATTCTAGCCGACCTTGACAATTTGCACATGTGTGAGAGAATAAATTCAAAATCCAACTTCCGCTCATCCAAACAAGATGATATTTAGATCAATATTGCACCTCTCGGAAAGAGGAATCCAACAAAAAATATCATCTCCATCATATGAGCAGCCCAAACTGGATTTTGGCCCTAGTTTCCAAATTTAACACTCCCTCTCAACTAGGGAGAACTCCACCTGTCAATCCATCTGTCAACATGTGCAATCCTGTCATCCTGTACCATCATGTACCATCTGTCATCCTGTTGTCCTTGTACTCTGTCGGCTCTGCTCTGCTGAATCATGAAGAAATAATGAAGAAGATTTTGGAATAAATCCAGTCTGGGTCACACAGTTTTGGAATAAAAAATTTAGATGAAGGGTCACAGTCCCTGTCCCTTTCACGGGATAGGTGGAATTATCTCCAAGGATAATTTCCAAATTAGTATCCTTTTCATTGAAATTAGAGAGGGCCTTTTTATATCCAGTGAAGTGCCTTGAGGCACCACTATCAATCAACTAGTTATCTAGGGTGTCGGGAGGAGATGCAGCAGAGAGGGCAGATATAAAGAGAATGATAAAAAAATAACTTGATGTCCTTGGGGCTCAAGAAACAAAGTATACCCAAAAAAAATATGTTACGGTTTGGGAGATATACCATAACATCTTGTTCCTCCAATATCAGATCCAAGGACATTTTCTAAGCATGATAATCAGACTTATCATTGAGCTTGTCCTTTGTTAATTTTGGGCAACTAGATGATGATGATTATATTTTTGTTGGATTCCTCTTTCAGAGAGGTGCAAGATTGATCTAAATATCATCTTGTTTGGATGAGCAGAACATATATTTTGATTTTATTTTCCACACATGTGCAAGGTCGGCCAGATTTGTTATGTAGGCTCACAAGCCTAATAGATGTGTCACACACCCTCACCCACTGATATAAATTGGAGAGACTTGGAGATCATTTGCTCATCAACTCATCACACATTCTCTCTTGTGATTTGATTGGTTCGATCAGCCTTTGGAGGCCTCTTTCTCTCACACGTGTGGAGCTGAAGCTGGGTAAATTTGTGGACTGTTTTAGGGTTGATTTCTCGTGTGTTGATTAGTGTTGACCATGGTCAAGCCTTGGTGTTTTGACCTCCAAATTGTGTAGAAATTCTGTTCTTGTGAGGCCGCATTTGAGTGCACAAAGATCGAGGAAAAAGGAGCCTGTTGACCGAAGCCCTAAAACTGCAACGTTGACTTTTTGTTGACCATCATTGACTTTTGAGGAGCTATTTTTGAGGGGTGTGTGTGACACTTGGAGGGTTGGCTGATCTGATGTTGAGAAATACTTTTCTGGCTGATGCATCCTGTTGACTGCCGACACACTATCCTATATCTTTGTTGGACAAGAAGAATTGTAAAATCTGATCTATGTTATTGGCTTGTCTTCTATTGATTTATTATTGTTTTTTATCAACATTTTATTTTCATGTTTATGCAATTGCTAAATTGAAACGGGCCTAAGAAAGATTGAAGTAAAATTGCATTAAGCATAGAACATACCATGTCTATTTAAATTTAACATCCTCAGATTTGAAGTATGATGAGGAAGCCATTGACCCTTGTCCTTGTTTAATCAACTTTCAGTGATTGCTCTTCTCACTCTTGCTTGGGCTTTGGCTTCACCTCAGCTTTGATACCATGTTAATTTTAGTTAACGATGGTATGTTATATGCTTAGAGCAGTTTACTTCAATCTTTCTTATTAGCCCAATTCAATTTCCTGTTTAGCAATCACATTAACATTGACAATAAATGCTGATAGAACATAAACAAATAACCAGAAGACAAGCCAAGACAAGAGAACACAAAATTTGGTGGATGCTAGGGATAAACCCCAATGTGGGGAAAACTCTTTGATCAAATCTTCTTATTATTCTTCAAATTCAGCAGAGAGAGAAAGTACAATTTACAACAGTCAACAGGATGCCCTAGCCAGCAAAGTCAACGTTGGTCAAACCAGCAATATACCTCCTCCAATGGAGCTCGGTCAAACCTAGTCAAACTCGGCCTCAAAGAACAGTCAAAGCCACCATTCACCCTACAAACATGTGTCCACAATCGTAGGGTATGGTGAACCACTCACCCTACACACATGTTAGCCATCATGGGCTATCACAAGGGAAGGTGAATCACTCACCCTGTACACAACGCAGCACTAGGGGAAGGTGAACCACTCACCCTATGGTCGCTCATAGCTCAATAAGTACCCCAAGCCCCCAGGAGCTCTCGGAGCTCAGTCTTCAACCGTGACCATCATAGAAGGGACTTTCCATGACTCCCATCCTATTTTTGAATGAGGATAAATTTTGACCTTACCAAGAGGCTTTGAGAGGATGTTGGTAACCTGCACATCCATCCTGAAATGATGGAGCTTGACTGTACCATATTCTAAATAAAGTGGTACCTGTAGCCGATCATGGATTCTCTGAAAGGCGAGTCCTACTTTCAATATTTCAATATACAACAGTGATTTCCATCATGTGCACAAATGACTTATGGAAGAGCTTCCTTAACCAACTGGTTTCATAATAAGCCATACTTGCTGCTATATACATTCAGCCTCAATAATGCTTCCAGAGCAACCAAATCAAGAGGTATAGCAACTATATGTGCTCTTTCCATCCATCACATTGCCAACTGAGCCAACTTCAGAATATTCAAGGAATCTTAGATTTCAGAGATATCTCAATAAGCAGCTATTCAAAATATGGGGTTCTTCCATAGATTGACTCAGAGACTTCATAGTGAGGCGTATGACTGATAGGATGTTTATCAAGAACACCAAGGATGCAGACCAGCAGACCAACAACTTCTCCATCACATCAAACTTTTAAGTTAAGGGAGAAATCAACTCCCTCTGAATATCTTAACGAAGATTTCGATGATTGGGCCAGGAAGGGCCGAAGGAAGTCTGACATCAACTATTGCTCAGGTTCAAGCACACAGAGAGAAAAGGGGTACTGTAGTCATGCTTAACTATTGTTATGGAGATAATAAAAATGGTGCTAGCTCAGACAGAAGCTGTTGTAGCAAATATCCCTTTATTGATCCAATTTTTACTTTGAATTCCTCCAGAGACTAGGATACAGATTCATCCACCAGATGGTGAGGTTCTTCCTTGCTATCATGGATTGAATTATTGCAATCAAGATGTACATCCCCATATTTGACTAGAAATCCTCCCATGTGTCTTTGCCATCACATCCGCCTCTGTACTTCATGATGAAAGGCCAGCAATTGGATGCCAAGACCTTGTAACTAATATTTAAGAATGAAGTTTCCAAATGTACTTCATCTCTTATCCAAGATGACAAGGTCAAAGGTACTGTAATAGCTTGTGCACACATGAACAATGCAACAAAGTTACAACTGACTGACAGACCACATTGTATCATGGAGATTGATGCACAGAATTCAGTCATTGTAAGACTTAGAGATGTCAGGAAATATTTCTTTTGATACTGAGAGTGCTTGACAATATCACTGAGGAGTCATGTTGGTCTACTTCCAATTATATTTTTCAGGACATAGATGCTATTATAATCAGGAAATGCCTTATGATTATATTCTGAATAACTTGAAGTGACAAACTGGAGATTCACTTTAAAACAATATCTTCCACTGTCATCATAACTGGGTATTTGATGATTACACCAACAAACCCTCCTCAAGATGATGATAGGGCAATGCTCCAGAGTCCAGAATTGTCCTTTCAGGAGTTAATGCACACATCTCTGCTTAACTATAGAAGCATGACATTAGTGCCAAAACTATAATTTAAGGTATGTTGTCCATTGTCCTGCATTTCACCATTATTGTCAATATACTCAGAATTTTATTGCCTTTGAATTGGACTTGATTACATACTTCCAATCTTTGAGTTACCCTTTCATATTTGATTCTTTTCTTAGGAAGCTTCAATATATTGTACCATAATGAAACATACCTGTACTGAACTCTGGCCTCGATTGCAAGAGATTCATGCTCAGGACTGTGAGATGGTAGTGTTCGGAATAAAATGGTGACTGCAGCTATGAGAATTATAAAAACTTGAGTAACCAGACTGTCACAAGATTTTGGGCTTATTGTGACACTGCCTTCACGTGCCTCCTTAGTGTGGTGACAACAATCTCAGGACAAAATTTTATTCTTCAACCAGAAACTTTAATTTCAGACACATACCTGGTGATGCATGCTTCAGAAATTTGGATGGCAATTATGGACCAAGATTTGTAGATCAAATAGTGTGTATTTCTCCAATCAAGTATTCAAGCCCTGTTGTGACAAGGAGTCCACAGATTCACAATGTCTCTTACTCATTTAAAATATGGAATGCTCCAGAAGATTGTCTTAATTAAGGGCTAATCCATACCATAATTCTGAGCCTTAATGCTTCAACCACTGTCTATAGGTCGGCTCAATTGAATTTTAGGCTATGAGTATATATGAGTTGAGCATAGAAACGAGATAGGAGTCTTGATTTCTCTTCTTTTGAGACAGGGGTCTGAATTAAGTAATTGTGCTCATAACTATGGAAGGACTAGTCTTCTTCTTTTCTAGCCTTTACTTGATTGATCTGAATTTTGAAGAGTAACCCTGACTTCGCCTTTAAGATCATGTACAGTGTTACACTCAAAATATCCTTACACAGGTGAAGACTATAAATTTTAGTCGTACTGACTAGACTTGGAGAACATATATGCCCAGACTAGCTGCTACAAGGTTGGCTTCTTAAATGATTGACCAGGTGCTGAATATAAGCTATTTTATGACTGCAACTTCTTCTTTCAAAGACGAAGACCTCTGAGATTTGAGTAATCTCCACAGGATGACTTCTAATCTCACTATTGAGATTACATAAACTCCAGAACTGTACTTTCTTCTATCTGATGTTTCCTGGGAGACCAAGATATTCATTTTGTAGGCCTTGGACACTCTCAGACCAGACCATCAACATTCTGTCCACATCAGCACTAGAAAACACCCTTGTTTCCCTGTGCTAACAATCTGAGTGGCTGCATATTTTTCTGTGGTACTGAACAGAGATCCAAACCATATCAAAATATTCACAGAAACATCATTACTTACCTTTGCACCAGCAGCCTAAGACAGCAAGAAATCCGCACCAAATTTTGTCCTAGACTTGCCCTTAAGCCTTCTCACTTCATTTCCCACATATGTCCTTGCCTCAAATTTTCTAGGACCTTCAGACTTGCAGAGGGAGGAGACCATGGAGACTTGAGTTCATTGATAAATTGGTGAGAATTTTTTTACAACCCATGCATAATTATTCATACTACATTAATATATGGTCTTTGTAAGCAAGCAAACATTGTAGAAGCTACAACGATTCTTGAAGCATTGAGGAACGAAGGTCTTACTCCAAATACTCATATTTGGAATATATTAGTGGCAGGCATTTCCAAGAAATCGAATACATACATGCCTCCTGAACTAATTGATGGGCATTTTAAGAAAGGATATATATGACCAACTTTCAAGCTATGGGCTGAAATGGAAGAAAAACTACATTTTCCTGATGACTCTGTCTACCCTGCTTTCATCAATGGGCTTTGCAAGCAAAGCAACATGTAGGAGGCCCATGTACACTTCATGGAAATTAAAAAGATAAGCACATTTTCCCTAACAATTTCACCTGCAATTCGTTGATTGATGGACATTTTGACGTGTTTAGAGCAGTCCTGCCCTTAAAATCATGGAATTTCAACGACCAAGATACCCAGTTATTGAAACGCCAGAGTACATGAGAGATAAAGAAAGATTGTTTTCGTTGAGGAGAGCTTCAACACAGGTGAGGTTCTCTGAGGGCTTTATGAGCGACATACTACTTTCCTAAATATTTTTAGTGCCATACCAAGTGCCCTGTACGTGTCATTGATTGGGTATATTCTCACAAGTAACAAAATTTATATCTATGGCTAGATAGCCGTCTGTAATGTAATCGAACTTGGTGGGAACACTCACTCGACCCTCAAAGTAGACATGGTTGAAATCAATCAAATGAAAATTTTTAATGTTTATTAATCAGATAACTTATAGAGGAGAGGAATAACCTGTTTCTGAGTTTTTATTAATCAGATAACTTTTCAGCTAAGTGTTAATTTAGGTTATGGTAGACTGAGACCACTATGATTGTATCACATTCTCAAAGTCCTTCACATAAATGATATTTTGGTAGAGTTTGTTCAAGTAAAAGATACTATCGGTTTTAGGACTAGCTGTGTGGTTTTACTTATCTTATTATTTAAAATGTTTTAGTTCAGTCATGTTAGTATTTGGATATGGCTGTAAATTGCTATGTAGTTTATCAAGCATTCTTTTCTATTAAATTTATTTTAATACTGAATTTGGCCGTGTTATTCATAATTTATTGCTGGAAAGTATTGATGGACAATCTAAAGATTGTCCCCATATTTAAGTAACCCTATATTAGTGAAATGAATAACCATGTGTTTGGTCTTTATTATAGCCACCGTCCTTCACCAGATGATGCATGCATATGCATATGTTGACAATCTCCTCTGAAATTCCAGTATATCTTCATTATCGGTATGAAAAGTTGAAGACGTGATCCCAAAAAGAATGAATCCTATTGTTGGTGAATAACAACCCTTTGAAGAAGCCCCACAAGAAACGTGGTGAATCTTGAAAATTATTTTGCCAAAAAATCTCAAAAGCATCTATTCTACCAAATAATGAACAACTGAGGAATTGAAATAGGTGGGCAACCTTAAAGACAGCGATCTCATCCTTCAATGATTTTCTACAATACTCACAGCCATCATCCATGTGACTAATTGTTTTTAGATACTTAGGGAAATGAGCTCCTGGCCCTCATCTCCTTGACCAGATATATCAAGGGACCTAATTCTTGCTTGTAGAGAACATCAGTCAAATTCTCAGATGTTTGCCTCTGAACAAGTTAGACACTGGAGTCTCTATTCTGCTCCACTGTTATGATGGTGCTGCAATGGAGTAGGACTGTTTGGTGCCTTGGTGTCATACTACTTATTTCTATTCATGTGAAGGTAATCGAATCCTAAAAATTCAGCAACCTCTTTTGTCAGTTTTATTTTGGTTTCCAACTTGCAGGACTGAATAATGTAACCCCAGGATGAGCTGATCTGAGGTTTGTCTTAATTAAAATGAATCAGGAGGGAGATGGAAGACAACATCATTTTGTTTTGATTCATGAACTTGGCGGCCATGGAGCATGGTGTTGGTATAAGGTTTTAACTCTGCTTAAGCAGGGGGGTTACAAAGTGGCTGCCCTGGATCTCACTTTCAATGGGATAAACAGGGCAGCCTCTATAGATCAAGTCAATTCAATTGCACACTATGTAGAGCCACTGCTAGATTATGTCAGCAACCTCGTCAATGATGAGAAGGTACTTGGACCCTCTGGAATATAACCTGTCATTTTAAGGTCTGAGAACAGTGAATCTAAGCCCAAAGTGAAGACAGAACTATGTCCAAGAGAGTTATGCATATTAGAAGTTTTCAGAATGCTTCTCTTTATTGTTCCTTTGGAGTCCTTACTATAATAGATATGGCCTCCCAAAATTAGGCAACAAGGATTTGATAGTTTTTTGGACTTTATTTCACATTTTAAGCTGAGAAAGATGAGGGTTCAAACTTAGTCCACTTTTATTAATTACCCATGTTGGCTTGGGGAAGTTGCAGAATGGTCTCTGAAGATGTTATCATTACATTGTTTTCATATTTGGAAAACAATATATGCTCAACCTTTTATTATGTGATGGATGGACTTTCAGTTGATTAGCATAGGGGGTCCTGATAGCAAGGAGGCTAATTGAAGAATGCCATGTTACTAGTACAAATGACTTGCTCAGACCTGCCAAGCCACAGGGAGAATGTGGCCAATTAAAAAGTGAGTTGGCCTTTGAGGCCTGGCTCAGACTAGCTCAAAACCAAAAATTCAATGGCATTCCGATGTTCACTAGTTCCACAGAGGTATTACTTGGTTAGAACTTAGGATAGCCAACCCTTCAAGGTCAGGTGAGACCTTAAGACCTTTGCAGACTTGGACATGGACTAAAAGAGTTGGTACTTACCTCTTAGAAGCATTGTATAGATGACCTTAGTGAAGATCTTTCAGATCTGGCTCATTAGGTTGTAAGAATAGTTGAAACCTTCTATTATACATAAACTGACTTTTTTTGATTCCCAAGTCCCGACTGTTAGACAAGGTTGTCATTGATGTCAATATGGCATTATTGGATGGCAAATATTCTTGTGATGTCATAACACCATGTATCCTTGCTCTTGATGAAGATTCCTAGAAATCATGATGATGTCCTTACTCTTGATAAAGGAGTCCTTATTGATGCTCATAGTGAATCTTGATGAAGAAGCTCTCCTTGTGATGATCTAGCATGTACTCTAACAAATTGATGCATGCTGCATATGGTTAATGACATATCACTGCACAATCTTGATGTCATGGTGACATTGATGGCATATATGATAACATATATGGTGATGACATGGACAATGAAGGAATTGGAGATCACTTGATGACATATGATGATTAAATAACAAGTGGAAAGCTTACTTAATGCCCTAATGACCTCATTCTGCCCAAACACCTTATACATAAAAAAATTCAGAACAGTCATAAAGAAAATCATTTTTTTTGTCACCTCAGAGGCATCCTATCAACTTGGCTCCTTCACCATCTTAAAGAGGAATCTTTCCTCTTTCCAACGAGCCCTCACTCAGCCCCTAACTCCAAATAGTTTAAGAGAAATTAAGTTTTTAAGATAGCATATCAAATTATTTTAGCGTAGCCGACCTACACTCAGTCACTCATGTTGGCCTCCCTCATAAGACGTGTCCATTCACTTTAAACCCAAAATTTGTATAAATACAATGCTGGATTGTCCATTTTCGAAGATAAATCCGGTGATTAATTCAGAGAAAAACACAGAACTCAAATCTGAGGTAATAGAAGACAATGCAGAACATCGAAGATGGTTTGAAGGATTATTGTATGGGTTAAAAATCTATGACAAGGAGATGTAACATCAGAAAAAAATCCTCAGGCCTATTGCAACCCAAAATTAGGGCTCGGATTTTTGTTGCAGCCCAGAATTAGGGCTCGGATCTCTGTTGCAGACCAAAATTAGGGCTCAGATCCCTGTTGCAGCCCAGAATTAGGGCTCAGATCTCTGTTGCAGTCTAGAATTAGGCCTCGGACCTGTTGTTTACACCCTCGGACCTGGACAGTCACTTGACAGCTACTGTGGAGTAGTTGTAATTCAACTGTGGCTCGGATTTGTTGGATTGTTGGAAAGGCACTTGAACTGTGGTCGAGTAACTTTAGAACTGTGGTGCTACATCTTGAGACTGTGATAATAATACAACCATAGTTTGGAATCTTGAAGGGTATTTCTGTGGTAATACAACAATTGAGGATTGATGAAACAATAAATCTGTGGAGCTTTTATGAAAGGTAGCAGTTACACTTTGAAGAGTGTGAACAGTTAATTGGTGAGCAGCTTCAGATCTGTGACCTAACACACTTGTTTGTGGCTTAGTGGAGGACAACCTTCCCTGTGGAAAGACCAGTTGAAGGATCTGGTACCTACATATGCACACAATGACTTGAACACATTATGGCAGTTTTCTAATCTTTTGTGATAACGTGTGATGGATTCATAAGGCTGTAAGAATAACACTTATATACAGTCCAGTACCTAGAAGAAACTGTGGAGGCATCATTCAGGCATGTGCAGTCAATGATGGACCTGAAATTTGAAGAAAATTGGAGTGGGAGGCACTTAATATTTTTGGAGCAAATTGAAGCATTGAACAGTGCAGAATTTGGAAATTCATTGAAGACCTTGATGCATCATTAAAGATAGTTTGGAGTTTGCTTGACACATCACCAAGCATTGTTGAAGACTCTTTGAATTTTGGAGGACAGAGAGGATAGTGGTTTATGGAGCTTATATTTTCGGATCTGTTTGGTGGGCATCATATTTGCGCATTAGACTTGAATTCATATTGAAGATTTGAAGTAGTGGGTTGAAGCTCTAGAGGATTATGAACACTGACATTAGTACCCAGATCCTTGAAAAATGGCAAGGTATTCAACGTGCTCTGATCATATTCCAGGGAAGTTTTATTGCTTCTGAGTAGGACCCAAACATCTAATTTCCACCAGTAAATGACATGATTATAAATGACACGTATGCTAAAAACCATCTTCACATGACAACTCTTTTGTCCAAATCAAAGGCCTCCTTCCTCTCCATCATCTTAACCACTGCAACAAAGAAGGCGAAACGATCTTATAGGCAGGAAGTCCATTATTATAGTAACAGGTGTTCATTTCTCAATGATAATGTTGAGTTTACACTAACATATTGAACTGTGATTTGAAAATTAAAAGCTTGCTGGAGCAGATGAGGAGACCCAACTTTCATTTTTGCAGAGTTGGATAAAGAGCCATCTGGAAGATGGAAGCAGGATATTGAGAAAACAAGTTTTGTTTGCAGAGTTTGGGAAATCTTACAAAAACCCAGTATTTCACATGGGCGAGAGAGACATTTACTTGGTGTGTTTATAAGCATGTATATGCATCTTGTTAGATGGAGAAGAGCAGGTAGGGGAGCCATGTTCTGGCAGCTCATGGCAGAAGGAATGAGCTCATATGGCGATGGGTATGAGATTGTTTTGTCTCAGAATCCATCCACAACAGCTCTGGTTTCGGGTCTGTCTCATAAGTTGGCTGAGCTTAGTCATTTGTTTACCAGGATGTATGAATATAAGAATAGGAGGTAGCCTGGGTTAACACGCTAATGGTTCTCGAATTTCTCAAATTGCAAACCTAAAAATAGATAATATTGAATCGCTCAAAGTGCTAACCTAAAAATAGATACAATAGAGAGTTACAGACTACAGTGAATTCACCCTCACAAGAATCAGTTGACAGTATTTCTCAATTAATTTCAAAATCTTACTCTCTATTTTATTACACATGCTAGAAGGAAAGGGGAATTTAGTGTGAGTTTTATCGTGGTATAGCACATGAAGCCAGAGTATATCTCTGTCCATCTATGAAAAGAAGTAAAAATTGCTCTTTCACTGCAAAAATGGCTCTTTGGCAAAATAAATCCTTGGCACTGGCAGGGAAGAATATCAGTGTTGGGTTGCCATTATGATTGTTGGCTTGGCAGTGGAAAATTGCAATGCAACAACCTCTGGCTCCCTTACCATTAACCTTCTTTAATGCTGCAACAACCTAGACTCTGAAAACAACCTAGACTCTTGTTAATGCAGCAAGTTGCAACAACCTAGAATCAGGTCAATGTTGCAACAACCTGGCCTACCCTAGGCATTGAATTTAGAGTCTATAAGTGTAACATGACACTTTGGACTTCAGTTAGAGAACAAGGCAACTTGAAATGCATTGTGCAGTTTGGATTCTGCAGTCTACAAGCTGTAAAAATCAAATTTTAAGTTATTTTTGACTGGTAAATTTCAAAACATCTTGTACTCCTTTCAATACTAGGGTAGTGACCATAGCCCATAACTTGCAATGACTACCATGTTGAATTAGTTATAGGAAAATATATGTGTTTTTCCAATTAGACCTAGGCACAGATGGCATGATGATGAGAGTCGTGGGATATTATCCTTTGGCCGCCTTAGACTCCTCCATTCATTATTTAAATCATGGAAATGATACTAGTAGATCTGAGTGAGATTCTGGGTGAGATTTTGTAAATCAGACCTGCTTATCCAGCTGAATATGCTATTATTTATTCTCGAGCACCTGAGGATCAGTGTTCAAAATTGAACACGTTAGAGCCCGTCGAGAGGCCTCTGGCACGTCAAAGAAGTACTCAGTGAAATTTACCAGTAAAAAATATATTCTAAGCATAATTTCCCCATGAAATGTTTCCTGTATCTTCACGCATTCATGTTTTATAGGAATAGTTTATCCACAATTTTAATTTCTTTCTGCTTTCAAATATTGTTAAATATTTTATTCTTAAATGTTTTAATTCTATGACTAAGACAATTGCTTTAATGTGCCGAGGGCAATATATCCAAGCATGGATCCATGGAACGAAGAAATAGAAATCGGCAATCTTAATTTATATGTAGAATTTTTGCTTTCAAATAATCTAGTGTTGTGTTCATTATTAATTTGAAAATGGCCATTCGATGGGCAATTGAAACAAAGCTGACTTTTATTGATAATGTATTAACTGATTCATTAAATAAAAACAGGTGGTCAATTTTAAGCACTCTTGAATAGATTGAAAAAAATGATTGTCATTGCATGATGTTGAAAATAGTTAGGTGGATTAGTGCAGAGCATAAGAACATATTGAGTTTAATGGCACAACTGATACCATGGAAGAAGCTTTGGAACAAGTGGTGGAGTAGACGGTGGTTGAGCAAAGTGTTGCAACACTGTATATGCATTTGGAAAAGACCCCTATGCAATGGTGGGTAAGCACATCAAATCATGTTGCATTCATGGCACGATATGATAGAGGCACTAAATGATAAAGTCCTACCAGAAATTGGGGCTCCACTAGCTAACGACATTTTGGAATGCAGTTCTGTCAACCAGACCCTACAATTCGGTGGTACTTCCAATCCAATGGGCCACTTGTATCACTGCAAAGTCATTAGGATATAGGAGGTTCCTATTTAAATATGGGTTCATAATTTTATGCACACCTTAGAGTCATTTCCAAAGAAGTGATATCCTGAGGTAAAAAATGCAGTGGCAGACAACTAGCTAGGTTGAATTATGAGAAAGGTTCTACAACACTTTATATAACTGTACAAGGAGGAGGTACAGATTGCACCAACATTGTGGAGAGTAGATCTAGTATAGCAGGGAGAATTCTTTCTGTAGCATTTGGAAGTATATTTCTTTTTGTATCTTTCTGAATTATACATATCTAACTATATCTCTCTTACATATTAGTCAAATCAAGAATTCTCAGAGGTTTCAAGTGCAGAAAGAATTCTCCCCGCTATCAAAGGCACTCCTATAAGCATACATGTACCAAAAGTAGAAACAGAGACAAATGTGGGTGCAACAGAGAAAACAAATTTTGTGATAGTTGATGCATAAACACATTTTTTTAGCCAACTACATTATTCCTGCCTCAAAATTTATAGCTTCCAAATAAATCTTGTCTGCCAAGCTTGCAAATCGAGTTTGATAAAAACCAATGGAACAAATGAACATTTACTTTAGCATTGACTTCACATGTTCAGATCACTAATCTACATTTCAGTGTAGTTTCAGAAGTCTTCTTAAGGACATCATTAACCAATTTCCACACACGTTTGTTTGCACCATTAATCCTTACAGGGGTCTTTGTTGTTGGTTCACCATTTCTATGGAAAATCCCCCATGCCTTTCCATGAAAACAATCTCTTTTGAGCTTGATGCTTGTGATTTGTAGAAATTCTTGTGTTGCCAATATATTTTAGCCAATTTGGAGCCAATTCCCCAATTGGGGAGGGGCTTGGCAGCATCCAACAATGTCTTCTTATTTTTCCTATTTTTCTTGACCACTGCGCCTTCCCTACAGCGGCGCTAAAATCTCTCTGCAGAACCCTGCATGCCCACATCAATGTTGTTTTGCTTTCCATACTTTCGATATCCCCCGACACACACAATGTCCCTTCCTCCTTTCAATTTTGCCTGACACTCCTCGAAAACATATGCCATGAGTAAAACCCCTTAAAACCCTTTGTAGATTACTTTTTTTGTTGTACGATTTTGTTGATCAAGCAACAATCATTTTATTTTTCCTCTTTTCCAAAAAGTAGAGAACCAACGCTTCGGGTGGCAAGAAAACTCCTCCTATGGAAGCGAATATACTCCTTCAGTGGATTCAATCCCTCAACCGATTTCATTACATATGCAAAGTGGATTCAATCTCTCAACCACTATAACTTTGGCACCTGATATTTTATATGAATAGACAATACCTTTGATGTTAAACGAATATTGAGCTATTCAGATGTCCAAGAACGGGAAGGGGAAGGAATTGGATACCACAGATGTCCAAGAACGGGATGGGGAAGGAATTGGATACCAGGTAAAATATATGTGATCTAGAGAGGGCATTAAGGCATTCTAAAAAAAATATCCCTCGCTCTCTTGTTTTACTTATGAGTAATGAGAAGCACCATTAGCACTGAGGAGGAGGGAACTTGTTAGATTATATACCAAATGATATCACAAATACAAGCACTTTTGGTGCTTCCTGGAAGAGCAATATATTCACTCTCTTGTTGAAAAATTCATGTGTGTTATTAGTGTATTTGATCGATCTCTCTCAGACCAAAGCAACTCAGAAGCCCAAAAATATTTATGTGCAGTGGGTTTGATAACCATGGCAATGCTCATTTAGAACCTAAAACAAGCTATGAACCTAAAGTTGTTGGCATCGCAAAATCTTTAAATACTGTTGGACAACATGAAGGTCCATGTTACGGGAATAAGCCTTGTAAAGAGCACAAATACAATTAAAGATGCATTGACTTCTTTTGCTGGCAATGAGTTGGGAAAAGAAAAAGGGCTTGAAAGAAAAGTTGCTATTGGCGTTGACTCTCCTCAGAGGGGAGGGCGTTTTGCATGTTATTCAAGTATAATGGTAGTAGAAAAGAAACATTCTCAGAAGTAAATAAGTTAAGGGTATGCTGATCTGTGTATGATCATAAGCCAATTTGTTTGATGTCAACTAGAAGATAGAAACCTGGAAGAGAATATCCAATCAAATGTTACCCTTTGATATTCATGGGTAAGCTATCAATTCATCTCAACTGGTCCTGTATACTTTATAATGCTTGTTTATGCATGTACAATAAGAGTTGCCTCACAAGTGGTTGCATGCTATTCAATGATGTGCATCCTTTAGAAGAATTACAAACTAAAAATGTTTTACGAGTGTTGAGAAATGATGGACAAGTTCCCCATCCCACATCATCCTGGATTTCCATTGTTTGATAAGGTGCATAAAGATGGATATTGCTGTGAAATTGCTAAGGAAGACAAGAAAGAACTATAGAGGCAGTTCCTTTCTCAACAACAATTAAACAAGAATGGCAACGAATTTAATGTGTCAAAAGCATAATTATAGAACCTAGAGGAAATTAATTCGAGGCGGCCTTTATGGCGTTGCCCTTGTTGCAGTAAATCTACTAACTAATCACATCTCTTGGTTGATCAAAACACGCTGAAGGTATTGAAGGAGGTTGGTGAAAGCGTTTCAGATTTGTAGATAGATCTTGGCAGGCTTTAGTTATAGGCCTTTTCCCATATTTAGTATGTTGGTGATCACATGCATATTAGGAAGAACCGAATGAAGAGTTATGGACAATGACATGATGGATTTATTTGGATATCACATGGATTCAGAAGTCAAAGAAAAATTTATATGATGCCAGGCTAGAGATGTTGACCAATGTGCCTATTATGCATGGCCACAAGCATTTGGTCTTGTCCTGCAAACCGCTAGTAGAAAGAGTTTGGAATGTGAGTTTGTAAAAAGGATGAAGTCATAGGTATATAGTGTGGTGAATAAGGTATGAAATCAATTCTTCCAACATCAACATTGGATGTAAATTAGCACACATAGGCTTTAAAGATTCATTTTTATAAATAATTTTTCCCCCACAATTATAGCACTACCATCTAATACAACACCATTTTGCAAGAAGGATGAGAATAGTGCTTGCAGGATTTGAGGATGAATACATGTCATTTATTCAACCTATGAATTAAGCATCACTTGCCTCCCATACCACAAACAAATCCAGATAGTTTTCAAAAATGTAATTGCAATAACATTTGAAACAATATTGTGTCCTCTAAGTAAGTCACAGAGGAGAATTTCTAGAGATGGTTGGAGAAGACATTTATGGTGTCACAGAGTTTACAAAAGTTCTTGTGGGGATGGATAAACATATCATGTTGTAAAGCACGTCCAATGTTGTAACCTCTTGCTGAGATATTTCAATTGCAATGGATTAAAACTTGTGGATTTGAATTTTATAGATGGATGAATAACAAAGTTTGTTTTTGGAAGAGGGGGTGCTTCTAATGGATTTATGTAAGAGTGGATTAGATTTTTCATGTGTTCAGTAATTAAAAGTTTTTGGAAAATCTTATTGGATGAATTGGTGATTTGAAGCATGTAAATTATTATTATTATTATCCAATTTTAAGGTCACGACTAAGCCAAACACCAAATTGGTGTATGAGAATTCCTCCTTTGTGGTACAAGAGCAGAGGGTATTTCCACAACAGTACGAATTTCTAGAGCAGGGGCTTGCGTCATCTTGCTCAGGAACTACACAGTCTTTCATGGGGGCCAAGTCACCCTCTTCTACGGTGGACCATGAGTGCCACCCTAGGGAGGCAAATTCTACTCATCTTTGGTAGCTGGGAGGATACCACACTTTTCTGGTTCAGTTGGGATGCGGGAAAGGAAATTGTGGGGGATTTTATAGCATTTTGGTGCCATCTCAGCCAGCAGCTGGAGGAGATAGGGGGAAATTGGGCCAAAATTCTGAGGTCAACATTTGGCCAATTCCTTCATGGGATTTTGTGGGTTATTGGAGGAGAACCCAAGGTTAATTTCCCAGAATTTTCTAGGCACCGGATGAGGCCCTAACAACCATTGTTCATAGTTAGCAGTGCAGTTTTCCACATTACATGTTAGTTGCCTTGGGCAAGCCCAAGTGCATGCTTTCAGATCTTGCCTTTGTACCCAACATTTATATTAATAAAATGGCTCAGCTCAGAGCAGTTAATGGAGATTTCTTAGTGTTTAATGTGTTGTTTTTTTACTATGCTTGCTTTGCTTATCATTGTAAATTTCTATTAGGAATATTACAATGGTACTGAAGCATGATCTTGGCCAGCTGTGGGGAAGCTAGCAAGATCATGAAGGTGTTAGACTTGCATGCACAGTGATTGGTGAGCTTATAGACACTCCAATGATGCAAAAATGGGAAAGTACAAAAGGGCTCTTGGAGGAGTGGATAAGGCAAAGCCAAGAGTTGGCTTGTGAAATGGATTGAGGAGCTAGGGTTGTTTGGAATTAGATTGGGGGAAATCATGGGGGATTTTCCAGCATCTTGGAGGAACAACAAGCCCAACATATGCTACAGGTTACAATTTCTGCTTGGGGAGGAGGGCCAAGTATTTTCAAGTCAAATTTGGAGCGTCAAAACTAGAGCAAGCCCTTTTTGGATTTTTGAAAAGAATCTCAGAAATAATTTGGTAGAATTTTTTGGGCATATTTGAGGGTTCAAACAGGGGCCCCAACTTAGCGAACAACTGGAGAAGCTAGGGGGAAATTGGGCTGAAATTCTGAGGTCAACATTTGGCTGATTCCTTCGTGGGTTTTTGTGGGTTATTGTAGGAGAGTCCGAGGATAATTTCCCAGAATTTTCTGAGCACCAGAGGAGACCCTAACAACTATTGTTTGCAGCCAACAATGCAATTTTTCACTGGGTTGGCGGAGAGATTATTGGGGACAACCACATTTCATGTTAGAGTAGTTGATTTCATCACGTGGGCATTGTTAGCTTGCCTTGGGCAAGCCCAGGTGCATGTTTTTTGATCTTACCTTCGTACCCAACAGTTATATTAATAGAATGGCTAAGCTCAACACAGTTTATGGAGATTTCTGGGTGTTTAATATGTTGTAAATTTTGTGTTTGTTTTTTGTACTATGCTTGCTTTGCTTATCATTGTAAATTTCCATTAGGAATATTACAGAGAATGCAAACACAATATTTGATAGAAAGTCCATCAGAATACTAAGCCATTCATTGGCTCTAACATTATGGAGACTAGGTCTAGTATACATATCAATCAACTAGAGATTTCTCTCCATGAACCAAGACTCCTGGTCAAAATTTCTAATAGTCGCTGCTCCAGAGATTGATTCTCCAAAATTTTGTACGATTGGAGCTCTAGAAACTAATGTCAACCAAGCCACTTCCCTAGTTGATGGTATGTAATATTGATGATACCATATACAAGTTGAACCCACTGGTATAAACACAATGAATACCTGCCAAGAAATCTGAGACACAACTGGAATGATCCCTAAAAGTTAATGTGCCCACTGCACTCTGATCAGTTGATGCATGATTCAGTATTGACCCAAATGGAGTTGCATCAAAGGACATTGGTGCACGAAGTATACACCTGTGCAGATTGCTGAAAAGCTGATTGCCAGTTTTAATTCCAACCATTGAAAGAAGCACAAAGCTCATAAGAACGCACAAAGAGTGGCTTAATTTCAAAGCAACATAAACGCGAATGAGAAGGGAGTCTCATTTTATTTTGTAGGGGTTGCCCATGCCACCTAGTAGTTACTAATTATTTGAAGTAGCTAAAATATCATTTGGGCCATTAGTATTATAGGTATCAAAGTAACATTGTATGCAACAATAATGTAAGACCAACATACTGACATGCTTACCCTTCTTCCTCTGCATCCACCCCTTCCCATAACTAAAACGTATTCACCTCTCTGGAATTTGAGATGCACCGAGCCAAAATGGAAAAGCAATAGCTCTGCATACTCAAACAAGCCATATTAACAAGGGCTTATCTGCACTACACTGCTACCCAACAAAACCAGTGTTAAATATACAAGCATCTGCTCCAACTTTATATTATGTTGGTTCAAAATATTTACTAAATGCAGAATATTTACATTTTCCTCTCAAGATCAGATTTAGAGATCCATGAAAGCAGTCCAACATTATCTGGCTAGAAACCCGTGTTAAACGATTTAGTGTTCTACCAATCCACTAGAACCCAACCTCGAGTTACATATGAGTAAATTGGCATGGTTGGTTGCCTGTTCAAAACAGTTGTTACTGCATTTTCTATGCAGCGTCATGGAGAAAAACCCACAAAGCCTGGAAAGTTTTCTAATTTTAGTTTGTTGTTGACAATCTGGTTGTTTGTGCTAAAAGGAAATGTAGCACATGTTAGATTTCATTCCCCTTGAAATGTTATTATTTCCATTGTGTTTGTGTTTTTCCTGGAGGAAAATTTAACAGGTCCTAGTTTTCTTTTGGCATGCAACTTTGTTGAAGGCAATATGCTTGTATTTCTTCTAAAAGTAAATATAGCACATGTTAGATTTCTTTCACCTTTCAATGTTGCTATTGAAAATGCCTTGTATCTGTGATAGAAGAAAATCTAGCACAAAATAGATTTCTTTTTGCCCTGCAATATTGCTTTTGGCAACATACTTGTGTTTGTGCTAAAAGTAAATCTAGCATGAGCTAGATTTCTTTAACCCTGCCATGTTGTTATGTGCTTATGTTTTTGCTATAGGAAAATTTAGCATGGGTTAGATTTCCTTTAGCTTGCAATGGTGTTATCGACAATGTGCGCTTATTTATGCTAGAAGGAAATATATCACTCATTATATTTTTTTCATCTTACAATGTTGTTATTAGCAATTTTCGTTTATGATAGAATGAAATCTTGCACGTGTTAGATTTCTTTTGCTTGATAATGTTGTTGTTGGAAATAGGCTTGAGTTTTTTCTAAAAGTAAATATAGCACATTTTTATTGACAATTTGTTTGTGTTTGAGCTAGAAGGAAATTTAGCATGCACTAGATTTGTTTCACAATGCCATGTTGTGGTTAGCAATCTGGTTGTTTGTGCTAGAAGGAAATATTGTATATTCTTTGACCTTGCGATGTTGTTATTAGAATATGCATGTGACTTTCTTAGAAGGAAATTTAGCACATGTTACATTTCTTTTCTTGCAATGTTGTTGTTGGCAATATGCTTTAGCTTGTGCTAGAAGTAAATTTAGCATGTGTTAGATTTATTTGACCCTACAATGTTGTTTTGTTCTTATGTGTGTGCTAGAAGGAAATATAGTACATGCTAGATTTGTTTCATTTTATAATGTGCTTGAGTTGTGTTATAAGAAAATCTAGCTCATGTTAGATTTCCTTTGCCCTATAATGTTGTTTTTCTCAACATGCTTGTTTTTGTGCTAAAAGTAAATCTAGCATGCACATAATTCTTTCACCTTATGATGTGCTTGTATGCTTGTGTTTATGCTAGAAGGAAATCTTACACACATTAGATTTCTTTCACCTTATAATTTTGTTATTGGCAATGCGCTTATGTTTGGGCTAGAAGGAAATATAGCACACTTTATGTTTCCCTCACCTTCGAATGTGCTTGTGTTTGTGATAGAAATAAATCTATAACATGCACTAGATTTATTCAGTCCTACAATGTTGTTATGTGCTAGAAGGAAATATAGCACGTGTTAGATTTATTTCAATTTGAAACGTGTTTGTGTTTGTGTTGGAAGAAAATTGATCACATGCTAGATTTCTTATACTTTACAATGATGTTGTTGGAAACATGCTTGTATTTGTGGTAGACATAAATATAGCACTTGCTAAATTTATTTCACTCTACAATGTTGCCATGTGCTTGTGTTTGCGTTAAAAGAAAATCTAGCACATGTTAGATTTCTTTTACCTTGCAATGTTGTTATTAGTAACATCTGTGTTTAGGCTAAAAGGAAATCTGACATGTGTTAGATTTTTTTTTGTCCTGCATTGTTGTTGTTAGAAATATATATATATATATATTTGTGTTAGAAGTAAATATAACACAAGCTAAATTTTTCTCAACCTACAATGTTGTTATGTGATAATGTTTCCATTAGAAGGAAATCTAGTATGCATTAGATTTTTTTCACCTTGTAATGTTATTATTTGCAATGTGCTTCTGTTTTTGATATGAAGAAATCTAACATGTGTTACATTTGTTTTTTCCCAACAATGTTTTTTTTTTTTTCCTAAATAAAACTGATCTATTAACAAGTGCGTAATATTACAATATGACCGAGGTCAAAACCAACTGCCTTTGGGATGGCAGATCTAACAGGAAGAAACAGAAAAAGAGACCGTCCATTGTCATGGGGACCGGCCTGGTGGAGAGAACCAAGACCCACGCAGGGGTTCATCACCATAGACATTCTGAGAGTGTACATTATGAACCAGGGACGAGCCCAAAGCCATCTGAGCATAACCAAAACCGTCTGAACATAAACAAACCAGGGACTAGCCCTTAACCATCTGAACATAAACAAAAACCCAGGAATGAACCAAAAAGATGAGGAGAGCTTTTCATTACACAGACTATTCATCAGGCGGAACTTCCTCTACACGGCACCAACCAAACGCTTGCATATCCCTCGCCAGGGCCTCTTCAGAAACCGAGGGCCTCTGTTCCGCAGTCTCCATCACTTCTTCAGGCACACTGAAAGCAGGAACATTCGGGGGATGAAAGGGCGCATTGACAACTCCACTATGAGGATGGGAACCAGGAGTAGTGTGCTGGTCGAGGCCAGGTGGTGGCACAATGGGCACCCCCAGCATGGCCTCCTCCTGAAAAATGACAGAGAAAAGCACAGAAATTCTTGGACGGTTCAGGGCGCTGTCAAAGATGAAACACGCACTACCAGTGTTGGGCGGAGGAACTGAAGCTGTCAGAAGAGACCTCCCTCTCCCACTGCGGGTCCTCGGATAACGACCAACACTCATGCCACTTGAACTTGATGGCATTTCAGACGAGTGGCTGGTAGACGCCCTGGGAGGGAGGCCCCTAGTGTCGCCCCTTCGCCTCCTCATGCGATGGCGTAACCGTGGCATGGTGGAAGCTGGCGTGGGCGCAATGACATACAAACCTGTACGAGACTCAGCGACTAGGAAGCGTCGAGTAGCATGGACTTTATATTTTACAACAGACAACAGAAAGACTGGTTGATCGACAACAAACACTAGATAAACAGAGTGAATGTGCAACGGAGCAGAGTGAATGAGCGAGACCTTACGACAGAGGGAGCACTGCAACTGCAATTGAACCTCGACATAAAACTCCTCGCCTCCCCTCTCTTTAACCTCGCCCAACTTGCTGCGACAGAACTGCCCAATAATGGCCTCATTGATGAATGAAACATAATGTAGCATGCCAAAGCATGCGAAGGAGAAATTCCAAGCAGAATCCATGGTGTGAACTCCCATCTCCCCAGAAGCCGTGCCTTTGAGCTCAACGCTGAATAAATGCCAAGATCTGGCATGCGATGGCGTGTAAATGTGCTCGTCCTGGGTGGGCAGGTGTCGATCTACCTTGCCCATCCCCTGTCCTGTCAACATAAACTCCTTACCGATCACCCGCATCCGGGATTTCCCAACAGTGTTTTTGTTGACAATATGTTTGTGAATTTGTACTAGAAGGAAATCTAGTTTGTGTTATATTTTCTTCACAATGCCATCTTATTTTTGACAATCTAGTTATTTATGTTGGAAGGAAATCTAACGCTTTGCATTGTTCAAAATGTGCTTGTGTTTGTGATAGAAGTAAATCTAACATATGCTACATTTGTTTCACCTCGCAATGTTTTTTTTTTGTAAGTTAGGCTAAGCTATATTAGATCATAAAAGAAACTTTACATAGGCATTGGGTTGAGATGGCAAGCAATGCTTAGCCAATCCCAGCTTTGGTAGCTTTCAAAATAAAGCAGGTTTGGGGCTGCCTCCTAGGAGGAAACCATCCCCTTAATAGAGTCAAACAATCATGTTTTACAAAATGTTCTGTAACACATATAAAAGCAAAATAACTATAGTATGTCTTGAGTTGACAAAAAATATAGATGAACCGAGCTACCACGCAGTTGTGGTGTTCCTTCATCATCCTATGTTGCGGGGTCCTCTTCCTCGATGAGGCATCCATATTCATGTGCAATGGCCTCCTCCTCAGCTGTTGGCTCGCGCGGGGGCTTTGGGGGGGGGATGTGTGGATGATTGGAGCAACATGGTACTATGCATCCAGAAATTTGGTCCATACTCCATCCGAATCCATGATCCAAACATCTGTCTCCTCCTTCGCTAGCTCGTGCATAGGGAGCGGCTCGGTTTTTCGAGGAGTGGGCAGCTTAGAGTGCGCTATGGTGGACTTCTTGGGGCCTCTTTTACCCCTCGGATTCTCTGGAGTTAAGAAAATATCTTCCTGGGTGCGCTAAGGCATTTGAGTAGCCTCCCTATCGTGGTTGCCTGAAGAGGAACCCTCAATGGATTCCAGATGCTAATCTTGACCGCGGTGATAACGCCCCAAGAATGCATCTCTTTGGCTACCCCTGATGGGCTTTTGACGTTGTTGCTAGGCCATGGGGAAGCTGACAAGTAGAGTTAGGGAAGTCGGGCTCAGAGCAGTGAGATGTGCAGTAGGGATTTGCGCAACATAGGTGCGCGGCGGGGGGGCGCGCAACAGGCGGTCACGCAACAAGGGAGTCCACCGCAGATAGCTCGTAGCAGGGAGAGGCACAAGAGGAGGGGCTTTCCACAGGGATGCGCACAACCAGGGGGTGCGCAACCAGGAGGATTTCAGAGGGAGGAGCACACTGTAGGAGGGTGCGCGATAGGGGGCATGCGCAGCAGGGGGAGCGCGCAAGGAAGCTAGAGCAGCAATGTGATGGCAAGGGGAATAACAAAAATGGCTCTAGAGACCAGCTGGAGCAACATAGAGATCGCAGAATGGGGAGATTCAGGGCCTTTTGAAGACCTGTGGCACGAACACAGATGCGGTGAGGGGTTGTGGCATGCTCACAAATGCGATGAGGGACAATCCAAGTGTGACTGCATGTGATTCAGATTATGGCAAGAGATCAGGTGCAACAGAGCACCGTTATGAATGATTGATGAATTGAGTTTCCACATCAAGTTAAAGTTGGCGTTGCAGGGCATCGTCAGTCTGAGCATGGGAGGGTCTGTCCTCGCACGATTGGGGCGTGTCACCCGCATCCGGGGTTTACCTTGCAATGTTGTTATGTGCTTTTGTTTATGATAGAATGAAATATAGCACGCGTTAGATTTCTTTCACCTTACAATGTTATTATTGGAAACGTGATTTTTTTGTGCTAGAAGAAAATATTGTGAGTGTTAGATTTATTTTTCCTTACAATGAAGTTATTGTTAATATCCTTGTATTTATGCTAGAAGTAAATCCAACATGTATTAAGTTTCTTTAACCCTACAATGTTGTTATTTTCTTATGTTTGTGCTGTAAGTATATGTTGCATGTGCTAGATTTCCTTTTACCCTGCTGCAGTGTTGTTGTTAGCAAGATGCTTATGTTTGTGCTAGAAGTAAATCTAACACACACTAAATTTCTTTCACCTTGCAACATTTTTATTGACAATGTGCTTGTGTTTGTGATAGAGGGTAATATAGAATGATTTTTTTCACAATGCAATGTTGTTGTTGGGACATGTTTCTATTTGTCCATTATTTCATCCTTAGACCACATATTCCATACAAAGGGCCTTATAATCATTTAAGGGTTTAACATTTCTTATATTGTAACAACGATCTACATAGGCATGGACTAAAACCTCATTGTCTTCAAAAAGTAAGGAAAAATTTCGCAAACATGGAGATGTCATAGGAAAGATTATTGTTGCAATGTTTTTTTTGACAATGTGTTTGTGTTTGTGATAGAAGAAATTTCATCATGCACTAGATTTACTTTAGAATGCAATGTTGTTGGCAATCTCTTGTATGTGATAGAAAAAATTCTTCAATGTATTTGCCTTTTTATGGTCTCTTGTTGTAGTATCTACTATTGTTGTTATTTATTCACAACCTATTCTTGTCTCTTAGTAACGTGCTTATGATTGTGCTAGAAGGAAAGCTAGCAGGTGCTAGTTTTATTATAGACACAATTAAAAGAACATAATAAATTATTTAGGGGTGGCGCCCTTTTTCTAATCAATACCATGATTAGCTATTATTGTGAGTTCTACACTTGTTATTGTTCTTGTTCATTTTGTTACACATACAATGATGCAAGTGGTGGTAGTATTTATAAATTCATATTTTCTTCGATAATTTGAAACTATGATAATAGCTTCTTACTTTATTTTCAAAAACCATGGACCATGAAGCTAGTGGGAATTCAAAGGAACCATCCAAGGAAAAAGGAAATTCACCAAATACAACACCAAATTCTTTAAATGGTATGACACTTTTAAAATTGGTTTGTACTTTGTTACAATGGTTGCTAATAAATGATTATTGATTAATGAAGTTCATGTTATCCTTAATTTTTAAGAAAAATTGCATATGCTTTGATCTTCTTTGCTTTTGTGCATATGTATGAAATGAGATGTTATAGAAGATGAATTCATATTGTTTTTTAATTCATTTAAAATTTTACCACTATAAATTCTTACAAATGTTTGCAGATGCTAAGAACTATGGTACCTATGGTACAAACTGTGAGATACTAAAACTCTATTTTATATTCATTTTCAAATAATTTGACAAAATTCTAGTATGCAATTTACAACTTAATGAATTTTGATTTATTATTGAATAATCTCCTAGACCAGATTTGATTGAAGCTTCAAGTCACGAATCACCAAATACGATAAAGAATTCAATGTTTAAGTTGGATAACTATGAGAGTTTTGCTACATCTGGATTGAATAATTGCATAGATCTTTTAAAACACATCGCTACCATTCTAAGATATCGCTATGTAAGATGTAAAAAAACATCATCTGTACTTTATTTACAACAGAAAGGCAAACTTATTGACAAAATACCAGATGAAAAACTTGATTGTCATTTACTTTCTTTGAGAAGAGTATATTTATCTGAATTAGAAGAGAACATCACTGAAAGTGATTTCAAACCTACTATAGAATTTCAAAAAGCTAGGAAAATTGAATTTGAGACATGTTGTGGCCAGCAACAACCCCCCTTCTTATTTAGTATTAGTGGTAATACTAAATAAGTGGGGACCCTTAGTCGGAAAAAATCCAAAAAATCAATTACTGCTTGTTTTCCTTTTTTCAATAAAACTTACTATCACAAACTTGGGAGAAAATTCCTTAAAAAATCTAAAAAAATTAAGTTTTATGATAGCTTAGAATAAAATCATTCTTTGAAAAATATCGCGCCGCAAAAAAGGTAATGAAGGCCTCTTTATAAGCGGAACACAAAAATAGCGAGATCGCGATGCGAAACTACATTCATCGCATCGCATGCTTAGAATGTTATATCTTACGATGAAAACTTCAAATCACCGATGAACGATAACATATATCGCAAATTGCATGTCGCAGAAAATATGTTAACGGATGTTTGTCATATGTTATGTCTTGCGATATTGTGATATAGAGATTTCACGATGTTACACTATTGCGCTATTTTGATTCCACGAGATTGCGATCTGCGATATTGCGATATTGCGAAGCAAATCACAGATCACCTTATCGCAGATCTTTAAAAGCTCATTACACGAAGAAATCTTTTCATAAATCGAGACCTCGTTATGCGCTTTAATGTTAAATTAAGATCACCTTATCACAGATCTTTAAAAGCTCATTACACGAAGAAATCTTTTCATAAATCGAGACCCTGTTATGCGCTTTAATGTTAAATTAATGAATTGGTTGTCATTCATTAATGAGAAATGGTTTCGTTCTGATCAAAGAGTTAGTTCACGTAAAGTGGTATATTTTATACGTCTTCAGCATTTAAAACTTTCCCGTCACCTTTTTCATATCATTATTCTCACTTAATTCATAAACTGCAGGAGCGAAGAACATAGAACTATACAAAGCAGTACTCAGAGTATTATGGGAAAGAAAGACAAAGCCTTAAGTTCTGAAGATAAAGAAATGACGTCCTTGTACACAAACACCGCCTGCAACAAAGACGCTGGTATTACTACTTGGGAGGGCATGTATAATCTACTTGAGGAAGAAAACCCCAGAGTAATGGAGGTTACAGCTACTGCGGGATCACATGGGTCTTCCGAAGCATCTCTTACAGAGCTAGCTTGTTCATTCTTGCACCGAATAGCAGCAAGACCTAGAATTCTTCCATACACAGATATGATTAAATGGGTGCTGGATAGCACTGATATTACGAACAGACAGTTTAAGACTCAGGGTCAAGAGCTTATTGGCTCATTCACTCCATAAGATTTGAAGCTTATGTATCATTTGCCGGAGCGACATGCAACTTATAACAAACAATTCATGGAGAAGTTTGCCAAAGAAAATGAAAACCCGGCAGAATGCACCAAGGACTGGTCCAGGAGAGACGAACCATTGAAGAAAGATAAACACGGTATGTATAGTACTGGTTCTCTCACTTCTCCGTATTGCTTTGCTGCTGCTATGCTCTGTCGGCTTTTTGGAAAGCCAGACATTAATAAGTTTTCACCTGAATGGCTTCCGTTATTGAATGCTGCTGTTAATGCTACTATCGTGGATTGGGCTAAGATATTATCTGACAACTTAGCCACGACTATTTTGAATTACCGATCTAAACGGACTGTCTCTCAGAGAATTTATTCTCCTTTTTACTTATCTGCTTATGTAATGGATTCAATCTGTTATGTTTCTAAGTTTCCTTTAATGGGTTGGAAATGGACAATCCAATATTTCCTACCCATTCATGTTTATCACAAAGAATTGTGGGATTCAGAGTTCATTCCCTATTTTTACAAGATTTGCCATGGCATCATGTTGCCCCTGTACAGAATGATGTATGATAAGGACGCTCCAAGATTTTCTCCTAAAGCAGAAGTAGATATTCTCCCTGTCACAAGATGGTTCGGAGAAGAATTATTTACATATGTTAGGGTTTTTGGAAGTTTTGCTTCTCCTCATGTTTTACCTTTGTATGTCCCTGATAAACTCATGGCTCGAGAAATTGTTTATCAAACCTGCGGAGAAGGAGGTATGACTAAAGATTTGAAGGATAAAAAGAAGGCCATCTGGCCACAATTTCCTGTGGCCTGTGGGGCCTTTTCATTATTTGATGTTGGTCATGCATTTAAAGAAGTAAACAACATTACATGTTAACATTTGTTCAAGTTTCCAAGAAGATCATTCGACCCCTATGATATTGTTAAAAATTTCACTACTGCAGTCAAGGTAAGAGTATTTTCTAAAAAAAATGATATTTTTGATGACATGTTCCAAGAAAAAGGCACTTTTAAATATATTCTACATTCGGCTCAAATACGGTTTCCTCCGGCAGAGTTTCAATAATTCAAAATGTACAGAGAAAGGAGGTTAACTACTATCCCTTTGGATAAATTACGCTTGAAACCCGTAAGGGAACCAACTCCTAGTATCAGTCTCAGTAGAAGTTCAGATACAAACAAGTCTAAGTCAAAGTCCGGAAGAGAAACCACTGAACACTCTAAAAGTGAAGGGTCAGTAAGGGATACTGCCCAGTCTAAAGCACTCTCACAGCAACAGATTTCAGCCTCTCCACAGTTGAATCTTCCCCCTCTCATTGTACAGCAATCATCAGTCAGAACTGAGTTAGATAAGGAATGACAAACATTCAATGATTTGATTAATATTGAAGCACAAAACACACAGACACCTGTGAGCAATGTACAGACAACAATAAATATAGTCACAGGAGTAACTACCAATGTCTCAGAAACAGAACATATTCCCATAACCCCATCCTCTGAACTCATGCTCAAGATAGAGGAAATTCCTTCTCTTGATGTATTCTATAGTCCACAACACAAGGCAGTGGTAAGAAGACAAAGGAAGAAAAAGAAATTAGAAAATGTGCTCTCTCATGATGCAGAACACCTAGATGTTCTATGGCAAGATCCTACTACTGATCCAACTAAAAATCTCACTAAATTATCTCAGATCACAGGAGCTTATGCCTCTGTAGCCATTGACAAAGCATCTGAGGTACGACAATTATTGAATGAGAAAGAAGATCAGATACAGGTTTTGCAACAACAACTGCAAGAAGCCAATGCTAACAGTGAAGCTCAGAAACAATTTAAAAAATTACAGCGAGATTTTCAACAAATGCAGATTGGATATCAGAACAGTTTGGCCGAAAAAGAGAAACAACTACAGATTATGCAAGAAATGCACAAAGATGATCTCAAGCTCATAGAGTTTATCACAAAGTCTATTTCCTTAAATGACCAACTACTGCAACAACAATAAATGTTATGTCAAACAATACCAGAATGGAACTCTTATTGTGAAGGAAGTGATAAAATCACTAATCATGTCGTAGACTTACGACATGATTATGATTTAACTGATAAAAGAGTTTCTGACTACTTGGCTTGGCAAGAAACAGAGGAAGGGAAAAGAGTAGGTGCATCTATAATCAATAAAAATCACAAAGAAATACTTTTTAATGAATGGGATGCACAAATCAAGAAAGCAGAGCAAGCGGCAGAAGAAACAGCGACAACAGCCAGCAATATTATTGATTGTATAAATGAAAATTTACACAAGGCAAATCTGATCTCTGAAACTACTCTAGGGTACCTACCAAAAGCACAGCAACTGCAGACAGAATGGAAACAGAAAGCCCAAGAAAAGGCATAATTGATTAAAGGATTAACAAAGTTAAATTGGGATTCTTACTGGGCATGTCTGGTAAAACCACACAGCCAGTGTATGACTCTCAAGTGTATCATCAATTCTGCTGAGAAGATAGCGCCAGCTCTTGCCAATTCCGTTTTCACGGGACAGTTGAAATCTGAAGTCGGCCAGCCTATCCTTCTCAGATCAATGCTGAACGCTTGCAATTCCAAAGAACAGATTCACAATTAGTTAATTGTTAAATTTTAGTTTTAGATTTAGTATTAGTCTTGCTTTATTTTTGCCTAAAAAGATGACGGTCATTTAAACCGTATCCTACATTTTTGTAATTAATTATTTTTAGATTTAGTTAGTAGTATTTAAACCCTTCTCATGCATTTAGAGAAGGGTCCTGAAATTTGTCAAAAACTTGTCCTCAGAATATGCACTTTTGCACCCTCCGAGGATGTTTTGATAAATGAATGGAACATGATTTATTGATATCTGCGTTTAATATCTACTACTGATGTTGCACTTCTGTACTCTTAGTGGATGTTGGATTAAGAAGAGATAAGTCATTATTGTTTGAAGCTCATGAGTAGAACTATTTATAAATGGTACTTTTATCTCTTAACTATTTTTGCCTCTGTGTGAAAGTGATACTTATGTTCAGTTGTTTATGTATTAATGCTTGAATGTTTGAGTTATCATTTGGCACTTTTGTACGGTGATAACTATTTATTTATGCTTAATGTATGAATAGCTTATTATGTGATATGTTTTTCACTACTGTTTCGTCTAACTTTTTATATAAAGTGGTTTATCTTTATTGAATTCTTTTCTTATAACAGTTGAATGATCTTTATTACCAATTGTTATTTGAAATCATTTTAGATCACATAATAGAAAGATTATATCCCAGGTTAGTTTAGAACTAGATATTTCTGTTTAATTAGAATACAATTGCATGTTATTAGATTAGAAATAGAATAAAAGCATTTCACTTAGGAACTTTTTAGAAAGGAAATATCAATTCTCAAACACACACACACATAATTGGGAAACTGGTCCCATTATCCCCAGTCGGACCCACTACACCAAACGGAAAAGGAGCTGCTAACCAAGGTCCGAACCGGGTGGGTATCCCCCTTGTTGTAGACCCGATTTTCGGAGCTTCAACATATTTGGCGCTAGAAGGAGGGCCCCGAACTATGAATGGCAAGTAAATCAAAATCTAAATACCATTCTGAGAGTAAATCGCCTTCACCATCTCCCCCGATTTCTCCATCGCACATAGAATTTTTAAATCTAGAGCCAGAAGTCGAAATAACAACAACCACTGCCACAAACCCTGACTTTTCAGAAGAATCTGCTATTGAACCTCTTGAAGTTGAATCTTTGATTCATAAACTTCAGCGATTTTCAATATCACCTCAAAGATCTGATAAATCCCAAGGCAGTGTGACTTCGCAATATAATCCTGCTCATCCTCTTACCAGATTACAGAGCGAAAAGCTTGGCATTCAGCCAACTGAGTTACCTCTACCTACAAGGAAGAGAGCAAGGAAATCACCCAAAGGGTCTGATAGTGAGACTTTTTCATCATCATCATCCATCTCAACCTCTTCATCGCGAAGTCAACCATCCACCCCTCAACTTCAGGTTATTGTTCATCAGTCCACTCAAACTTCCGCATCTCCTTCTCAAACATCTGGAATCATAAGATCTTCATCCTCCCAACCACAAGGATCATCTTCTGCACTTTCCTCTATTAGTAGTTCAGCGATGGCCTCTCCATGGAATAATCCAGGGGCAGTCTTAATGCCTGCACCCTTGAGTCAATTACCAACCCATCCTGAAAAATGGCTGCCTAAGTTTAACCCTGAAGTAGGCATGTTAGCAGAAGAGCATATAAATAATTTTATGTTGTCCATAAATCTCAATGGAGTTATTAATGAAGATACTGTTGTCCGACTTTTTCCCTATACTCTTCAAGGAGCAGCTGGATCATGGTATTTCTCATTACCATCTGGATCTATCACTAGTTGGGATATCTTTCAAGATCAATTTTTGACTAAATTTGGTGATGACAGGTCTACAACGACATTAATCAATGACCTGTCTAATCTTAGCGCCGAGTCAAAGGAACCCATCAAGGATTTTAATTCACGTTTCAACAAATTGTTAAATAAAATTCCTACTGCCTCCAAGCCTAGTGAAGAAGTGCGAAGTGAATGGTACATTTTTGCTTTACCATCAAACATAGCAATCTTCGTTGATAGGGCTAACAAAACAACTTTAGCAGACAATATGAAGGAAGCAATAGCAGTAGAGAAACATATCATTGCTTTAGAAAAGAAAAATGCGATAAAGGAACGAAAATCCAAGAAAGTTACTTTTAAGGAAGATCCCAAGAAAAAACAACCAAAAGATCCATTTGATTTAGAAGGATTGTAGAAAGTTTTGAAAACCATGTCCAATGAAATGGTTGACATTAAGAAACAAGTGGCAGAAACATCTTCTAAAAAGCCTTTTAAGCCTTTCAGAAGAAACCCTTCAACTGATTCAAAGCCACCAAATGCTATTACAAATGCTGAATCAGAAGAAGAAGAAGAGGAGACTGCTACTGAAGAAACTACCGATGAAGAAGAAGTTGTAGAAGTACAAGGTATGTGGGATTTCATCCTCCCAGATGAGGAAGATCAAGAAGCATCCCCGGTTAACACTCGAAGTAGAAATCAACTTCATCCTCCTCAACCTACTCCTAAGCCAAAGAGCGCAAGCTCAATGACTAAGGATAAAGTTGCAGCCAAGAAAACGACATCCAAAGCAACTCAAACTAGCCCAGTCCAAACAGATTCATCAACTCCATCAAAAACACTAATCGTTTCGGATGAAATGGAGTATAGTATCATAGAAGACATGAAGAAGACTAGGGCTAACATCACTTTTTATGAATTGAACAAGTTAAAACACCAGCAAAAGGTACTTTTAAAAGAATTACATGCTGTACCAGAAAAACCTTTGCCCGATCTTGTAATCTCTCAAGCTTCCAACGAGATGGGAAGACCTCCAACTAATACGATTAGCAAAGTTGATCTAGAAAATATCGCTTTAATTAGAGGAAGGTCGAGATCTCATACTCCTCCATTTCTTCTTACTTATGAAGTTTTCAATAAAAATTTGCATAATTGTTTAGTGGATTCTGGAGCTTCATCTTATATTCTACCAAAATCAATATGTGCAAAGTTGAACATTCAACCACAAAAATCTGTTGTGCGCATAGTCCAGTTAGATCGATCGCAAGTTGAAGTGATCGGTGAATTAAATCAGGTTACCATAAGACTGTCATCTAATCCAAAGGTATGTCAAGTTATCGACATTTTAGTTGCAGATATTCCAGAATTTTATGGCTTAATTCTTAGCAGAGTTTGGTCAGAAAAACTTCATGGATACTTCGCAACTGATTGGTCGCATATGTGGCTTCCTTACAATGGTAAACCAAATCAGATAAAGGTTGAGCGAGAAAAACATCAGAAATACATAGTAACAAAACTGGAGGGAGAAAATGAACCGGTTGCATACAACAATAATATCATTGGCAACTATTCAGTTGATTCTTTCTTAGGAAATTTCAATGCTCATACTTCACCTTACTTAGAACATTCTGTTTTATCTCAAGTAGAAAATTTTTCTCAAACAGATAGTTCTAAATGCATTAATTTTGTAGATACTCCTGTAAATAAATCTTTATTTTGGAAGTTATTTTTTGATGGTTCTAAGTCTAATGAAAGAGCAGGAGCAGGATGTGTGTTGGTTAGTCCAGAGGGAAACAAAATTATGCTAACTTGTAGACTCGAGTTCGATTGCACCAATAATACCGCAGAATACGAGGCTTTAGTCCAAGGATTATACAAAGCAATCGGATTAGACATCAAATATCTACAAGTTTTCGGAGATTCTGAAATTGTAATCAAACAGGTACGCAATACTATACATTGTTTATCAGGTCATTTAAAGCATTATCAATCTTTAGTTCAAGATCTGACTGAACACTTTATAGCATTTAATATTTCTTCAATTCCCAGAACCCAAAATGCTAGTGCAGACCTCCTAGCGAACGTAGCCTCCAAGCTCATTCCTGCAGAAGACTTTAGCCCTGACCGATTTTCAATCGAATTAATCTTTAGACCTTCGATTCCTGATAACATTACCAATTGGAGGATTTTCAATGATGATCCTGATATTGTAAGTTTCCTCACATCTGAAGGATCTTACACTAATCAGATAATTGATGAAGACGAACATGACAGACAATTGCAACAAGATAGCACTAATAATGCTATGCTAAAGTCAATAGTCAAGTTAGAAGACCTTTATGATTTGAAAGATCGATTCAAAAGATCTACCAATTCAAAACTGCAAAGTTCAACTTTGAATTATGAATTAGTAAATCTAGGAACTGATACCAAACCACAGAATATCAACCTAGGCCTTGGCCTAGCTCTTGAAGAAAAATTAGCATATGTTTGTCTTTTGAAACAATACAAAAGTGTCTTTGCTTGGAACTACGATGAACTCAAAACTTATGACACTTCTATCATCCAACATACTATCCCAATGATAAATGACGAAAAACCTGTCCAACAAAAGCTGAGAAAGATCCATCCCAATCTATAAAATCAAATCAAATTTGAACTCAATAAGTTATTGAAAGCCAAGATTATTTTTCCCGTTTGACATTCTAAATGGGTTTCCAATATGGTTCCTGTTAGAAAGAAGAATGGAGACATTAGAATTTGCATTGACTTTCGAAGCTTTAACAAAGCTTGCCAAAAATATTATTTTCCTTTGCCTCTTATGGAGCAAATATTGCAGGATCAGAATTAATGTCTTTCTTAGATGGTTTCTTTGGCTAAAACCAAGTGTTGGTTCATCCTTATGACCAATTGAAAACCACATTCAGGACAAAATGGGGCACTTATGCATATCAAAAGATGCATTTTGGTCTGATCAACGCTGGTGCCACATTTCAGAGAGCCATGGACATCGCCTTCAAGGGATTAGTTAACAAATCAATGGTAATTTACTTGGATGATATAACTGTATATTCCAAGAAACGAAGCAATCATCTTAAAGATTTAAAACAGATCTTTCAACGTTGTCAAAGGTATGGAATTTCACTTAATCCCAAAAAATCATTTTTTGCATTAAGTGAAGGAAAACTTCTTGGATTCATAGTATCAAAATCTGGAATTCATATTGATCTTGATAGAATCAAGGAGATTTTTGAAATACCCTTACCTCACAACAAGAAAGCTATGCAATCTTTCCTCGGCCAAATTAATTTTGTAAAGAGATTCGTGCCAGATTTTCAAGAATTGTATCTCCTTTACAAGCAATGATTAAAAAGAATTCAAACTTAAAATGGGGCCAAAACGAATATGAGACATTCAATCTGATCAAACAAGCAATTGTTAATGCTCCATCTTTAGCAACTCCAAATTTTTCCGATCCTTTTATTTTGTATACATTTGCCTCTGATAAATCATATGCTGCGATACTCACTCAAGAAAATCAAGACAAGGCAGAAGCCCCAATTGCTTTCTTCAGTTCAAATTTACAGGGGGCTGAATTGAATTATTCAGATGTAGAGAAACAAGCTTATGCTGTTTTCAAAGCAATTAAATATTTCAGACCCTTTTTACTTAAAACCCATACAAAAATCATATTGTCGTTTCCAGCGGTAAGAAATCTTTTAGTTCAGAAAGATGTGGGTGAGAAAAGAGCCAATTGGATTACTGCCTTACAAGAATATGATGTAGAAATCAAACCAACAAGTATTGTAAGAGGCCAAGGCTTTTGCAAAATACTAGCAGGAGCATCGCTTATTTCTGAAAAACCATCTGCAGAGATACAAATGTATGAGGTAAGCCTAAACGATGTTGAATCATTATATGCTGATATCATTTTTTATCTAAAGAATGGATATGCTCTTCCAAATCTCGATTACACCAAGAAAAGAGCTTTGAGGTTAAAGGCTAAACAATATCAGCTTGTAAATGATGTTCTTTTTAAAATGAATTATGATTTTGTTCTCTTTAGATGTCTTGAGAAATTTGAAGCTGAAAAAGTCTTGCAGGAACTTCACGATGGGCCAGCAGGTGGACATTATGCTGGAGATGCTACTGCACATAAAATCCTTCGCGCAGGCTATTACTGGCCCACATTATTCAAGGACTCACATAGCTACGTAAGAAAATGTCACGTTTGTCAAACTGCTGCTGGAAGACAAAAGAAACCATCATTGCCATTACAACCAGTTAACATTGAACAACCTTTTGATCAATGGGGATTAGATATAATAGGTGAGATCGTTCCTCACTCTTCTAAGCAACATAGGTATATCATTACAGCAACTGATTATTTTACTAAATGAGTAGAAGCAGTTCCTCTCAACACTGCTAACGCCCAACATATCATTGAGTTCATAGATCAGTTCATAATCACCAGGTTTGGTTTACCTTATGCTTTAATGTTTGATAATGCATCGTATTTTTCTAGCAATGCTATGACTGAATTCGCACTCAAGAGAGGTTTCAAACTTAAATACTCTGCCAATTATTACCCACAGGGAAATGGTTTAGCTGAATCCACAAATAAAAACTTAATCAGAATCATTAAGCGAACCAGTGATCAAAATCATAAAAATTGGCATAAGTCTTTAATATATGCTTTATGGGCAGATCGAATAACGCAGAAGGCCTCCATTGGCACTTCTCCCTTTAATTTAGTTTATGGGAAAGAAGTGGTTCTTCCAACTCATCTAGCAATTCCTTCTTTAGCTTTAGTTCAATATATTGATGAAGCACCAACTTCTTCCTTACAACTAAGGCAGATGGAAATAATTAAGCTAGAAGAACAACGAGAAAAGGCCAAAATAACTCATGCTCATCACTAAGCGTTAGTTAAAGCTTTTTTTGATTCAAACATGACATCTATAAAGGACTTTCAGATGGGAGATTTAGTTTTAAAATGGGACAAAGCTCATGAGGAAAAAGGGAAACATACGAAATTTCAATGAATGTGGCTTGGTCCTTTCCAAATCACAGAGATCATAGGTCCATCTACTTTTATGTTACAGGATTTAACAGGAAAAAGAGAGTCTTTACCTGTTAATGGACAGATCCTCAAAAAATATTTTCCATAGAAGATCACTCTTCTATTTTGTATATTAGTTTTCTTTATTGTCATAATAAAACCGGTTGTAAATCGTTACATTTGGAAATTCACGAAAAATACACAAATTCTCTTTTTGGTTTTTTGTTTTTTCACTTGTATAAATAGAATTATTCTAGAAAATTGATCATTATTATTCAAAGATGCAGTTAAAAGCTTTAGGCCTAGAAATGATACTAGTTTCAACTTTGAAAATTTTGATAAAAAACAACTTTTAGTGGGAAATTGTTTTATGTCAGTCTAATGAAAGGTATCAATAACAAAACAAAGATTCTCTCTAGAAAATTTCTTTCCAAAAACTCTACCATTGTCTTCGAGAGCTATCTTAAGGAAACAATGACTTCCTCCCCAACTAGGAAATTACAACATTCAGGGAATAATCCAATGATACACTTTTAACTTAAAGAGTAAGAGGTCTCATCACGAGCCAACTTATCATGATCATAGATATTATAGCTTGCTCACTTTGCCAAAACTACATAGCACAGCAGGGCAATGAATCAAGATTGTTGCAATCAAAAGACAAGGGGTCTCATCACGAGCCAGCTGGTTCAGCAAAGTTATAAATCAAGTGAATGGCACTATCATAAATTGGCTACCAAACCAAGACATTGTTATTTAAGGATTAAAAAGAAAAATGAAATGCAATAAGTGTGAGTATGGATTTCTCTTTGAAAATTGTATATTTCTATAAGTGGGACAAAGGATCATTACTGGATAATAGGTAACCCTCTCGAGGATATAAACTTCTGCTGGCAGCGGAGGCTCTACCTACGAAAAATGAGCATATTTAAAACTGATTTACAGAGAAGCCTTTTGTTTTTATCCTTATAAACCAAGTAATGACTGATATAAATACAAGGACTAGCTTGAGTAAGTATATAATCAAAGTTGAATATAGAAGAAACGAAATATCATTGATATATAAAAGCATAATGTACTTTGTCTTTTTAGAATAAAGTTTGATTTTCTAAAAAGATTTCTATTTTGAAAGTTTAGAAAATTCAAAAGAAAAACAGAGATAACTGGTTCTTCCGAGCACCGCTAATCATAGGCTAATAACAATTCCCTTCTTATTTAGTATTAGTGGTAATACTAAATAAGTGGGGACCCTTAGTCAAAATTCCAAAAAATCGCTAGCGCTCGCTTCTCTTTTTTTTTTTTTTATAAAATATATATATATATATATATATATATATATATATATATATATATATATATATATATATATATATATATATTTTTTAAATTCTCTCTCAATAAAACTTACTATCACAAACTTAGGAGAAAATTCCTTGAAAAATCTAAAAAACTTAAGTTTTATGATAGCTTAGAATAAAATCATTCTTTGAGAAATATCGCGTCGCAAAAAAGGTAATGAAGACCTCTTTATAAGCGGAACACAAAAATAGCGAGATCGTGATGCGAAACTACATTCATCACATCACATGCTTAGAATGTTATATCTTACGATGAAAACTTCAAATCACCGATGAGCAATAACATATATCGCAAATCGCATGTCGCATAAAATATGTTAACGGATGTTTTTCATATGTTATGTCTTGCGATATTGCGATATAGAGATTTTGCGATGTTACAATATTGCGCTATTTTGATTCCACGAGATTGCGATATTGCAAAGCAAATCGCATATCACCTTTTCGCAGATCTTTAAAAGCTCATGACACGAAGAAATCTTTTCATAAATCGAGACCCCGTTATGCGCATTAATGTTAAATTAATGAATTGGTTGTCATTCATTAATGAGAAATGGTTTCGTTCTGATCAAAGTGTTATTTCACGTAAGGTGGTATATTTTATACGTCTTCAGCGTTTAAAATTTTCCCGTCACCTTTTTCATATCATAATTCTCACTTAATTCGTAAACTGCAGGAGCGAAGAACAGAGAACTATACAAAGCAGTACTCAGAGTATTATGGGAAAGAAAGACAAAGCCCTAAGTTCTGAAGATAAAGAAATGACATCCTTGTACACAGAGACCACATGCAACAAAGATGCTGGTATTACTACTTGGGAGGGCATGTATAATTTACTTAAGGAAGAAAACCCCAGAGTAATGGAGGTTATGGCTACTGCGGGATCACATGGGTCTTCTGAAGCATCTCTTACAGAGCTAGCTTGTTCATTCTTGCACCGAATAGCAGCAAGACCTAGAATTCTTCCATACACAGATATGATTAAATGGGTGCTGGATAGCACTGATATTACGAACAGACAGTTTAAGACTCAGGGTCAAGAGCTCATTGGCTCATTCACTCCACAAGATTTGAAGCTTATGTATCATTTGCCGGAGCCACAGGCAACTTATAACAAACAGTTCATGGAGAAGTTTGCCAAAGAAAATGAAAACTTGGCAGAATGCACCAAGGACTGGTTCAGGAGAGACGAACCATTGAAGAAAGATAAACACGGTATGTATAGTACTGGTTCTCTCACTTCTCCGTATTGCTTTGCTACTGCTATGCTCTTTCGGCTTTTTGGAAAGCCAAACATTAATAAGTTTTCACCTGAATGGCTTCCGTTATTGAATGCTGCTGTTAATGCTACTATCGTGGATTGGGCTAAGATATTATCTGACAACTTAGCCACAACTATTTTGAATTACCGGTCTAAACGAACCGTCTCTCAGAGAATTTATCCCCCTTTTTACCTATCTTCTTATGTAATGGATTCAATCTGTTATGTTTCTAAGTTTCCTTTAATGGGTTGGAAATGGACAATCCAAGATCCCCTACCCATTCATGTTTATCACAAGGAATTGTGGGATTCAGAGTTCATTCCCTATTTTTACAAGATTTGCCATGGCATCATGTTGCCCCTGTACAGAATGATGTATGATAAGGACGCTCCAAGATTTTCTCCTGAAGCAGAAGTAGATATTCTCCTTGTCGCAAGATGGTTCAGAGAAGAATTATTTACATATGTTAGGGTTTTTGGAATTTTTGTTTCTCCCCATGTTTTACCTTTGTATGTCCCTGATAAACTCATGGCTCGAGAAATTGCTTATCAAACCTGTGGAGAAGGAGATTTGACTAAAGATTTGAAGGATAAAAAGAAGGCCATCTAGCCAAAATTTCCTTTGCCTTGTGGGGCCTTTTCATTATTTGATGTTGGTCATGCATTTAAAGAAGTAAACAACATTACATGTTTACATTTGTTCAAGTTTCCAAGAAGATCATTCGACCCCTATGATATTGTTAAAAATTTCACTACTGCAGTCAAGATAAGAGTATTTTCTGAAGAAGATGATATTTTTGATGACATGTTCCAAGAAAAAGGCACATTTAAAGATATTCTACATTCGGCTCAAATACGGTTTCCTTCGGCAGAGTTTCAAGAATTCAAAATGTACAGAGAAATGAGGTTAACTACTATCCCTTTGGATAAATTATGCTTGAAACCCGTAAGGGAACCAACTCCTAGTATCAGTCTCAGTAGAAGTTCAGATACAAACAGGTCTAAGTCAAAGTCCGAAAGAGAAACTTCTGAACACTCTAAAAGTGAAGGGTCAGTAAGGGATACTGCCTAGTCTAAAGAACTCTCACAGCAACAGATTTCAACCTCTCCACAGTTAAATCTTCCCCCTCTCATTGTACAACAATCATCAGTCAGAACTGAGTTAGATAAGGAATGGCAAACATTCAATGATTTGATTAATATTGAAGCACAAAACACACAGACACCTGTGAGCAATGTACAGACAACAATAAATATAGTCACAGGAGTAACTACCAATGTCTCAGAAACAGAACATATTCCCATAACCCCATCCTCTGAACTCATGCTCAAGATAGAGAAAATTCCTCCTCTTGATGTATTCTATAGTCCACAACACAAGGCAGTGGTAAGAAGACAAAGGAAGAAAAGGAAATTAGAAAATGTGCTCTCTCATGATGCAGAACACCTAGATGTTCTATGGCAAGATCCTACTACTGATCCAACTGAAAATTTCACTAAATTATCTCAGATCACGGGAGCTTATGCCTCTGTAGCCGTTGACAAAGCATCTGAGGTATGACAATTATTGAATGAGAAAGAAGATCAGATACAGGTCTTGCAACAACAGCTGCAAGAAGCCAATGCTAACAGTGAAGCTCAGAAACAACTTAAAAAATTACAGCAAGATTTTCAACAAATGCAGATTGGATATCAGAACAGTTTGGCCGAAAAAGAGAAACAACTACAGATTATGCAAGAAATGCACAAAGATGATCCCAAACTCACAGAGTTTATCACAGAGTTTATCACAGAGTCTATTTCCTTAAATGACCAACTACTTCAACAACAAGAAATGTTATGTCAAAAAATATCAGAATGGGACTCTTATTGTGAAGAAAGTGATAAAATCACTAATCATGTCGTAGACGTACGACATGATTATGATTTAACTGATAAAAGAGTTTCTGACTACTTGGCTTGGCAAGAAACAGAGGAAGGGAAAAGAGCAGATGCACCTATAATCAATAAAAATCACAAAGAAATACTTTTTAATGAATGGGATGCACAAATCAAGAAAGCAGAGCAAGCGGCAGAAGAAGCAGCCACAGCAGCCAGCAATATTATTGATTGTATAAATGAAAATTTACACAAGGCAAATCTGATCTCTGAAACTACTCCAGAGTACCTACCAAAAGCATAGCAACTGCAGACAGAATGGAAACAGAAAGCCCAATAAAAGACAGAATTGATCAAAGGATTAACAAAGTTAAATTGGAATTCTTACTGGGCATGTCTGGTAAAACCACACAACCGGTGTATGACTCTCAAGTGTATCATCAATTCTGCCGAGAAGATAGCGCCAGCTCTTGCGAATTTCGTTTTCACGGGACAGTTGAAATCTGAAGTCGGCCAGCCTATCCTTCTCAGATCAATGCTGAACGCTTGCAATTCCAAAGAACAGATTCACAATTAGTTAATTGTTAAATTTTAGTTTTAGATTTAGTATTAGTCTTGCTTTATTTTTGCCTAAAAAGAGGACGGTCATTTAAACCGTATCCTACATTTTTGTAATTACTTATTTTTAGATTTAGTTAGTAGTATTTAAACCCTTCTCATGCATTTAGAGAAGGGTCCTGAAATTTGTCAAAAACTTGTCCTTAGAACATGCACTTTTGCACCCTTCGAGGAGGTTTTGATGAATGAATAGAACATGATTTATTGATATCTGTGTTTAATATCTACTTATGTTGCACCTCTGTAGTCTTAGTGGATGTTGGATTAAGAAGTGATAAGTCATTATTGCTTGAAGCTCATGAGTAGAACTAGTTATAAATGGTACTTTTATCTTTTAACTATTTCTGTGTCTGTGTGAAAGTGATATTTATGTTCAGTTGTTTATGTATTAACGCTTGAATGTTTGAGTTATCATTTGGCACTTTTGTACGGTGATAACTATTTATTTATGCTTAATGTATGAATAGCTTATTATGTGATATGTTTTTCACTACTGTTTCGTCTAACTTTTTATACAAAGTGGTTTATTTTTATTGAATTATTTTCTTATAACAGTTGAATGATCTTTATTACCAATTGTTATTTGAAATTATTTTACATTACATAATAGAAAGATTATATCCCGGGTTAGTTTAGAACTAGATATTTCTGTTTAATTAGAATACAATTGCATGTTATTAGATTAGAAATAGAATAAAAGCATTTCACTTAGGAATTTTTTAGAAAGGAAATATCAATTCTCAAACACACACACACATAATTGGGAAACTGGTCCCATTATCCCTAGTCAGACCCACTACACCAAACGGAAAATGAGCTGCTAACCAAGGTCCGGACCGGGTGGGTATCCCCCTTGTTGTAGACCCGATTTTCGGGGCTTCAACAAGACAACAAAACTTGTAGATCAATGTGATGAAATTCATGAAGCTTTCAAGCATTGCTATCTATTTTCAAACACCTTTAGTAGAAAGGTGGTTGTTGTAAGATGTATAGAAGCCCCAAAGTGTTTAAATTGAGATCACGAGATGATTTAAATGTTCAAGTATTAGTGAAATCATTCGTAGAGAATTTAGAAACCTCATTGCCTGATGCTCCTCTGATTCCATTTGATATCAATGAGTCTGATCCATTGGGGAACTCTATCAAAATTATAAATGAGACAGATCTAGATGCTAAGAATATCAACTTTTGGATAGTTGATGGTCAACACAACATTTAAGCAGAGAAAGAAATTTTAACAAATCCTAAATATAATGTACCTATGGAGGCGAAACAAAAATATAAAAAACTTAATGCTCGATTCTTGCATCCATCAATTGAATCCACTGAGGTGATTTACATTTGTTGTCAACTAAACTTTGCCAATAAGGCATTCTACAGAACTCCATTTATTGATTGTGTTAGCTCAACAAGACATTTCTTAATTGCTATTGACAAACTAAAGAAAAAGGAGGATTAGATGTTCTAAGATGATTGAAGACAAGGTATGCTATTTTATTGTTTTTTCATTTAACATTTTATTATTGTATCTCTTTTTATTTTAGATTAATGATTAAAATCGATAATGCATGTCAAATTTTCTCATAATTGTAATGAATTCTCATTAGTTTATACTTTTTTAAAAAAATTTCATCTCTACATTGAATTTTTATTAGTTTATATGTATGATTTTATTAGGTTGATGATGAAATGTTGTGCTCCTTTGACTGTCCAATTACAATTTTTCCCGATAAAAAAATTCTCTTATATCTTAATCAAGATATTTGGGATAAGTGGGACACTTTATTTAATTGTTACCAACTTGGCACGTTAAAGTGTTCTCGAAGCCAACCTGATTTTGAGAACTACAAGAATGAATAGTCTACATAGTTTGACAATGATTACTTTTCGTCCCCTTCAAGGATTAACCATAGAAGACATTTTTTCAGTAGCAGATAAGTTATTGGATGGAACCATTTGGTTTTCTATTCCACTTAATCATCCAACAAATGCCATAAAATTAAAAGATTATTGTTCTAAATTGAAAACCAACATAACAATATTGGATGCAATGGTTACATATTGTCAAAGTCACGATGAGAAATTGAATGATAAGACTCTTACCACATATAATATTCTCGAGCATTATGAAATTAACGATATCATATTTTCCAATTTTTGCAACACTGTGGAGGGGTCTACTTATGTAAAAGGAACACAAAATACAAAGATAGATTCCCTTTCTAAAAAAGCATGCGGAGTCCTTGACAGAATGATAAATGGATCAATAAACATTCAACAGGTTGACAACAATTTTGAATTTGGTTGTCATTTTGGGGGGCCTGATCTTTTGTCAACACTTTTCCATGTCAGTGGCAGCCAGTTTTACATACTGACCTTGTTGTACGGGATACATTGGATTTGAAAAAAGAACTATTCCACAAGAGCTATTATATTGAATTTTTTCGATTTCTTATCGAAAAAATGAGTTTAATGACTTTACAACAGTTCTCTTAGTAGAACTTTGGTTTTGTAATGATGTACGTCAAACTTTGGAAATTGCCATAAAGAACTCCAAGTTTAAATATAAAATGACTAGTGGAATTTACGAATATAAGTCCCAGAATAGTTATAGTTATGATATAGTTTTGACTATACATTTCTATACTTTAGAATTAAAAATGTTTGAGGCTTCAAAATACTCTCACACATTCGAAGACACACTTGATGAAAAGGAGAGACATTATGATTTCCGGATGGATTTATTGGGAAAACATCAACAATGTAGTGATGCAAAAGTGGCTATTTCTCTTTATGCGGGGGAAAATTTAATCAAGGCTTGTTGTACATATAGAAGAAGAATTGCATGTGTTGTGCAAACAGAGTCAGAAAGAACAACAATGTTGATTAGTTACAAATGTTTTCAACTATCAAACCCAGGATCCATTAGCTTCTTGGAAACTTTTGGTACTATAGTTTCTTTGTTATTTCTCTTATAATACTTTGGATACTATTTTGTTCAAATTTATTAATTGTCAAAATGTTTACTACAATGACTAATGACTGAGATTCTAAAACAGGGAATGATGAAAGTGGGAAGCAAACAAATAATCAATATAGTGGGCATGATGATGAAATAATTTTAGAGATGGAAATAGGAGGAGAAGATGTTATAATACCAGGTACATAATTTGTTTGGTTATTGCTTTTGTTACTTTTTAAATTTATTTAATTTTCATATTTATAACATTTTCAGATGTTTATTATAGGGAATTATGAGAAGAAAGGAATTAATCAAGACAATGACCATGAAATGATGGAGATAGAAATGGGCATTAGTCTCTCTCTCTTTATATATATATATATATATATATATATATATATATATTCTAAATTATTTAAAGAGAAAGTATATAATGACGAAGGGAATGTCCCACAAAACTACAACCAAGACCAAAATATTATATGGATGATTAAAGATGATTCATTGTTTATATAGTTGTTTAATGCTTTTATTCATTGTCACAGTTTATAACGTTTTTTTATGTTTATTATAGTAACAAGCGAGGAGAACAAAGACATTAATCAAATGCATGTGAAACAAAGCTATAATCAAACAAATGATATCATATTAGGTAGTTAACATGAACTTTGTTGTTTATTCTTTGGTTTGTATTTTTATTCAATTAATCATTGTCATAATTTATAACATATTCATTGTACATTATAGAGACAAATAATGAGAACAAAGACTAATCCGAAGATTGACAAACAAAGTTATAATCAAGCACAAAATATAATATCATATACTTATAATTTGCCCACTTGTTTTCCTTATTATTTAATGATTTTTATTCATTTTCACAATTCAAACTATTTTATATGTTTAATGTAGAGACAAATAAAGAGAACAACAACGATGATGAGGTGCAAAGTTATAATTGTGAAGATAATGCCATATCATGTACTTAGTACTTGTATTTTTTGTTTTTCTTATTATTCTTCAAATTTAATGCTTCTAATACCATAACATTGTATATGCTTATTATAGGAACAAATAAAAATAACAAAACAAACAATCAAAATAATGTTAAATGTGTGCGTGTGTGTATTTCGTAGGTTACATTGCTAATGCTTTTCTTCAGTTGTGAATTTTGTATTGAGTATATATTGTATTACATAATTTGATCATATTTAATTGAAGGTTTAATATTTTTAACTCCAGGTTCCGTGAAGATGATAAAATAGAATATTGTTTCATCTATAAATAGTTGAAAAAACAATCATGGTAAGTTTATTGTTTCGATATTTTTTTAGTAATTTTTGTAACAAGAATAAAATGGTTTGACTAGACTATTTTGTATTATATTGCAGCCCAAATAACTGAAAAGAAATCAGTTATGCTTGAATTAAATGACATTTTTTATCATAGCATCGGTGGTCAAGCAACAAACAAAGGACATTGAGAAAATGGGAACTGATGCAGATTACACAATAGAGAAAAAGTTATTTTGGTTTCAGCAACATGCAAAAGCATTTTTTGAAATGTGTTTCAAAAATGAATATTTTGAAATTGCAAGCTGGACGACAGCTTCGAAACGAAGCACAACAAGAGTTCTAAAAACGTTGGTTTCGGAAAAATTGCAAGACAAACTTGTGTTTATGTGCACTGCTTTAGAGTGTAAACCAAAAAAGAGACATAAGGCCATTGACAATCCAAAAAAAGGTATACACACTAAATCATTGAAAAAAGTGTGGGAAATGCATACCTAATATGATGAAACCAATACTATTATAGTGGATTGTTCACTTGAGTGAGTGAAAGGAAATCCAAAAGAAAATGTGATTCTTGCCCCTCAATTCATTGGAACAACTCAAGAGGATAATTGGTTGATCGATGAGCTATGGAGAATGTTTATTAAATGCAGTAAGGCAACAGATGTGCGAGCTATTTTGAAGGATGTTCAATCACATATAATATTACCTTAAGATGATTGGTGTCTATTTCATGTCATTTATGTATGACATCATGAATTATTACTATATTTTGTAGTCCTTTTAAATTTAAGTTGACCTCTATTTCACAATACTAATAAAAGAATTGTTGATTTGGTTTGTCATAAGTAGAATAAAATAATTTAATGTTTTTATTTTATTTTTGTGAGATATTATTGTATTGAATAACAATTATTGAGTTGAATGGTTGTTTAATGTTTTCGTATCAAAATTTCTCATGCTATAGAAATTTTTATGATGGATTAGATTGTATGTAAACATTAATAGATAATTGGTCTATTTGTATGAATTGGATCATTATAATTATTTTTTTCAATTGTGGTTTAAGTTATCATTATACCTCTTAGAAATTAGTAATGCAAATGATGGTTCACTGCATTCCTATAAACTTTTTTTTTATTTCATATAAGCTGAAAAACTATATTAGGATGTATGTAGCACCAACAATAGACATGGAATCTTTACTAAAAGAAGCACCAAAAGAAACTAACGTAGAGACTTTAGAAATTAGCGTATAATTAAGTAGGTTTGAAATTTAAAAATTGTATTATATTACATGTGGAAACTAATATATAATTAGTATGTTTAATTGCAACCATTGTAATTATATCTTTCAATTCAGATTAAACAAATCATTATAAGTCTTAAAATCAATGATTTAAATGGTGAGTCAATGTGATCCTATAAGACATGCTTATTCCATACAAATTAAATAAAGGTATTAGGTTCTATATATGAAGTAAACATATCATGGCTTGTTCACTTTACTGGGGCCACTGTAATTATAATTTGTGATTACCATTAATTCATAATAAATACTAACATCAATTTTGAAATGCTAGGTTTTAATATTATTAAGCTCCTTTTTTGTAACTTATCGATAGAACGATAGGGCGTGATGAAACTGGGCGGGAGAAGAACGTTTTCGAATGGGGATGGGCGTGCCACTGTTTTCGAAGAACAGGCCAGGGATCTTCATGCGTCGGCGCGGGGATGGCGGGCCAGGGCTCTGCATACGCGTGATTCCACAGACTCTGTTTCGACCAAGACCGGTCAGCAGATAGGTTTATGTTCACAAGGAGAGGTGGAATCCCCGATTCTTTTGGATGGAAGTTTGTCGCCCTCGGTTTTCAATGGCAGTTTTGTTGGGAGGGTGGGAGGCTTTTTGTCTGCTAGTAAAGGCACGGATCTGATAAAGGGTCAAGTTCTGCAGGGCAAAGGAGGCTCTCAGTGCTTGATTGCGGATGAAAAGGATTCGGAGTTGGGCGACCTACAGAGAGACTTTCCTGATGACAGTGAAATCGAACTAGACCCCTCGGTGCTCACATACAGAAGGGTGGAGGGTTTCAGAGAAAAGGAGAGCTTGCGAGCTACCTCTAGTTATATTAGCTGGGAAGAACAGAGTGGGTTTCTTGTCCCTGAAGACACAAAAGAGACTGGACTAAGCAGTGAAAAGGAGGCTGGAGCGTCGAAGAAGGGGGGCCGAAAAAAGAAATGGATTAAGGTCAAAAAAGAAGAGTTCAACTATGTCTTGGGTGAAGACATCGGTTGGGAGCAGGTTTCAATAATGGCTAGTAGAACACTGGTTGGCAGGGCTGTGGGGAGGCTATTGCCTTGAAAACTGTGGTTACTTGGGCTGGAGATCATTGGAAAGTTGTTCTTGGTTATGTGCCAGAGGTGGTGTCCCTCTCAAAGGGATGGTTTGCCTTTAATTTCTTGCATTCAGATCATATCCAGTGGGTGATGCATCGGTGTTGGACTGTAGACCATTCTCCTATGCTCCTAAAACCTTGGCATCCTCTCTTTGATGCTAGTAGGGAAAGGGTGGATTCGGTCTCTTTGTGGGTTCGTTTACCTGGTCTGCCTCTTCATTACTGGACTGAAGAACACCTCTGTGATATAGGCAATACGATTGGGGTCTTCTTAGAGGCAGATCTTTCCTTTCTTCAGACTAATCTCAGGTGGGTTGCTAGAATTCTGGTGATGATTAACATCAGAGAAGGCCTTGCAGAGTCTCTGAATCTCCGGTGGGGGCATTATGTCATTAAGCAAATCCTGGATTATGAGAAGGTCCCTTTTCGTTGTCGTAGGTGCCATGTTTATGGCCATCCTGCCTATGAATGTGGTTCTCCCTCTCGAAAAGTGAAAAGCCGGGGGTCTAGTCCAGGTGTTGAGGAACCTTTAGTGAAGGGGGCAGGCCCTGGTCCTCCCTTTTCGCAGTGACAACCTAATACAACTTTCTCTTACGCTTCGCATTCTGATGCATTTGGTCCTAGCTTGCCGATTGCTGAAGATCTCCAGGAGTTGGTTGTGGTTTCTGAGCCATCTTTTGGGCAGGAGTCACTCTCACAGAATGCAGGGTGTGGAGCTTTATCTGCTGTGAAGGTTCACAGTCGCCATTATGGAGCAGATTTCCAGCTGAAGGATGAAGGCATATTGAAAGAAGTGTTTTCGGTTTTGATCTCAACACTTATGGGCTCCTTTCCTTTCTCCCCTGTCTTCAATATCTCATTAAACTCGATTCTGTCTTCTGTCTCGGATCGGATGGTTGATTGCGGTAAGGTTCCTAATGTTGTTTCTAATACATTTTCTCGGCCATATTTCTATCTCCCTGCACTCAAAGAGAAGGTTTCTGTTTCTTTTTTCGACCAAGATGAAGAGCTGTTGGCCCCTGTGGTATCCACAACCCCCTTGGTCACCGGATATAATCTGAGATCTAGTGCAAAAAAAGGTGCAGGTGGGTTAGGAAGGGGTAAATCCCCATTTGCTCGGGGCAGGGGCATGATTTCTTTTTTGGCAAAAGCACAGGATCGAGCTATGCTGGATGTTCATGATGGAAGGCAGATATCGATTGGCAGGCTGGACTTTTGAGTCGCTGGATGCTAGAGGAAGGTCGGGTGGGTTGGCTGTCTGATGGAATGATAGAACTATCAAATCTCAGAATTTATGGGGTATGGAGTCGGTCCTGGGATTAAATTTCTTGTCATTGGAGCTTGGTGAATCTTTTAACCTTTTTAATATTTATGGTCCATATCAAGACAGGATTCCTTTCTGGGATTCCCTCATGGGTAACTCTTTACTCAAGAGCGACTCGTTGATTTTGGGAGGGGATATGAATTTTACTTTGGGCCAGTCTGAGGTTTGGGGCCCCCATGCTCAAATGGATACTTTGACTGGATATTTCACTCAAAAATTGGAGGAGAATCACTTGTTGGACATTGAGCCTATCAAGATGAAACCCACTTGGAGGAACAATAGATGTGCTGATGGCAGAATAGCGAAGAGACTTGATCGTTTCCTGGTGGCTGAGCAGATTGTGGACAGGCCTTTTCAGATTAGGCAGTGGATAGGCAGTGGGGGTGCTTCTGATCATTTTCCTATCTTTCTTGAATTCAAGATCGGGCCTAGGCAACCCCCTAGCCCCTTAAAGTTCAACAATATCTGGCTTAGGGATGATTCTTTCAAAGCTCTGGTTCTTGCTAGATGGATTCCTTTTAGAATGGATAGTCCACTTTTTGTTGCCTTTCAATTTGCAGAAAATATAAAACGCATTAAGGAGGCTGTGAAAGTTTGGTCAACTGATAAGAGACAGAGGGAGGATGTGGAGTTGAAACAGGTGGAAGAGGATCTTCACTTGATTTACGAGGGGATTGGTGGAGGCTATCAAACCCAAGTTGATAAAGACACTCTTGTTCTACTTGAAAAAAGAAGGAACTCCCTTCTTATGGATAAGGAGGAATCTTGGAGGCTGAAGAGTAGGGCCACATGGCTGGCTAGTGGGGATGAGAATACAAAATTTTTTCATGCTTATGCTCGTGGGCGGAAGGCGGCTAATACTATTTGGAGTTTAAGAGATGGTCAGGGCATTGAGCATTCTTCTTTTGAGGCTAAAGCTAGGTTGGGGGTTGAACATTTCAAGGATCTATTTAAGGCCCTAGCTCATGCCTCACTTGCGGAGGTGATAAGAGTTGCACAATATTTTCCGAGGTTTGTGGAGGAGGCTGATAACAGAGCTTTGATGGCTGAGGTCTCTGAGAAGGAATTAAAGGAGGTTCTTCATAGCTTCCAAAAAGACAAAAGCCCTGGGCCTGATGGGTGGTCGATCGAGTTTTTCTTGGCTCTTTATGACGTTTTAGGGACTGATCTGTTGAAAGTGGTGGAGGATACTAGGATTTCTGGGCGGATTCCTGCTTTCTTCAATTCCACCTTCATAGCACTTATTCCGAAGATGGATAACCCTCTATCTCTGGCTGATTTCCGTCCTATCTCGTTGTGCAACTGTATCTATAAAGTGATTGCTAAGGTGATTGCAAGAAGACTCAAAGGCATCTTGTCTTCTCATATATCTGGGGAACAATTTCGCTTCCTGGACGGTCGTCAAATTCATGAAGCAATCGGAACAGCACAAGAGGCACTCCACAGCATGAAGACCAAGAACCTCAAAGGGACTGTGCTGAAAATAGATCTCTCCAAAGCATATGATCGGGTAAGCTGGTTATATATTCGTATGCTCCTGACTCACCTTGGTTTTGGCATCGGGTTCATTAGATGGATTATGAGTTGTATTACAACTGTCTCCTTCTCTGTTCTCCTTAATGGGGCTGCTTCATCTTTTTTTCATGCTGAAAGGGGGCTGCGCCAGGGCTGTCCCCTTTCTCCCCTTCTATTTTTATTGATTGCTGAGGGTTTGAGCAAAGCTCTTCACGAGGCTAAGAGACAGGGTTCCTTGAAGGGCATTCAGGTTGCTCCAAATTTTTTCATCACCCACCTTCTTTTTGTTGACGATGTTTTAATATTCTGTTCTGGGTCGGTGCGTGATGCTATCTCTGTTGGTGAGATTCTGGATTTGTTTGGCAAAGCAACGGGAATGGAAGTGAACGCTGGGAAGTCTTCCATTTCTACACATCTTTTGAGGGATGAGGGGAGGCGTGAGTTCGTGAGGATTTTTCCCTATAATTCTGTTGGGTTGGACGCTGGCCTGAATTATTTGGGGTTCCGTATAAAACCCAATGATTATAGGAAAAATGATTGGAATTGGTTGCTAGAAAAGCTGGAAAAACATTTAAAAGTTTGGTCTCATAAATGGCTGTCTAGAGCTGGTCGGTTGACCCTAGTTAAGTCTGTTTTGGAGGCTGTCCCGGTTTACTAGCTGTCCCTGTCTTGGATTCCAAAGGGCATTTTGGAGGCTGCCAGGAGGATTTGCTTTAGATTCTTGTGGAGTGGGAAACAAGATTCTTTGGTGACCCCTTGGGTTCGGTGGGAGAAAATTGCTGTCCCAAAAGGTTTGGGAGGTTGGGGTCTGAAAAATATCTTTCTATTCGCTCAGGCTCTTGCGGCTAAGGGTGGGTGGAGGCTCATCAATGTTGATAGCCTTTGGACTCAAGTGATCTCTCAAAAATACATTGCTCCTTTAACTATTGTTGAATGGATAAGGACTCCAAGCAAATCCTTTGCAGAGGGATCGGTGATTTGGAAGTCACTTGTAAAATCCTTTCACATCCTGGAGACAAGTCTGGCTTGGGAAGTGGGTAATGGCAGGAAGCTTCGGGTTGGTGAGGATCCTTGGATGGGAAGTGTTCTACAACACCTCCTTCCCAGGCGTACGGTTGAGGCCTTAAGGCAGCAAGGGATTACTTTTCTCTCCCAACTTGCGGATCCGGTTCGGAGAAGGTTGGGCATTCAGTCTTGGTTACTGGCCTCTTCTTTGGGGCTAGATGATCATGATGAGAGGGCACTGGCTGGTTATATTCGTGCTTTAAAACAGGCTCACGTTGTGCTCTTGGATAGGGATGACAAGATTGCTTGGGATTTTGATCCTTCGGGGATCTATTCTCCCCGGGCTGGCTACACAAAACTTAGTGCTGGGGTTGTCTTGGGTGAGGAGCGGTGGTGGTGGAAGAAACTCTGGAAACTGCATTGTCCTCCAAAGACTCGCCTTTTTATGTGGTGTGTCCTTGAAAATAAAGTCCCTACCTGGGATGTGCTACAAAATAGATGTTTTCAGGGCCCTGGCTGGTGCTGTTTGTGCAAATCTGATGTTGAAACAGTCAACCATCTCTTCCTCAGTTGTCCTTTCATTAAAGGTATTTGGCTGGAGTGTTCCAGGTTACTGGGTATCCAGTGTAGATGGGAGGGCATTTCTGTCTCTCATACTTGGGATTCTTGGTGGGTGTCTTTTGCTGAGCAGAATCTAAAAGCTCTGCCGCTCCTCGTTATTTGGGGTTGTTGGTTAGCTCGTAACCGTCTTCTTTTTGATGGTTCTATCAGTACTCCAGAGATCGTTGGTGCCATGTCTGTTGGCTTACACTCTGCTCTTCCTATTCATATCCGTGCTGCCAATCAGAGGGAGGTTCTCCGGTTGGATATCGATAGGAGGAACCCTTGGGGTTTTTTTGATGGAGCGATGCAGCAAAATGTTTGTGGTGGTGGAGCTCTGTTGTTTCTATCAGATTCCCACTGGTATGAGATCTCTGTTGGGCTTGGGGAAGGGACAAATAATTTTGCCGAACTGCTGAGCCTCAAGATTCTGCTATTGTTTGCTGTGGAGAAAGGTTGCAGGCAGTTAAATGTTTTTGGGGATTCTTTGAATGTGATAAATTGGTTAAAAGGAATACAAATGTGCAGAGTTCATCATCTACAAAATCTGTTGCGCTCTGTTGGGGAGATCATCCGTACATTTATAACTTTCTCCTGCCAGCATATCTATCGAGAAAACAATGACAAGGCTGATCGAGCTTCTAAGAGGGGGATTTTGCAGGACGAAGGTATCTGGAGGATTCGAGAACATTTGGATGGTGTTATTTCCGAATACTTCCATCCATCTCTTTTTGACTAAGAGGTTACAGGTTTATGTGTTGGCCTGTGTTCAATTTGCCATTGGCTCAACAGATTGGTGAGGGTGGATGGAATATCACTCTTTCTTTTTGGTCTGTCATCAAACTGCCATTAGACCTTTCACAAGGTGTGCTGTCTCAATTGGTGGGTGTTGGTGGTTGTGATTAATCACTCGCTTTTCTCTTTGGTGGTCATGCTGGTCGGCATGTCTGCTTTGGGCTAGAAACATTCCCCAACAATGATTTCTAAGGACTTATTACATTGATCGAGCTTCTATGAGGGGATTCCTGCTGGTCGTGGGTTTCTGATGGAACAAAGAACTACTAGATGACAATCATATCTGAATATTTACACTTTTTTTGCGTTTTTGACGGTGTGGCTACAGTGTTTTCTTTGGTAGGCCGGACTTTGTGTCTACTGGAAAAATTACACAGGAGCTGCGTTATACTTTACACTCTATGGCTGAAGCTGGATATGAATTACAATTGTTTTTATAAGGGCTTCTTGCTTGGTGGACTTTTTTGCTTTGGGTCGTATCTGGCTAACAGGTTTGTTTTGTTTTTGGTTGCTTACACTCGGTGAGCATTTTTCCCAGTTTCTGTGGATGCTTGGAGACTGTGATCCACTTGGTTTTCCATTTCTCTTGGTAGCTCACACTTGACATGCTACTTCAGAGGGTTGGTCAAAATAAAATTTGATAAACAGTGTATCGGTTCCTCAGGCTGGTGCTTTACCGTTTCTTTTGTGCCTTAACATTTGGGTGACTCTAGCTGGCCCTCTTGATTCACTGGGTTTATATTTTCAGAATGTCACCTTTGGGCAGTGGTTATATTTTCTGAAAGGTTTTTTACAGGACTACTTAAAGATTGCAGCTTTTTCTGTTATTTTTTATTATGAACAGCATGTATTTTTCTTCCAAATGTTTTGGGGAAATGCCAGAATCTGTTTCAGCACAGGATGGCTTTTCACTTTTGTATCTGCTTTTGCCTACAAACGTTAGAGTTTGTCTTCATTCAACACACATTTATGTGTATCCCAATGTAATTTTGTACTCACCTGCAGTAATAAAATTACGCTTTTTTTTCGAGGAAAAAAAAAAATATTATTAAGTAATAAAGTGTTGAAGTGGAGATATGTTAATATCATACATGTGATTGTAGTGCAGTTGCAGACGCAAGTGGGCATCACTTTAATTCAAAAGGTGTTGTTGATATTTGAAATGGAAGGAGCTTTATTCCAATCGTACACCAAAGATGAACAAAATTGTTATATTCAAAGAGAGCCAGATTGGCAGTTTGGTGATAGGTCCAATTTTTTAAGGCCTTTTTACTCAGAACTGTTAAAATATTGCTTTAATAATTATGATGTTGCAATATGGACATTAACTGTCACTGACAAGTACATCCGACAAGTACTTGAAATATCAAATAGTGATATAGAGGACTTTAAATTCGCATGGAACAGGTCTCATTGTCATTTGGAAGCAAAATTAGAAGCGGGGAGGACAATACAATTTTATGAGAAAAGGTTGACTGATGTGTGGTCCCAATATGGAGACAATTATGAAGAATCAAATTTATTGCTAATAGATACAACAAAGCATACTTCTCAATTCATCAGATATCGATCAAACCACATCTTGATAAAACCCTATACAGGAAAAGACCAAGATACTTGTCTTATGCAGGTTTTATTCCCCTTTCTTAAGACTCTTCATCGTATGAAAGAGAAATGTGAGCACATTCGAATGTTCAATAGAACATATACTTCATTGTAGTGGATGAAGATAATTTTCTTTATAAATTTGTTCACAAGTACATTCCAATTTTTTAATGCAATTCGAACATAGTTTTTTTTGAATCAATTTGTATGATTTTATATCTTATGGATTATTATATGGGAATTTTCATTTTTTTTTTTTAAATCAAAACTTTCTATTAATTAAAAAATAAAATTACAATGGGAATTGTCAATTATATTATTAAATATTTCTATTATTATTTATGTTGATTTTTGCAATGACTTTGTTGTATCACTTTTTTTTGCTAATATGTGTGTGTATGTGTGTTCTTAAATGAATTATTTGCCATTGAAATCACCTTACACGAACCATCAAGGCATGCTTGTATTTTTATTGACTTCTATCTACTTATATGCACAATACTCATATATAAATGTGAATTATAAGTTTTGAAATATAGCTCATTGCAAACAAAAATGCAATTCGTATTGAAGAAATTATAATAATTTACTTGATAAATGCTATGTCATGCACTATTGGCTATTCAGGCTAATGGGAAATGTGTCATAGGAAAATTATTTGAACTTTTTGAAGCCTAAGATATGTGATTTCTCAATCCATATTTTACATAAATTTATATACTTCAATCAATTATTGGTTGTAATTAAAATGATATCGTACTGAAAATCAACAACACTCAAAGTTAGTTATTGACCTTTTATCTATAAAATGCATTAATAAGAGTGCATAAGTGTGATATTTAATTTTTGAGATAAAAATATATTATAAATAATTTTGTATTAAAAAAAAAACATATAATTAATTATAATGATTGCTAAGTGGACTATCAAGGTTTGATTGGATTCTATCATAGAAAAATTATGTCTTTGAACTTTATTTGAAGTTTTTTGTTGTTGTAAATTTGTATATTAAATACACTGAAATCATATCGTATGAGCCATAATTATATGATTGATTTTTACTTAGTTATATCCATTAATATGAGTGTGTAAATGTGATATATAATAACCATATACTATAAGACATTTTTTCCAAAATAAATCTAATACTTTCTTGACAATAGGTATTAAGTGGACTATTTAAGCTAATCGATGATGTTTCATAGGTGAATACTTCAAACTCCTTAAATTGTAAGACATTTGATTTTTTATCCATAATTTTTTAATTTTTAATTAATTAATTTTATTTTATTTTTATTTTTATTTTTATTTTTTATTTTTTTAAATCAACTATTTGTGTATGTAATCATCTTATCCCATATAAGTTAATAATGAATCCATTTATTGACGTTTATTTGTCTACCATGTAGTTTAATATGAGTATTAATTTCATATTGTATTTTTTTGAAATAAAACTCCATGTAAAACAAAATGTTCTTCTTAATAACATATGGAAAAATTAATTAAAAATGTCTTAAGTGGGCCATCTAGATTAACTAAAGAGATAGATGATAAATGGTTGTATTTAAACTTTTTGCACCATAAGACATTTATTTTTCCATCCATTTTAACATTTTTTTCATTTTCCATTCTTAAATAATTTACTTGTAATTTAAACAATCTCATAGAATCCACCATGGCTCGAAGCTATTTATTGTATTCTATTTGGATATGCATTAATGGAAGTTTATAAATGTGATATATGTTTGAAATGTAGCTCCTAATGTAAAAACTATATATTTTTATAAACAAATTAGAAGTAATGGATAATAAGTTATAAGTGCTCTACATAAAGCCATATATCAACTTTTATTTTCTTATCATGAAGTTCAATATAAGTGTATAAATACAGCATTGTTTTTTTCAAATAAAACTCCATGTAAAGTGAAATGTTTTTCCTAACAAAACATGAAATAATTGATTGATAATGAATAGTAAGTAGATTCCTCAAGTTCTATTAAGATATAGGTCATAAATAAATGTATTTGAACTTTTTACAACATACACCATTTGATTTTCCCATCCTTATTAACATTTTGTAAATTTAAATTTGTAAATAAATCATTTCTAATTGAAATAATAAAAGCCAACTAGACATAAAGAATGAAATATTAAATTCTATTAGTTATATGCATTGATACAAGGTTATAAATGTATTATATTTTTGAAATAAATCTCTTAATGTAATTAAAGATACATTTTTTTGAAAAAATAATAATTTAAAATCAATCGTTGATGAGTTCTAAGTGGTTTATTCTATTTTCAAATGATAACTTTTTCTAACTATGTTTTTTAAAATTAGTTACTTTTATATACAATCATGCCATATAAGTCAATAAGTCTAGAAATAATTGATTGATTTTTATTTACCTAGCATGTGGTTTGATATGAATGTATAAATGTGACATTGTTATTTCTAAAAGAAAGCTCTATGTAAAAAAATATTTACTATTAAAACATAGATTAATTAATTCATAATGAGCATTAAGTAGATTATTCAGGATCATTCAAGAGTTGCGTCACAAATGGACATCTTTAAACTTTTTCCACCATATGACATGATTTTCCCATCAAGATTAACATTTTGTAACTTCATTCGGTTTTACTCAAATTTCGAACAAGAGTACTCGTTGGATGCAGAATTTAATTCGTCATCCAAGGAGTACCCATGTTGCATTTTTTTGATGGACCCTGCTACACCACAAATGAGAAATGCATGAAAAACGTGATTGTAATCACGTTTTCATATATTTATCATTTTTCGTGTAGAAAGGTCCATCGAAAGTAGGCAACATGGGTACTAATTGGATGATGAATTAAATTATGCATCCAATGACTACTCCCACTCAAATTTTGAGTAAACCCATAGGGATATAAGTTGAAAAAATAGTTGTTTTATTTTTCTAAAATTTGATTATGTAATCTAATATTATTTTATTATTTCCACTATTATTTTGTAATGATCCTTAGGAGGCCCATTTTAGACCAAAAAAATTCTATAATGTGAGTCTTATCTAAGTCTTCATAAGGTTTTTATGATGTTGTAGAGAGTTGTCACAGAGTCGAAGGGTTTGTAGGAAGTTTTCATGGTGTATCAAGCTCACTCTTGAAGTTGAGCTACAAGTTTGATGTCATTTGATGCATGCCCTATAATCATGAAGTATATGCCTTTTACTAAGAATTAAGTATGATTTTTGGAGGTTTCCATGATGTGCTAAGGTGTCAAACTACTTGGGGAAGGCTATCATATTGTCCCAAACATCCTCTTGAAGCAGAGTTTCAAAATTACTTGAGGAAGGAGGCCTTAAGAGGAGTAATGCAGGATACATGTGGAACACAGAGCATTAGCAATGCAAGAAATGGCTTAGGAACCTGAGATATAACGTAGGACATCATAGCAAAAGGAGTGTTACTCTATTTTGATGATTTTCTTCGAATTATGTGTGTATTGTGTTTTTATGAGTTTTACTAATGGTATTTGTTCAGGAATTCTGATAAAAAGGTCGGGAAAGCTTAACTAAGTTTTAGAAGGCAGTTAAAGTGAATAATTGTTCTCATTAAGTGAATTTAGTGGCAATATTAAGTCAAGGATATTGATCCAAACAAATTCTATGTTGTGAAAAGAGTTGTTGAGTCCTCCATCATTTCATGCATTTACTGAGTTATCTCAGAAAATTACAAATAGGATTAAGCTATGAGGTCATTTGCTTGGCCAAGGAGAGAGTGAATAGTTTTCAGTGGCTGTAGTAGATTGTGCAAAATTTCAGAATTCTTCAGAGATCACAGATCCACAATAAATTAGAGTTTACAGTGCAGAGAATTAAGAGAGAGAATGTACGTTCGTAGCAGATCGTTGTGAGAGTAGTAGCAAAGAGAGAGAGAGTACATTGATCAAAATATTGCATGTTGACATTGTTTGTATTGCGAAAGCGGAACATGGATCAGATTATTGCATGTTGATATTTTTTGTATTACGAGAGTTGGATGTGTGGATTGTTTTGAGACAGATTTTGGTTGTAGAATGGAGATGTTGTTGTTGTGTGCATGTTGAGGAGATCATATTGGGTCCAATCTGAAAATTTTGAAATGTGGTTTGCATAAAAGTTGAGTAGGATGGGGCATCTAGTAAGTAGTGGCTTTCTAATATTGGAGTATGACTTCTTGTTGGTAGTGGCCAGCAAACAGTTGACAAAATTTGGGGCTTTCTAGCTGGTGGTGGCTAGAAAACTGTAGTTGGATTTGTATCTCCTAGCTAGTGGTGGCTAGCTAATCTATGTAAAGATTTGCTTGGCAGATAATAAAATATTCAAAGCAATGTAGCAGCAGCAGGGTGGATTTTTTCACTTGGGGGTTTCCACTAAAAATATATTGTGTCTCTTTGTGCATGAATTTTAATGTGTTATGGATTTTATGTGTTGAGTATTGATGTAGTTTCATGTTCATATTATTGTTTATATGTTTTGTTGTTGATCGTTTAATATATTGGAAAAAAGTTTTTAAAATTTTATGATTGCGATCACTATTGATTCACCCCCCCCACCCCCCCCAACCAGTAGTGATCGACACTTATAACAAAATGGTGATTCAGTGGATGTATCCAAAATATCTACGTACATACCTTCAAATAAAACAAATCAATTTCAAGTGGAGAGGAAGCTAAAAGAAAACTCAAAACAAAAACAAATTTTCTTATAGTTGACTTCGAAAATAATCTTCATGTTATACCTAAAAAATATTTATTTAGCTAAGCTATATGATAAGTCATTTTGATTGATAATGTTAACCCTTGAGGAAGAGACTAGCTTGGATCACACTTCCATTGTCAATAGTTTTTGGATATCATAGTTAAGATGTGCATGTTTTGTTTCAACGAATGTGTGTTTATCTCTCATGTGATATAAATCCTCCACTACTTAAAAGGTTTATTGATTGAGACAAGTTGCAAGGATATTGATGCTTTCTTCAATCTTGATGGGCTTAATTCACAGGTTTTACATTTCCACACAAAATCATAAGCATCTCAAAAGAGAGTAGGCCACGAATATTCAATGTTCAAAATATTTCGAGATGTGGTTTCGCCAATGAATTAACCTCCCACTGGCTCATTGTAAAGATATTTCAAGATTTTGCACCATCATAATTTTCCAAACATCTAAATAATACTCCATCAATTTTTTTGTAAAATGTTGCCATTAATAAGCTTGTATTAGGTGAAATTTAAGCATAAATCCATTTTTTCTTTCAATTTTATATGACTTGGATAGGTCCCATGGTGTAAAAAATATGTAGGATCGACATACTATGATTCTATGTTAGCTGGAATAAAAAGGATTTCACATTAGAGGAAATTTCAGCCTAAAAGTGGCCTCGTAAGGAAAAATCATAAAATAATAGTTAAAATAATGAAACAAGAGTTATGAATTTTGGAGGGAAAAGAATAAAACTACTTTTTTAATAGTATTTTTTTTCTTAACTCCTTACAAGTTTACTCAAATTTCAAGTGTAGACACTTGTTGGATGCGGAATTAAATTTCACATCCAATGAGTACCCATTATGCATACTTTTGAGAAGACCCACATTGATAAAAAAATTTCAAATGCATTAAAAAAATGTGTTCACACACTTTTTTAATGTATCTGCGATTTTTATCAATGTGGGTCTTCTCAAAGGTATGCATAATGGGTACTCATTGGATGCGAAATTTAATTCTGCATCCAACTAAATTTCATATCTAATGAGTGTCATGTATGTCATATAATTCCCTCTTCATTCCCCTAATCCATATTGAATAAATAATGATTGAACAGTAGGGTGAGGAACTATCACTTTAGTATGGTCTTTCAAAATATAGGGCCTAAAGCATTTAACATCCCTAGAAACACCATATGTCAGATTTTCTACAGTGGGATAATTGAGCTCTTCTCCTTGTAGGTCAGTACTCATGAAAAAATAGGTGCCTCATTTCCCTTAGGGTTACTCCATGTTAAAAAACTACAAGAGAATGATCAAAAGTGAATATGTAAAGAAGATATCAAGGTTGAAACCGGTATTGTGTAAACTGGAGTGTTAGACATAGCAATTTTGATTACTTTCAAACAATTCAATTTTTTTCCCTGTTCCATTTGAACTTTCCATCCTTCTTAATCATTTTTTTGTGGAAATTTAATAGTTTCTATAAAATCTAATATTTTCACACAAAATTGATCTTCCCAAAAACAATTACATGGATTTCTTATTGTGTGGTAAAGTTAAGTGATATATAAATTTCACTTGCTCAAGATTTCTTTGGAAGTAATATGCTCAAGCAATTTAGATATGATGACTCAGAAAATATTATTTTTCAGATATAAAGAAATCTTATATTTCTTACATTTCTCACAAATCTAAGTAAGATGTGTAATATGCTCTGATCTATTTTTTAGTAAATAATTATGTCATCCAAGTATACAATGAAACTACAATTGATAAGACTAGAAATCAATGTCCATTTCTCTTTGAAAAGTGGATCTAAAATTAATAAGACCAAAATCCATTCTCTTATAAGAAAATGTGCCCCATTTGGTTCAAAATGTGGTTTTTAATTTATCTTCTTTAGTGACCAAGACTTGATTATATCTCAAGAAACCATCAAGTAATGAAAACATCTCAAATTATTATGCAAGTTACAGGGTCCATTCCAGGTGAGGAAACGAGTAGTTGCCATTCTCAAAAGCTTTATTAAAGTCTGAAAATCAACAAAGACAAATCTCCCAAGTTTTCTTCATAATTGGTAATAAGTTAGCTAACCATGCAAAATATCGAACTTAAAAGATGACTTTGGCATCCAAAAGTTTTTTCAACTCCCCTTTCACTTGGAGCTTGAGAGAATGATGCATCTTATGGAGGTTTTTTTGAAATGGTTTCACATCCTTCTTCATTGAAACTTCTTTCTCTTGTTCAAAACATATTTTAGCAAGATTGGTGATTTTTGGGTTTTCATCTATTCCTAAATTTATAATATCATGATCTAAAGTGGAAATTTCAGTTTCATGTTTAATGATATTTTAAATCTACTTTGAAAATCAAAAAACTTATCTAAATTAACTACAACCCAATCAAGGTATGTGCCTATGTTTTATTTCATTGTTCTTTGTCACATTCCATGCTTAGTCTTCATCATTAATAACAAATTCTTTGAAAATATTTGAATATCTAAGAAATTCAATGTTGTACTCATCACACTCAAACATACACCAATTTGTGATGTTATTTGGAAGAGAAGGCCTATAGAGCAACATAATTGCAAATATGTTGGGCCCCTCCAAGTATTCCAATAAATACAAACCAAAGGAAACATTAGCAACATAATCAATTACTAGATTTTCAAACCATAGAACAGTGAAAATGTTGTAATTCATTAAAGTTGTTAATTAATCATAATAGTTGTTATTAATAAGTCTTTAAATAGAGCTACAATGTATCATGTTTTTTTTTAATTTTTCTAACAATTAATCTTCAAAGACTTTTATCTTTTTCTATTTTTAAATCTATGGTCTTTTTTAGACCTTATACAAGTGCTTCATTTTCAGCAATATTGTTACTACAATCAAACTCTAACCCGCATGAAAAAACTATGCTTAGCCTTGAGATCTATCAAAAAGCAACTAACTCCCACTCCCTCTTGGAATTTAAAAGTGTCAAAAAATAAGGTCCAAATGTTAAGGGTGTCTCTAAGACCTATTGTATTTTCATCTACAAAATTTAGATTATTTAAGGGAGTAGAATTTACATATTTACAAAGCTAGTGTTAAAACCCATTCTTCCATAGTCGTCTTCCTGTAGAGACAATTCCAATCATAAAATTTTAGGTATGTTAAAATTTCAGTGAGAAAGTTACCAAAGTAAGAATCTAGAACATAATTTCTAAGAATTGGAAATTTAGAAATGAAGGTCATTTGTTGCCTCAAGATCAATCATCATGTGTTCGACGTATTTTTCTCTATCAATCCTTATCTTATTTGACTATCCATTCCATGGAAGCCATGGGTATAACCAATGCAATGCGAAATTACTTTCCAGTTTCTAGGATTAGTCCCTACTAAGCAACAAGCCACACACTTTAGGAATGTCTACTATGATGTCTACCACCTAGTGAACTTTCAGGGTGGAAGCTACTCAAATTAGAACATCCTTTAGTTCACCAACTACTTCAACTTTTTATCTATCAAGCTAACTTATTTGAGTCAACATCCATTGGTATTGCATTCAACTTTCGATAAACATAATAAGGCATGATGTTAGAAGATGCTCCCAAGTCTATCAAACAATTATGCACATCCTGACTAAATATTTTGAACACTGATAAGAATGGAGTTAAATATTAGGACATTTTTCCCGAGAAAGCAATGTTTCCATGTGGCACTCAACAAATCATTACCTGCGAATTTATTAGCACTTCTAATGATTATAGTCATTGGTGCATCTATGTATTTCAAAGCATTCAACAATGACTTACATCGATGTGTATTTGACATACATCAATTATTGAAATATTTGCTTTTATCCTTATTAGATCATTAACGATGTTATACTCCATGGAATCTAAGTGACTAGTTGAAGGTTTATTGGTATCAAGGATGGCAAAGGGGATCCTAGTGATATGTCATAGTCTAGGTTTTTTTAGTGTTTCAAGCTTAAGATGTAGTTGGTTGTTGTTGTGGTATGGGTCCCTGAATCTTAGTGTGATAATTAGTTTGAACTAACGATCCCTCTTCAAATACTTCCTTGTCTCCAACTAAGTTGAAACCAAAAAACAGGTCTAATAGGAACATATTTGTTTCACTAGGTCTTTCCTGAGTTCCTTATTCTATTTCTCCATCCAATTGCTCAGAAGATTATCCTCCCTATATGAAACCATTTGAACACCTTTTTTCTACCATGTTCATAGCATTTATCCATTGTGGAAAACCTTTTCCGAAATGATTGGCTTGACAATAATTGCAAGAATTATCCATAGCCACCCCTTCTAAATCAAGAATCAAATTTACACATGGGGTTTAGTAATCTAAAGTTGTAGGCCTTTTATAGAAAGGTCTATATGGCATTTGATTGGATGTCCCTTTTCTAATTTTCATTTTCATGTATATGGTTTCATTAGATAAATGTAGAATCATCCATGGATAAAATCAATCCACAATGAATCTTTGGCAAAATGTCCTTGGCTTCAAGAAAAACCTTCTAAATTAATTTTAAAATAATACAAAGTTAAAACCTTCATATTCCCCTCGAGGCAAAAAAAGTATTATGTTTATATACTTATATAGAATAACATTGTTCATGCAAAAATAGCCACGCAAATTGCTTCTCAAACTAAACTTCAAGAGAACTAGGAGGTGGATCTTTTATGTTTTCCTCGTCGAGTAAATAAATCATCACATAAACTTAGATGGAGAAGCACATATTTCTCCTTTGGTAATTTCAAAATGGGAATAACATGCTCAAATATATTTACATATTTTATATTTTAGGAAAAATAGACTCCCACTAAATCATTAATTTTAGTGGTCGAAAATTTTTTAAGATGGTTGTAATATTTCTAAATAAGCTTGCAACTAATTGGAATATTAAAGTTTTATTTTGTCACTTAGGTGAATAAGTAGGTAGGGAGACCCATAAATCTCTTTATAAAGAATAAACCACTTCTCATGTGAATGTGGATCATCATTTCAGCTTAATAAAGCACCTTAAGGTGTGAACAAGGGCTAGAGCATGTGGACTAGGTCAATGTTGACCAAATCAACAGCGTTGTTGTGGAGATGATGGAGGATTAATGGAGGACAGTGCAGTGATTTATGAGGAGTGTATGCATGAGAGTAGCTCCTTTAATGAGTGGGACCCAGGGTGAGGAAGCTCACCAAGCATAAAAGGAAGAGGATGACAGCATTAGAAGACATGGATTTGTATTATTGATTTTGATCTTTTTAGATCTGGATTTGTCATGTAACATTTATGTGCATGCTTTTGTTGTTTAGTAGGGTCTGTAGTGTTGTTTAGTAGGGTTTGTAGTGTTGTTTAGCACAAGGGTGTTTCCGAGCAGAAATCCCACCCTCATCCTCAGGGGACTTAGAGTGCCTACTAAGGAGAGGGTATCTTGAGTTGCATTACCACTATCTGACATTTGGCCAAGCTTCAGTCTCATATACAGTGCAATTCTATTCAGAGTTGTGTTGTGTTGCAGGGTTTTAGCAGTGGAGGGTTGTAAAACCCCATTTTTGAGCTTGTTTTCCATTGGAGGGTTCATCCTTTCATCCGGGAGACTCGTGAGGAATTCCTTGGAGCATAATTTCCATATTTAGCAGGAGGCCAAGTAGCTACCATCAGCTACAACGCAGTTTCCCTAAAGTACTGTGTTATTTTAGAGAGCAGTTGTAGCAGTGATTTATTGCCCTAATTGGAAGAGTTGTTTTTCCTTTAAGGGGACCAACCCTTCATTTAAGAGATCTATTGGAGGAGGATTAGCCATTTCATATTTCATATCAGCCACCTCCTATCAGTGATTCAGTTGTAGAGATTATTCAGCCCTAGGGCCAAATCTGTTATTTTTGTATAGTGTGTATTTCCGGAAACCTTTTTTGGGTTGTCTTGGAAATCTGTTTTGGAGCATGGATATCTAGTCTTAGCACTTTTGGAGCATTGGATTAGCAGCAATATGTTTTTCTATCTTTCAGCTTCTATTCTCTCATAGACAGCGCAGTTTCTGCATTCATGTATTTCATGTATTAACAACATTTCAGATCTAGGTGTATGCTTTCATGGGAGGCTTGTTTCCCCAACTTGAGTGATCTCTTCCTTGAGTCTTTGTACTTATTTTTGATGTTATAATCATAATGGAATGGATCTATGGTTGTCTCATGTATTGATCTATTTATATTTCTACATATTTCCAGTTTTATGTACTATATTGTTGCTCTCCCAATTTTGGGATATTACAGTGGTATCGGAGCATAATCTTGGCTCAGCTTGTGTACTTCAGCCATTATGTCATCTAAGGAGGCTTCTCATAGAAAGGAGAAGATTTGCAGAAGAGATGGAGGCAAAACTCCATTATCAGGAGAAATGAAAGGGAAGGAGTCCTCAATACTTCTTCTTCAAACTATGCAGGGCATTAAAAGAGACATCAAAGAGATGAGGATGGAGAGATATAGAGATTCTCCAAGAGGGCTTATACATAAAGAATGCTCCAGTTTTTCACACTATGGATGTGAGCATTCAGCTTCACAATCATACCTACAACATGGTACCATGCCTACATTATTAGCAAGAGAAAAAGAGGAAGGAGACACACCAAAGGAGGAGACTCTTGGTGACTATCTCCAAGAAAGTCTAGAAGATTCAAGAAGCATCTAAACTTCCAAGAGTTTTGTCAAATCAAAGAAGATAGAAGACCCAGTAACCACAATAGAAGAAGAGGGTGCATGTAGCACACTTTGAGTAGATTCTTTCTACCTACTTTTGATGGGTCACCCAAGAGCACAGCTATAGCCTGGGTAAATAAACTAGACACATATTTTCAGTTGCATCAAGTTTAAGAAGAGGAGGCCATTAGAGTAGCAGTGTTGCACCTTGAAAGTAAGGCTTATGCTTGGTGGTTTTATGAATCTTCTTCATTAAAAAATGCAAATATATCTACTTATGCAAAGTTCACTAAGAGGTTAGTGAAAATATTTGATCAAAGTCATTCTAAAACTTCCTTGGCTGAGCTAGCCAAGCCCGAGAAATTAGAACCTTTGCATGAGTTGGAAGTATCCATGAAACCAACTCCATTTCAAAATGTTGTTGAGGGGGTTAAAGACGTGCAAAATTCTTTGCCAAGGGAAAAAGCCCCACTTCAGCAAGAACTTTCTTCTCAAGAAGAAGACATGAGGATTCCTCCTTCGAGAGGGGATCAAGCCAAACTGTCTCTTAATGACGAGGCATTCTCCAATGATGAGAAGGAAGAAGGAGAGCTAGAAAGAGCCTCCAGCATTGTAAAAGCAGGAGGAGATCCACCACTATTTGGAGATGTGTTGAAAATGCAACAAGATGATGGAGCTTAGTGAAAAGAAGTCGCCTTCACTAAGTGGGCCCGCAGACTATTTTTGGCGCAAATTATATTTTTAGACTATGTCTATTTTTAGACATATGGATCATGGTCTATGAGTTGCAGGATGCTATTTATGGATGATTGGTCGAGTTGGTAAAAATAGATGGACCTCTATTTTTAGACATTGGGCGGTTTCTATTTTTAGACTGCCGGGCTAAAAATAGAACGGTCGAATATTATTAACCCTTAATAATATTTAGACTATAAACATTATCTTATCCTCTTGGAGCACTTCAGTTTGATTCTTGGATGTGGCACATGCAGCTGACAGAAGGAAATACGCTTTTCCTAAGGGTTAGTTGAGCTATTGCATGGTTGACTTCAGTTAGAACTCATGTGGCATAGTTTGGTGGAGTTGATGAGACAGTTGGTGGAGTTGTGTTCGGTTTAACTTAGTTTAACTAGTTGTATTTAGTCTAACTGATAAATACACTAGTGATGAGTGGTGTGAATTAATTATTAATTAATTCACTAATTATTAACTCATAAATCAACTAAAGAATACATCAGTTAACTGCAATGCATGGGCAGTTCAGTGGAGACCAGTGTTAGAGGTGGGTGAAAGGGTGAGTCTACTATCAGTTGTGACTATGGTTGTGCATGAGATTTGCACACACATTGATTGAGATTTCCAATGAGGATTGCGCAGTTCAAGCCAAGGAGATTCAAACTTGGATCTCATCATTATTCAACTTGGATTGCGCAGTAGAGGCAGGCAGACTTGTGGAGGAGATTTGAACATGTGACTTGTTCAGATCTGAGCTAGTTTGTGTGTAACTATTGGATATAGTACTGAGTACTTGTGAGGAGTATTGTATTATCATTGTTACATGTTCTCTATCATTATAATATACAGATAGTTGGGGGTTTTCAGCTGTAAGCTTTCCCCATTACATACTGTGTTCTATGTGTGCTTGATTATGTTTTAATGTGCGCATGTGACTGCTTCCATTTCCGCAAATTGATGATCAATTGTAGAAGAGGTTATGTATTATGCATGAAGCTTAAATAGTGTGTAATCAGGATAATCTCGGTGAATAATTCAGCTATTATTCAAATTTCTACGTGGTATCAGAGCTAATTGATCATCGGATCTATTATAGTGATTACAATTTATTTCGGTAGACAGAGTCTGTAAGCGGGCCAGGTAGCCTCTGGATCCATCCTTTCTCTGAAAGGTGATATATCTAGTAAATTCCCCTACAGTCGATCTCTGTGCTAGAAATAATTTTTTCTCACAGATCGGAAGCGGTTGAGTTTTGAGCTGGTGGAATTCGAATTTGCAGCAGAATTTGGAATTCGAATTTGCAGTAGTTTTCTTGGTGCCAAAGTTGAAATGTCTTTCAACGGATTGCGACTGGAATATGCCCTTGAGGGCAGTTCGAATTATGTTGCATGGAAGGACCGGATGGAGGTGGTATTAGATGATAACGGGCTGAAGGAGTTCATAGAAGCTGAGATCCCAAAGCCTACTGATGCTGCTCAAGTTGAGGCTTGGCAAAAGAAGATGGCAAAATGTCGAAGGATTCTGTTGGAGGGCGTGAAGGATCACATTGTATCCAGCATGCATGGAAAAGCTTCTCCATACTTTATGTGGAAAGCGTTGACAGATTTATTCCAAAGCAAGAGCGACCAGAGGAAGTTGGCGCTCAAGGATAAACTCATAAACATAAAGATGGAGAAAGGCGACAGTATATCCAAGTACCTCACGAAGTTCACCCAATGCAGGGATGCGCTGGGAAGTGTGGGGGTGACTGTAGCTGATGAGGACTTGGTGGACTTGGCTCTCCTTGGTCTTCCGAAGAGTTGGCATTCCTATCAGGACTCTGTCAATGGTCGGGAGAAATTGCCAGGTTGGGAGCGACTTTGGTCGGATCTCATGCAAGAGGAGATAAGGTGGAGTACCAGGGACGGATCTTCATCAAAGGCACCTGATGAAGAAAATTGCGCTTTGGCTGCCAAAGCAAAGAAGGGGAAGAGCAAGAAAGCTTCTCATTCCGGTGCGAAAGGGAAGAAGCAGGACATGTCCAAAGTGAAGTGCTTTTACTGTCACCAACACGAACATTATGCCACAAATTGTCCGCAGAAGAAGAAAAATAAGCATGCTGCGGGATCTGCAGCGGGAGAGGCCTTAGCCTCGCAGTTTGAGCTGGATTTTTCGCTGATCGCATGCTTGGTATCAAGTGTGATGGGATCAGTTTGGTTCTTGGACAATGGTGCGTCTTTTCACATGACTGGAGATCGAGATTTGTTTTCAGATCTGGATGAGAAATATCTTGGAGTGCACATCGAGATGGGCGATGATGGTAGATACAGTGCGACCGGTATCGATACCATTTCCTTTGAGAGGGAGTCCGGTAAACCCTTCGTATTGAAGGAAGTGATGCATGTTCCAGGATTGAAGAAGAATCTGATCTTTGTGGCGATGTTAAAAGACAAGGGGTATGATGTTGTCTTCAGCGAGGCAAAGGCTTTCCTACGCAGTAAGACCACTGGAGAAACCCGGAAGATAGGGGTTCGAGTCAAGAACCTTTATCAACTAAAAGTAGATGGCTGCGCAGCGATGGCATGCAAGGCGGAAGGAGTGGTGAGCCGGGATGATGGCAAGCTGTGGCACCAGAGATTGGGCCACCTTCACCGTGGAGCTTTGAAGATACTGCAGCAGATTTCTACTGGGCTTCCTAAGGGCACTCTTGCGCAGTCAGATCAGTGCAAGGGGTGTACCTTGGAAAAATTTGTGAAAGCCACCTTTCACGAGAAGGATAGTCGCGCCACGACGATCCTTGAGAGAATTCACACAGACGTGTGTGGACCTTTCTCAGTAGCTTCGACAGCAAAGCACAAGTACTATGTGATCTTTGTTGATGATTATTCTTGGAAGTGCTGGATCTTCTTCATGCAGAAGAAGAGAGAGACATACTCAAAGTTCTGTGAGTTCAAGGCGCGGGTTGAGAAGGAATCGGGGAAGCATGTGAAGGCTTTAGGAGCGACAATGGTGGTGAATTCATCTCTGCTGAATTCAAGGACTTTTGCAGTGCAGAAGGAATTCGGAGAGAGCTCATAGCACCTCATAACCCACAGCAGAACGGGGTTGCTGAGCGGAAGAATAGATCGATCGTGGGTGCTGCACGGACGATGTTGCATGATCAGGGCCTACCCCTTCACTTGTGGGCAGAGGCATGCAATACTGTAGTATATGTGTAGAACCGTTGTCCTCACAAGATACTTGGCATGAGTACACCGGAGGAGGCGTTTTCTGGCAAGAGCCCTGATATTTCTCATTTGAGGATTTTTGGTTCACCTGTCTACATGCATGTGACGAAGGATGCCAGGAAGACGCTGGAGCCGACCGTAGAGGTTGGGATATTTATATGGTACACTTATATACCCCACAACTATCGTGTGTATTTGCCAGACCGTCGCAAGACTGTTGTGCGACGGGATATCAAATTTCAGGAAGAGAAAGCCATGAAGTGTTCGCTTGAGAGGGAGCCACACTTGCATGCAGATGAGGAGCTATTGGTTCCTAAGGATGAGCTTCCGGATGTGGATCAACCACAAGAGGAAGTTCATGGAGTGGAAGAGACCACTCATGCAGCGCCAACCATCAGAGGGCGGAAGCGCACTACAGAAGCTGAGCGACTGGCTCAAGATGCAGAGAAGGTTGTAGGACCACCTACAGCACAGCGCAGACAGAGACAGTCACTGGACCGGTACACTGGATACATGGCTCTTGTGAGCAAATGTGTCGTGACAGAGCCATCCTCTTTCGAGGAAGCTGTGGAGGACCCCGCATGGGTAGATGCCATGGTGGAAGAGTATGATTCGATTGTCAGAAACAGTGCATGGGAGATTGTCCCGAGGCCGGAGGGGAAATCAGTGGTGGGTTTGAGATGGATCTACAAAGTGAAGCAGGCAGCTGACGGGAGTGTGGAGAAGTACAAGGCAAGATTTGTTGCCCGAGGCTTTTCACAGATTGAGGGGATAGATTATGAGGAGACCTTTGCACCTGTCGCAAGGTATTCTTCCATACGGACGATTCTTGCTCTCTCAGCGCAGATGGGGTGGCACATTCATCAGATGGATGTGAAGATTGTGTTCCTCAACGGAGTCATTGAGGAGGAGGTGTACATAGAGCAGCCTGAAGGTTTCGAGATCTTCAGCAGCGAGTCGCATGTGTGCAGGCTCAAGAGAGCGCTGTATGGGTTGAAACAAGCACCTCGTGCTTGGTACACACGGATAGACAGTTATTTCACCGGACTTGGATTCTCCAAGAGTGAGGCGGATCCTAACTTGTACCAGATTGTGGTGGAGGGTAAGTTGCTGATCATTGTACTTTATGTAGATGATTTGATTTTGACGGGTGATGAGCTGTTGATACTTTCATGCAAGGAGGATCTTGCTAGAGAGTTTGAGATGAAGGACTTGGGCCTCCTTCATTATTTCCTGGGATTGGAGATTTGGCAGCGCAGTGGTGGACTGTTTGTTTCTTAGGGTAAGTATGCCCGGGAGATACTGGAGAGGTTCAACATGCATGGCTGCAAGCCTGTTGACACTCCTCTTCCTGGTGGTTGGAGGAAGGATGATGCTACTTCAGCGGAGGTAGTGGATGCCACTGTCTATCGACAGTTGGTGGGGTCGCTTATGTATCTGGTCAATACACGACCCGATATATGCTATGCTGTTAACCAGCTTTCACAAGCTATGGTTAAGCCTACCAAGCTCTTCTGGAAGGCATGCAAGCATGTATTGTGTTATCTTAGAGGCACATCGGGATATGGCTTGTGGTACAGACAGGAGGATGAGGTGAAGCTGTGTGGCTTCACGGATGCAGATTGGGCAAGGAGCCCAATGGACAAAAAGAGCACATCTGGAGGGATCTTCAGTATCGGGTCGACAGTAGTTTCTTGGTACAGCAGGAAGCAGAGATCCGTGGCACTCAGTTCAGCAGAGGCTGAGTATATGGCAGCAAGCTTGGCTGCATGCGAGGCCATATGGATGAGGAAGATTCTGGTCGGGTTGTTCGGGTCACACTTGGAGCCTATTGTGATTTATTGTGATAACCAGAGTTGCATTAAACTCTCGGCTAATCCAGTATTTCATGATAGATCCAAACACATCGACATCAGGTACCATCATATCAGAGATTGTGTGCGGCGGAGAATCATGTTACTTTCATACATTCCCACAGAGGATCAGGATGTTGATATCTTGACGAAGGCGCTCACCAGGAGAAAATTCAAATACCACAGAGGCAGGATACGGGTTGCAGATAATCCATATCTTGTTGAGAGGAAGTGTTGAAAATGCAACAAGATGATGGAGCTTAGTGAAAAGAAGTCGCCTTCACTAAGTGGGCCCGCAGGCTATTTTTGGCGCAAAGTCTATTTTTAGACTATGTCTATTTTTAGACATATGGATCATGGTCTATGAGTTGCACGATGCTATTTATGGATGATTGGTCGAGTTGGTAAAAATAGATGGACCTCTATTTTTAGACATTGGGCGGTTTCTATTTTTAGACTGCCGGGCTAAAAATAGAACAGTCAAATATTATTAACCCTTAATAATATTTAGACTATAAACAATATCTTATCCTCTTGGAGCACTTCAGTTTGATGCTTGGATGTGGCACATGCAGCTGACAGAAGGAAATACGCTTTTCCTAAGGGTTAGTTGAGCTATTGCATGGTTGACTTCAGTTAGAACTCATGTGGCAGAGTTTAGTGGAGTTGATGAGACAGTTGGTGGAGTTGTGTTCGGTTTAACTTAGTTGAACTAGTCGTATTTAGTCTCACTGATAAATACACTATTGATGAGTGGTGTGAATTAATTATTAATTAATTCACTAATTATTAACTCATAAATCAACTAAAGAACACATCAGTTAACTGCAATGCATGGACAGTTCAGTGGAGACCAGTGTTAGAGGTGGGTGAAAGGGTGAGTCTACTATCAGTTGTGACTATAGCTATGCATGAGATTTGCACACACATTGATTGAGATTGCCAATGAGGATTGCGCAGTACAAGCCAAGGGGATTCGAACTTGGATCTCATTCATTCTCATCTTGGATTGCGCAGTAGAGGCAGGCAAACAGTGGAGGAGATTTGAACATGTGACTTGTTCAGATCTGAGCTAGTTTGTGTGTAGCATGTGAGATAGTGCTGAGAGCTGTGAGGAGCTTTGTGCTATGTATTGTTACATGTTCTCTATCATTATAATATACAGATAGTTGGGGGTTTTCAGCTGTAAGCTTTCCCCATTACATACTGTGTTCTATGTGTGCTTGATTATGTTTTAATGTGCGCATGCGACTGCTTCCATTTCCGCAAATTGATGATCAATTGTAGAAGAGGTTATGTATTATTCATGAAGCTTAAATAGTGTGTAATCAGGATAATCTCGATGAATAATTTAGCTATTATTCAAATTTCTACAAGATGGAGATGAAGCCATTGCTTCAACTAGAGGAGCTTTTGTATCTTTGCAAGAAGTTCCAAAGGATCTCACATATGGAGATTAGGAGCAACATGTGTCTATGTTGATAAGCAATGAGACAAAACAATTAAGGAAGGGGACATACACCATGATATATCACTTCTTTGTGATTAACACTCTTGACAACAATATGAAATTGGGTGTGCATGGGTTGATTACATTGAAGAAGAACACCTTAAACTGTGAGATTTTGCAGAAGGTAGGAGAAGGTGAGAATTATGGCCAACATCAAGTGATTGGGAACATACACACCCATCCTTTTAAGGAGGTTTATGCAAAGAAGTAGGGGGATGATTTGCGCATTGAGGGCAGGGAAAAATCAGTCCACTCACATATACAACGTATTCTAGGCCTTGATGTTTCATTACATTGAGGCATTCCACCAGGGAGACCCTCTGATTGGAAGATGAATAAAGAGTTCTCTCAACATGGTGCAGCATTGATATATATGGCTAAGGAAGGAGCCTTGGGAGGAGCTAGCACGGTGTAGAGAACCTTTAATGGGTTCAAAGGAGGGATGAGAAATTTTCTGATATGGACATTGCCATCTCTTACTCTGTTATTTGCGCTGAAATATGATGATTTAGGAATCTGTGATGGCATAAGCATGGTGTCAAAGGGCTACTCCATAGCCTTGGAGCAGCAAATGATACTTCCACACATGAGGAAGATTTTTGAATATGACAAGAGGTTATTGACACTCTTGCGTGCATTGGCCAAACTATGGAAGTTTTGGATGGGAAATACCTTCTAAGAGGAGGTTGACCTCCATGTACTTCAATCTTGTCTCGAGCAATATCAGCTGCAAGGGAGACAGCAAAGGTGGGGTAGCAATACTCCCACATGTGGCTTTGGCATTGAGCATGTCAAAGAGGAGAGATATGATGTGACAGATGCTTCATTTTAGATCTCAACAGTGTTGTCACTATTGAGGAGGATGGATCAATATTGGGAGTCCCAACTATTGGTGGAATATTCCAAGAACCTCTTCACATGTAAGGTTCTTGATAGGCAAGTGACAGGTGGGAATTATAGAGTGGTTAATGGAGTCATGTACTTCCATGATCAGATCTACTTGACTAGAGACTCCAAGCTCAAGGAGGAGATTCTACATGCAGCATGTGAGGCACTCTCTTCAGGACATGTAGACTTCATTGAAACTTATCACACCATCATGGAGGGATTCTACTGGGAGAATCTCAAAGAAGATATGCACCAACATATTAGGAGATATGTAGCTTGTTTGATGTATGAGGAGGAAATCAACCACATTGCAAGGTTGTTACAGTCACTTCCCCTTTTGATGGAAAATGGGAAGGCTCGTCTATGGACCTCTTCACCAACTTGCCTACAATATATGGTAAGGATTGTGTCTTGATTCTTATTGATCAACTAACCATGTACGATCATTCCTTTGCCATACATTTGCAGCACATTGCTCCACAAGAGGGCAAGCCTCTCTTTGGATTTCATGGTCCTTTTAGGACTACATTCAGTGATGGGATTGACCACTTTCTAAAGGACTTTGGGCAAGACTTGTTTTGCTTGACTCATATTTAGTTAACCCCTAATGTCCTTTACTATTTTCAAGCTTTTGAGAAGCTTATGGTAGCAACCAAGTGGTTGGATGGCCACTTAACATATCATGTTTTGAGACAGCGAGAAGCAGAACAGCGTTGGTCTCACTTGAGAGGCTATTGTCACCATCCAGTATGTCATGTGACACTTAGTCCATGTTCCTTTTGGATCCCATATGGTGATGACACTATATTCATTATATGTGGAATGGATTGGACAAGGGAGGTTCCTAGAACCAAAGAGTGGGATCATGAGATTCCAAGTACCTTTTGGTTTCTTAATGACCACATTATTGCAACCCAGGGTCAACAATTATATATCTATCATAAATGGAGAGAGAGACAACGTGAGTTGAACAATTTTCTCTCTCATTTTCAGGGATGCAGCGCCTACACATTGTAGAAGTAGGGGATTGGTGATTGTTTCTATGAGCTACCAAGGATGGCTCACTTTGTTTGGATGATAGCATGGAAATTGGAGTTTCTCATTGGGATTGAGGTACCCAACATTTACCATCTCTCATGCCTTGAGGAGGCCAATGGAAAACATATAACTATTTCCATATATCTCCCACTTCTTCATGATGAGAGCTATTTGGTTTATCTACCAAAGGCTAATTTGTTTACTTGGGAGGAGACATATCCATTGGAGGTTTTGCAGTATCCTTGCAGCTTCTTGAGGTCAAACAACATTTTGGAGGGGAGGACTGTAATATCCCTAGATTAGCTTACAGCTAATTGGAATATTTAAGTTTTGTTTTGTCACTTAGATAGGTGAATAAGTGGGTAGGGAGACCCATAAATCTCTTTATAAAGAATAAAACCACTTCTCATGTGAATGTGGATCATCATTTCAACTTAATAAAGCACCCTAAGGTGTGAACAAGAGCTAGAGCATGTGGACTAGGTCAATGTTGACCAAATCAACAGCACTGTTGTGGAGATGATGGAGGATTAATGGAGGTCAGCGCAGTGATTTAGGAGTCTATGCAGTCCATAAGGTGTGAACAAGGGCTAGAGCATGTGGACTAGGTCAATGTTGACTAAATCAACAGCATTGTTGTGGAGATGATGGAGGATTAATGGAGGTCAGCATAGTGATTTAGGAGGAGTGTATGCAGTTCTTTAAAAATTGGGACCCAGAGTGGGGAAGCTCACCAAGCATAAAAGAAAAAGGATGGCAGCATTGGAAGATATGGATTTTTATTATTGATTTGATCTTTTTGGATCTAAATTTGTCGTGTGACATTTCTATGCATGCTTTTGTTGTTTAAAAGGGTCTACAGTGCTATTTAGCACAAGGGTGTTTCCGAGCAGAAATCCCACCCTCATCCTCAGGGGACTTAGAGTGCCTACTCAAGAGAGGTTATCTTGAGCTACATTACCACTATCTGGAATTTGGTCAAGCTTCAGTCTCATATACAACGCAGTTCTATTCAGAGTTGCGTTGTGTTGGAGGGTTGTAGTAGTGGAGGGTTGTAAAACCCCATTTCCGAGCTTGTTTTCCGTTAGAGGGTTCATCCTTTCATTCGAGAGACTTGTGAGGAATTCCTTGGATCATAATTTCCATATTTGGCAGGAGACCAAGTAGCTACCATCAGCGACAATGTAGTTTCCCTCAAGGACTGCGTTATTTTAGAGAGCAGTTGTAGCAATGGGTTTATTGCCCTAGTTGGAGGAGTTGTGTTTCCTTTGAGGGGATCAACCCTTCATTTAGGAGATCTATTGGAGGAGGATTAGCCATTTCATATTTCAGATTAGCCACCTCCTATCAGTGATTCAGTGGCAGAGATTATTCAACCCTAAGGCCAAATCTGTTATTTTTGTATAGTGTGTATTTCCGGAAACCTTTTTGGGTTGTCTTGGAAATCTGTTTTGGATCTATGATTGTCTCATGTCTTGATCTATTTATATTTCTGCATATTTCCAGTTTTAAGTACTATATTGTTGCTCTCCCAATTTTGGGATATTACAATGGTCATGTTTCAAAGAGGAAATGTCCCTAACCCTTGCTCCATGCTTCTTTGCATCATCTTCAAACTATTTGAACACTTCTCACACTATCAAAAATCGTTCAAGTGAACCGAAGCTAGGAAACTTGCACCATACAATATTATCTTCTATTAAATCCCAAATTTTAATGCAATGCAACCACTCACAATCAACCTGTTTTTGTGACTCATTTGATACTCTATCCCAATAATTGATGCTTGTTCTATCTCATAGAAGTCAATCTTATTCAATGGTTTAATAGCATGATCCTCTTGACCTCTTCTTTTATGTATCCACTTGATATAATTCAGTTGGTCCTATGCCTTCGATGATACATAATAGAGATATTCAAGTCATTTTCTTTCTCTTCTAAGTTTGTTTCACTATTCCCCACTTTCAAATATTGAAAATTATCAATTAGGTTAGCAAGTTGTTCCTAAGGCTCTAGAAATAGTTCATCACTCCGAGTTAAAACATTCTTTCGACTTCGTAGAGTGTGCACTTGCTCTAACAAAAGTTCCTTACCATTATCTCCTACTTTGGGAATAACACTATTGGGGAGTGGTGGTGTTCAATACAATGGTTGTTTCAGAGTTTGTTTTATCCATTGTTGTGTTTCAATTTCTGCATGTTCATTATCATTCTCTACTTGTGTTGCCTCTTAATGGAACCTTTCTAGTTCCTCTTACTTCTTTTCCTCGTCTTGTTTTCTTTTTTCCTTGTGTATTAATCTCTTCTTTTGACCTTTCCCTTTCTCCTTTATCATTCTTCTTTCTATCTTTATTCCCATGATTGTTCTTTTAATATTTGTTTTTTTTCAATTTTTCAACTTTTAATCTATGTGCCTTTTCTCGTCTTCACTATGGTTATTTTCTTTTTATTCCTCAATCTATAATCTTTCATTTTCTTGTCCTTCCTAGCTTTTTTTTAGCCTGTTGACTTCTTCCAACATTTTGGCATTTCTTCCCTCCTATATTTTCCCTATTTTTTCATGTTTTTCTTCTTAATTCATCTTCTTGCTACTATCTCTATCAATTTCATTCTTAGCTAGGTGCACCCTTCCTGCATATATGAATTCCTTATGCATCTTATAAGCCTTGTAGCATCTATGGACCATCTTGGACAGTCCTGGCAAAAGATGAGCTGATATAGAGGAGCCAAAAATTGAGATGATTAAATAAATTTATTGTATTTATTATTCCATCATACTAAACAGTACACATGCATAGAGTGCTCTGAGATATGCCTACTCAAGTTGACACCAAATAAAATGTTGGTAGCACAAACCACATCCATGGGGTAAGAGACCATATGAAATTTGGGCAACACCCCTCACTTAGCTTTGGTATTTTACACTCTCTCTATCCTTTTGTTTAAAGAATGAGAAAGAATGGTTGCCTAATTGAACACACAACCGATGGTAAGAACCGTGTAGGCCAATGGTAACCATACATTTTTTAAATGTGTACAATCATTGTTTACCATACAGCTTGGCTGTTGAAGTCATGGTATTTAAATAAAGCTCTATCAAATTAGTGAATGAACCAACACCAACTAGTTTCCCAAAAGAATATTCTCCTCTACCCACCACCTAGAGATGATCTTCTTGACACCATATTCTTTGTTAAATTTCTCAACAAAGCCTTTGATCACGTATACCTCTAGTTGTGGCAACTTAGAATATTTCACCATCTCAAATGGCAAGTAGGATGCTTTGCATCTACCCTTCTCATTCAAAATGGATCTACTCAGTGTCATTGTTAGAGTTTATCCAATCAAAGCCCTTTATAGAAGAAATGATTGTTGCTCACTGCAACAAATTGCATGCAAGATTTCCATTTATTGTTGAAGCCCAGATCACATCACCCTCATCTCTAGATCATCAAGGGGTAATATGTTAGGGTAGTCTTATGTATGAAATCTTCTATATAATTCTCCCCATCATAGGAACACTTGAGAACTTGTATTGACATAGATATCTTTGAAAATAGGTCTCACTAGTTCTAGCTCATGCCTAGGTATCAAGATGACTAAGAGGTGCAAATTCCTAGAGATAACATTTATTATGACTGGAAAGGAACTTGACAAGAAGGGAATATCTTGTGTTTTCCTTTCAAAAACCGAGCATACACTTTTCAATTCCTCAAATTGGTTTTAATAAAAGAGCCTTGAAACATCCCTATAAGTTGAACTATCAACAATGTTGTATAAGAACAAGAACCTAAGCAAACCATGCACTATAATTGCCAAATTAGGTTCAAACATGATTGGTTTTTAAAAATCATGAGAAATTTATGGCAATTCAATACTCCATCAACCAAAGCTACAAATTAATGACAATATGGCATGTACAATGATTATCAACAAATTGTTTGAACTTTCTATCAACAACCAATTTCTATTTTGATGCTTTTGTAAAGTTTCAAGACCAAGTAGCCCCCAAGGGGCGAGGTCAATTGGCAAGTGTCGGGAAAATGATGTGTTATGTATCAAGAGATTCGAGTTCAAATTCCTCACCCCATTTTACCTTTGCCTACAAAAGGGTCCTACATAGGCATCTGAGGTTTATAATGGTTGCGATCAAAATTGACCATTTTGTGTCACATAAATGTGTTATTGACCTAGTTGCCAATTCCTCTAGTCACGAAAAGAAAAAGGTTTCAAGACCAAGTAGCATAGTAAACAAAATTTGAACTATGAACAACTATTTCCAAAATTCACTTTGTGCTCACTCATCCATGAATTTTGAACTTCTCATCGAAGAGTTTTTGTACTTTTTAACAACATTAAAGGTGGAACTTTGGTTGTCAATTAAAGTTTCTGAAGTCTCCAATACATAATGGAAAAGTAAGTGAAAGCACTTTCAAGGCTTTGAAATTTTTTTGGTTTTCTTGAGCAAAGGAGTTGGGGGATAAGCAAAGCAATTAAAGTAAAAGTGGTATCATAAATTTTGCAAAATTTAAGGTGTTTATCTCAAGCGAAAATCAAACACAGTAAAATTGGCAGTGCAAATACTTTTCTTACACTCAACCCAACTATTTCACAAGAAGGGAATATCTTGTGTTTTCCTTTCAAAAACCGAGCATACACTTTTCAATTCCTCAAATTGGTTTTAACAAAAGAGCCTTGAAACATCCCTATAAGTTGAACTAACAACAATGTTGTATAAGAAAAGCTAATAAGGTTTACACCTCTTAACTTTTCACCTAATCCTTGGCCTTCATGCATACTATAAGAAAACAAGAACCTAAGAAAACCATGCATCATCATTGCCAAATTATGTTCAAACATGATTGGGTTTTGAAAATCATGAGAAATTTATGGCAATTTAATACTCCAAACAAAGCCACAAATTAATGGCAATATGGCATGAACAATGATTATCAACAAATTGTTTGAACTTTCTATCAACAACCAATTTCTATTTTGATGCTTTGGCAAAATTTCAAGACCAAGTAGCCCCCAAGGGGCAACGCAATTGATAAGAGTCGTGAAAATGAAGTGTTAGGTAGCAAGAGATTCGAGGTTCAAATCCCCCAATTTACCTTTGTCTACAGAAAGGACCTACGTAGGCACCTAGGGTTTATAATGGTCCCAGTTAAAATTGACCCAAGGTTTATAATGGTCACAGTGACCCAAGGTTTATAATGGTCGCAGTTAAAATTGACTGTGTCAGACAAGTATGAAACTGACCTAGTTGCCAATTCCTCTAGTCACAAAAAAAACAAAAACAAAAAAAGGTTTTAAGACCAAGTGATGCACAGTAAACATACTTTTGAACTCTGACCAATTATTTCCAAAATTCACATTGTGCCACTCATCCATGAATTTTGAACTTCTTATTGAAGAGTTTTTGAACTTTTTAGCAACATTAAAAGTGAGCTTTTGTTGTCAATTAAAGTTTCTAAAGTCTCCAATCCATAATGGAAAAGTAAGTGAAAGCACTTTCAAGGCTTTGAAATTTTTTGAGTTTTCCTGAGCAAAGGAATTTTTTAGTTTTCTTGAGCAAAGGAGTTCAAAATATAGTGGAAAAGTAAGTGAAAGCACTTTCAAGGATTTGTAATTTTTTTCGTTTTCTTGAGCAAACGAGTTGGGGGATAAGCAAAGCAATTAAAGAAAAAGTGGTACTAGAATTTTCGCAAAGTTTAAGGTGTTGCTCTCAAGCAAAATTCAAGCAGTCAAATTGGCAGTAAACATTGCAAATACTTTTCTTAAACTGACCCAACTATTGTCAATAGTGGTGTATTTTGGTACCGGACATTCCAAAACCAGAAACCCAAAGGAAACTAACAGCAGTCTGTGCATGCCACTCTAATGGACTACTATATTTCCCATGGAAAACCTTGAAGTGAAACCACAGGGCTTGCAAAGGCTATTAAAGAGGCCTGATGTGAAACCAAGGGATCGAATTATTCTTGCCTCCAAGAAAATATGAGCTTTATTTGGAATTAGTTTGGACACACGTGTACTAAATATAAAGTAGCTAATGGACAGAATATAATAAGATATGTAGTAATTTGACATTTAAAAATACATTTTAAAACCCACGAGTACTTATAACGCCAAGTTATATCCATAGATACTCGAACATATACATGAAGATATTAAGATGGAAAAAAGTTTTCACTTGTTTAGCTTAAAGTAAAATATACATTAAGCTACACTATTTCAACTCTTACTGCAAGTGACAGGAAAACAGTCAGTTACACTATTTGAAGCCCCAATTTGGTGCAGAATTACTAGCCATACAATAAAATTCAAAGTGATACCACTACATCCTAATAACAATGTACTAATACCCTAAGACCACTATATCCTAATAACAATGTACTAATAATAGGACAAAAAGGCTCCAATAAACAACCTGTCAGATCACGGACAATTTCCATTTCGAGATTCTACCTGAACATATTGCTTTATTTGTGAATGGCATCAATAACAGGAAGAAACTTATGTTGTCAACAAATACTGAGTATCTAAGCAACTCTGCAAGAAAATGCCTACCTACAGCTCATCTGTGTGGTTTGATTTGAAGCCAAGTGTCCCCAGGTATCAAAATTGGTAGAAGGGAAAAGGAAAGCAATAGATTGCTGGAAACGGTTATGGCAAGGGTCCCAATAAACAGGAAAGTTCGGTTAAATTTCTTAGGAAACCACAGGAAATGGGCAGAATACAGGAAAACGATTACCAAAAACAAGATGAAATTCTCAGGAAAAACCTCTGAAGTTTACGACAGTCTCTAAACCACTGATGTTTTTTTGGCATCAGAGTACCAAAATACTGTTCCAAACTGACTGGGCACTGGAAACACGTTCCAGACTATATGGTAATGTTTTCCAGCATACATACCTTTGAACTTAATTTATCAAACTTTGAAAAAATCATAAACAATGTAAACAATGAATCTACTATGAACAAATAGTATCACAACCACTAGTAGACAGAAAAAACTCAAGCAGAAAGCTTAGTCAAAAGGGACTTCATTTTACAAATTTACAAAGATCGCAGAAATTCTTGGATTACAGAATCTCAGATATTAAAGGTATAATGTTGGTTCATAACATGGAAGATATTCCAGGCTAAAGCTATTGCCCGACTGTATGATAATGCAATTGCTAATTAACTGCATACACAGCAGGTAAACAGTGAAAGAATAACCATATTAATGCATAAGTGAACTCTTGTTTATAAAAAAACCGCCAAAATGTGAGGTTTCTTATTCAAAGATTATCAGTCGTACACATTTACTTTTTTGGGCTACTTTGCAAACATTTATTTCTCGGGATAAAAACTAGATTAGAACATTGCTTCAATATCTTTAGCAATTGAAAATTAATAATACCAAAATATGAAGAGAAATTCCTAATTCCAAAACTTGACAAAACTGAGAACTGCAGTGTTTTCAACTAAACATATCTAAACTTGCAAAATGATCCTTCTGGTTGGCTAAAGTCTCCAAACATGCACTGAAGAGAAGAGCACGACCCAAGACTTGCACATATTATTTTGTTGCAATAAATTACCTCACTTCACATCACATATCTTGATAACAGAGGCCACTCCTATGCGGTGTAACGCAACAATAGCATCACCCTTCTTACATAAGCCTTTTGCCATTGCTGTTTTAAGAGCAGCATCCAGAATCACTTCAGTAGATTCAGAATCAGTTGCCTTTGCTGATCCTTCTGCCAGAAGTGGGACCAATCCTCTATATATAAGACTGTGCCTGGCAGGAGTTTCATCACTACATGTCCAATCAAATGAATCTGTTGTCAGGACAGGAACCACAACAGAGAGAATAGGTACAGCTGGTCTGTACTTTGCTACCAATTTAGCAGTGGTGCCACCACGAGTTAGAACTACAATGAGTGTTGCCTTTGCTTTATTTGCAGTTCGAACAGCCGAAGATGCAAGACTCTCTAGGGGGCTCATAGGTAAGGGAGTAGATCGTATTAAATCTTTAAATATAGCTGAATAATCCAGAGAAGATTCAGCTTCTATACATATGTGAGCCATGGTCTTCACTGCCACCTCAGGATATGCCCCTGCTGCACTCTCACCACTAAGCATAACACAATCAGTCCCATCCAGAACAGCATTAGCCACATCTGTAGCTTCAGCACGGGTAGGGCGAGGAGACTTAATCATGGATTCCAACATTTGAGTAGCAGTGACAACGGGCTTTCCAACCAGATTGCACTTGTATATCATCATTTTCTGAGCCAAGAATATTTTTTCAACTGGAATCTCCATACCAAGATCTCCACGAGCAACCATAAATGCATCAGACTCACGCAAAATTTCATCAAAGTTGACCACACCTTCCTGATTCTCTACCTACAAGGATCAACAATAAGAAATAAGCCATTGCAGTTCCTTATAAACAGGTACACTCTCTTCAGAAATACAATAGAAATCAAGAAAACATCTTTCTCTGCTACTTTAGTGCTCCATAACATGGAAAAATCTAATCCAAAAAGCTTTTTAGCAATCAATCCAGAATGACAATCAGCCAAGTAGGTAAAGCAAATTAAGTGACCATCCAAGAAGCTCTACACTGTTATCAGCTGAAACACTCAAATAATGTACAGGTATATCCACAATTGGTATATCCAAATAATAGCACAATGATCGAAAACCCTACATAAACATCTCAAGACAACTCTACATGAACCTTGAGCATGGGGAAACCATATGATCATTCCTGTAAGAAGATTTCTTACCATAATCGCCTTAAGCATGTGGAAAAACAAAATAAAAAAGGCAACTTTGAATGCAATGATTCTAAAAACACTATACAAGCATAAAGGTCAACCCAAATTTTTCAGCAGCCAAAGTAGCAGAAAACAACATACCTTTGACATCAGCATAATATTCTTTGCATGTTTTCCCAATACTTGCCTAACATTAACAAGATCCGAGCCCTTTCGAACAAAAGAAAGTGCAATCATGTCTATTTTGTTAGGAACACCCCACACCAAAATATCCTCCTTGTCTTTTTCTGTAAGAGTCGGCAGATCAACCACAACTCCAGGCAAATTAACATTTTTTCTCTCACCAAGGACAGCAGTATTTTCACAGCGACACCTCACTGTGGCAGCCTTCCTATCAGTTGACAACACAGTAAGTGTGATTGTGCCATCAGCACACAAGATTGTATTACCAGGACTTAAATCTTCTGCCAACTTTTTATAGCTCATGGAGATCATGCTAGGATCACCCTTAATAGTGTAATCTGTAGTTATTGTGATTTCCTGACCTTCCTTAAGCTGGATGGCTTTTTCATTCTTCAAAAATCCAGTTCGAATCTCAGGACCCTGCAAAAAAAATGAAATTCTAACATTATGTCTCTAATGTCGGACTAAAACTCTAATAATTACAGATGAATGTGTAAATTTGAAACTGACAAAGAATATGCCAACAAAGCAAAAGTTGAGAAATAAAATTTGACAGGCATAAGACGTTGTGCAACTCTGTATGGTTATAACATGAAAGTATGAAAGGGATATTCCTTTCTACAATAAAATTAACATTGTTTCAAACTAACTCGATTATAACCATTATTGTTCTTTCTTAATCTACACACTGAAATAACACATTGAATTGCAATAGTGCCCTATAAAAACAGATATGCTTACAAGGATGCGAAATTCCTCACATAAAGCAGTGCCACTGCCAACCATTAAATTTATACAAGCTACTTATTAGTAAGTCTCCTATTAAGATGATATTTATTAGCTTCTTTGACTATCATAATAATAATGTCAAAAATACATCTTTACAACTCGACTCGCAAACAAAATCAAAAAAGTAATTCAGAACTCCCTGCTACATCAGTAACTTTTATCTCTATTCATCAGTATGTCTGAAGGAGTAATTCTCAAAATCCTCCTTAGGGCACTTCAAGGCACAGCTTTTATGTTAGATTGATACTAACAATACTTTAATATACCATTTGCCATTAATCCTTTTATTTTATTTTTAACAAGAACTCTAATGAGAGTACCATCTGTATGTGAAACACGTAGCGTTTTTCCACCGATATCTCATAGACTTGGCAGTTCAAGACTTGAAAAACAAAAACAAAAAGTGCTTGCCCTTCCACTGATGAACCAACTTTGGGATAGGACAAAGTGAATTTAGCCTTTCTTAAAACTGTCTTGATGCTCATGCAGTGTTCATTACCTAGAAAAGTCTGGTTCTCTTCACCTCTTGGACAAATATATAATAACTTAAAAGTCCCAACTCACCACTATAATCACAAGGTCCGATTCAATGGCTGTGGAGTGTATTGCAGATAGTTTCGGGCTTTCTCAAATTCCAATTTTAAAGACCAAGGGATGCCTGGGATGTGACATCAAGACCTATTTGGATGTTTCAGTATCCAATATGCCAACCATGGGACACCTGGGATATGATGTCAAGACCTATTTGGATGCCTGTGTGTCCAATATGTCAGTTTGGTTTCTGGACTATATTTGCTGCTACAAGATTGGCCAGAAAAGGTCTTATCTGTAGAAGGGATTTATGGAACTATGATATTTTTCTCAGGAAACGACTCGAAGCAATCAAATAAACCTGCTTATGACCACATGTTTAGAATGATTCCAGAAAACTGTCCTTTTCAAATGTTATTCCATGGATCAGCTAGTATATAAAGGGACTGGGGATGGGGTGGCAGTAAGCCCTTCTACAACCATGTGGCAAAGGAAGACCTAGTAAGACACATCTCCAGTAGTACCAAAATTGAACAAAAAGGAGGTCAAACACAAAGTAGTGGAGTGGCCCATGCTCCGCCAAGGTTTGGCTATCAATACCAGGACTGTAAAATTCACTGTTACAGAGCATGGCATGATTTGTGAGCACATTGTGGTAGGGATGAAACATTTGAGCTTGTCATTTGGAGATGCAAGTTCCATAAGTTGTCACCAAAGATAAATACAGCACATCATAGAATTGATGTCAAGACTCAAGACTGAGTTTGTCAAACACAAACGTGAACAAAATGAGTGTGATGGAAACCATCGTTAGTGACTATCAAAAGGGTTGCTAAAAGAGAGAATGATCCTTCTGTAAAGAAGTATGTATGTCATGAAGTATGTGTACAGACACCATGGTGTTCAACAAAATCAAAATCAAGTGTGGCTTCATGTTGCCAAGAAGGAATGATTTAGATAGCCTGACTGGCACTAGCAATGAGATCCCCAGATTCAGGGCAGATAAAGAGAAAGTGGAATATCACATTCAAGATCAAGGATGGTTTGTAGAAATGATTGGTAATGTCATATGAACTCACCAATGCAGGTGATACTCTAATGAAGCCAATGACAAAAGTTAAAACTACACTGGAGAGTTTTTAGCTGTTTATTTCGATATGTTGATTTTCAAAATGACTACAGGCAAACACCTACAACTTTTGAAGATGGATTTGAAGTGCGGTATAAGGACGAGTTGCACAACAAAAGTGTGCAATCTTTACAGAGGAATTGGAGTTCCTTCAAGTTCAAATACAATATGTCAAAGGAGGGACTAGCAACATTTCAAGGCAATAGAATTTATCCAGTATCCATTCATGGTGAAGCATAAAAAAGAACAAAGTGGCAGATGCTCTGAGCAAGATAATTCTATTGTTGGCAATAATGAAGTATAAGACAACCAGATTTGAACAAAGGATATGCATGATGAGCAAAAAATATTTCACAAAGATTCACACAAATGTGTAAAACCTAGTAATGTAAGTTTGTAACACAGAACCACACATTTGAACACCTTCATAAAGACTATTTCAGTCAAACACTGTTGCATATTCCAAAAGGTTCAAATTGGGCATAATAATATACAGAGATTGTTGGGACTGTTAGTTGGAGATCATGTACTCATGCACTTAGAAAAAATAACACAATGCCCCAAAGGCATGTATAGGTGTATAGGAAGTTGACACAGAAAAATAAGACCAATGCAGAATCCAATGGAAAATTAGCAATCGTACACAAGGAAGTAAACAGTATTTATACAAGGAATAACTCTCTCAGGAAACCCTCCAAAGGACATTGTATCGGATGATAACATTGGAAGGATTGTTCGAAGATTAAGTTGAGAAAAGGGAGTTGAATGAAATTGAGGCAATTGAGTTTGTGGATTACCTGACAGGAATCCCTCTCTAAACAAAGGAGGCAGCCAAGAAAATACTTGTCTCTTCCTCTATCTCAACCCCTCTCACAACAGGAAGGAACACAAAATAGAACCCTTAGAGCATGAAGAAAAGGGAAACAACGTTTTTGGGCCTCACTCAATCCTAAATGCAACCACAAAGGCTAAAATAGATCCTCTGAAAGGGCACATTATTGTTTGAATGTATGTTTTTTGAATTCTGTTGAGTAATGTAAATTTGTATGAATGTATTCCTCTACTTATGGCAAACAAAGAAAGTTGCAAGGAAACATTTATGGGCCAACTTCCCCCATATGGTAATGGAGCTGATTGGCATATCAAGGACATATGCGAATAGGAAGAAATTCAAGGATGCATGACCAAGAGATCTCTTCAAAGAAGACAATACGTAGGCAAAAATTGAAACCTGACCAATTTTTCAAACTGAAAGACTAATAAGTAGGCAGAAATTTGAAACCTTATTTCTGCGAATCAAAGGAACTCTTAAGCACTGCTTCAAAAAATACATCTTTGAAGATGATTCACAGGTGATCATCAACCTTATGAATAGAAGGACCAACAACCCATCCTACAATATGATGAACAAAAATAAGTGGATTAGGCAGTTATTGATATGTTTTGAAGAATTTGGCTTTCACCGTGTTACAATATCTGTGAACAAGATCACATACTGGCTTGCCCAAAGACCATCTTCTGCAAGCACACTGGATAGATTTGTTAACTAAGAAGACTGGAGAAGGACAACACCCTTCCAATCCAACCATAGACCATTAATTGGGATGGTCAGAACCCTATCCCATATTTAATGATAGCACATCTCCCAACTCATTCTCTCAAGTGAGGCAATGAGACTGCCATACTGACTTCACAGCAAACAATAGGGGTAAAATTCAACTACCCTTCCTTACTGCCCTTTAATTTCACCCCTGTGTGAAACAAGGAAGCATACAAATTGGCCTAAACTTGTTCCCAGAACGTGTGGCACACAAATTGGCTTGAAAACTCATCTACAGGCATATGGAAAAACCAACAAAGAACCCAAGGATATGCCCCATAATGAAGGCAAGGGAGATGCACCCTTACCATTTTGATACCCTCAATCGGATGGAGAACTTTGTGACTTGGCATGGACTGCAATTTGTGGCCCAATAACTGCCTTGAAGTTCATAGAGGCAGAACCAGAAATCTACTAAGATCACAGTGGAGAAACATCATCATGTTTCTGACTAATTTCATCAAGTTGTACACAGAAAGGGTAGAGAACTGAATTCATCTAAGGGCCAAATTGACAGAGGAGACTGAACATGTTAAAATTAAAAAAACATATGCACAAAGGATTTTCAGAGACCGACCAAGCAATCATCATTGAGGAGGTGAATCTATGCTCAAGCTATTTCCAAAGCTTGGCAGAAAATTCAAGGGTTTAGCAGAAACAACAAGGCTGGACTATGTTGTCTTACTTATGCTTTGTATTTGTTGTCTGCAATGTGTCAACCTTTTCTGGTATAATGTATGTAGTTGGCTTCCAGAGCATAAGCTATATCATATCAATCAATAGGCACACTGGGACTCCGAGTTATGCTAAGTGTTGGAAATATAATGTATGTAGATGAATGTCGGATCTTTTAGCTTAATCATGTTAAACCATGGTTTTACTGTAACTCCAAACTCTTATGATAGATCTGGGTCAGTTGAAAACTCTTCTGTGTACCAGAAACTTTCTCCAAAAAGTCCTATTTATAAGTAAAATATATTTCCCTTTTTAAAAACAATAATAACAGAATATTAGATCACCCTAAAGAGGCATGCCTAAGTCTCAATAATATAGAAACATTTTCCATAATTTATAACTCAGTAAAGACTGAAGAAGTTTGGTGGACAATCAAACACAAAATATCAGATTTAGGCCTATGAGAACTAGTTATGATAAATCTCTGAAAAGATCACACTAAGAGGGAAATTTTGTTATTGCAAGCATAACAGTATGGCAACGGTCAACTTTGTGAGATTGTGTGCATTAATTAAAACTCTATTTTCTATTTATTAGATTAAAATTGCATTTTTTGTGAAAGGCTTGGAGGTTTGGCCTTAACAATTTGTCCAGTGCTGGATCCTGAAGGTTTAGAGGTTTGTTCTAGACCAGTTTGGCCACTCGTAAAGGATTGAGGATTTGTTCTAGACCAGGTTGGCTAGTCCTTAAGGTTCCAGATGTGACCAAAGCAAATAACTATAGTAAGCATATCTGCTACTCCACTTATTTTGCTCTAAGAAAGCAAACCTATAACTGAAGCAACACACAAAAAAGCCACAACATGAATTATGCTCATAGAAAACAGTACATTGACTCTCTGAGCCAAAGAATAACACAACAACAGGAATTAAGTTTATAGAGAAACGCCAACTAACTCTCTGAGCCAGAAGATGTTCTTACCAAACATAATGAACTGGCTTCAGCATAGAACTACAAGAATTATCATTTGTCACACCAGTAGAGCCAAAGAATATCATTACCATACATACACAGAAACACAACAACAGGAATAAAGCTTATAGAGAAACGCCAACTGACTCTCTGAGCCAGAGGATGTTCTTACCAAACATAATGAACTGGCTTCAGCATAGACCTACAAGAATTATCATTTGTCACACCAGTACACCCGTGGGTCTTCAAAATCAGACCTTTTCTCACTGTCAAGGGCATTAGATCAGTGGTAAAGTAGCCAACCAGAACGTGGTAGGTTTTGGTTTGACTCCTAGCTTACCCAGAGTCACTGGCTGTAATGTGGTTCGTACAGGTAGGCCGAACCCTCCTCTTCAGAGCACTCAGAGGAGGACTAAAGGCTTTTTAACATTTACACTTGGTAATGATCCAAAGCTTATCATCAAGACCAGGTGCAAATGCCAAGTGATTTTGACAGAATGAATGCCCTTGCAGGGTCTTATGATTTTTAATATAATTACCTAGTTGAGCCAATCAGATCATCAAAAACCCAAGTCAAACGTAGACAGAACACCAAATAGACGTAGATAGCTTGTTACGCATATAATATAAGCAAAGATTATCCAGCATGTACCTTAGTATCAAGCATAACAGCACACATTATCTGCGTATTGTGCATCGCGGTCCTAAGATTATCAAGCGTCTCCTGGTGATACTCATGTGAACCGTGAGAGAAGTTGAATCGGGCAACATTCATCCCAGCCCTTAGCAGCTTTTCAACCATCGCAACACTCCTAGATGCAGGTCCCAGTGTACACACAATCTTGGTCTTTGGAACCCTCCCATCGTTGGGAATTTCCTTCAAAATACCCTCAATGTCGATGTTGGCCATTACAAAACCTAAGATGAATCTACAGAGGCTCGGATTCGCAGAATATAGGATGAGGACAATCACCTCAGATCCTCACCAAGTGATGGATCCGGAGCTTAAGGGAGTCGTTCAAGGCCGTAACTTTTCAATAATTTTCGGCCTAAAACAGAAGGCCTGTCTCCAGCTGCCGTTCTAGAGTCGAACCACAGTTGCAGCTACCTAAGTGATAAATAAGCGAGTAGGTATCCCTTGCGATCCTTGACACCAAACCTTCTTCTGACTCCTTTATATTGGCTCTCTCCCAAACAGAACCCTTGTGGAGGGTATGGAAGGCTGCACGCCCAGTACAGCAAACCAGGGGGCTTAACCGTCGGGCAGGTATTGAGAGTAAATCGCACACGCTGCTTTGCTATCCGTCCGATCGAAACTGAGTATGGCGGTTCGTTATTGGGCGCCATTGACCGAAGATATTAATATTTCCGCAATTTCTTGTCCTTTTGAATATATTTATTTATTTATTTTTGGAGGGGGGCAGAATTTTATTAATTAGCCCTAAATTTTGGTTTAAGATCTGGAGGAAGGAATATTATTTTGGTCAGTTTGAATATTCTGTTAAAAGTGAATTTCCCTATAGTAGTTGGCCAGCCGCCCAGGTAAACCCAACTTTCTTCTAGAAGGTTTTGAAGGAGAATTTTACTTTCAATGGTTACGTGGTTTAAATGTTAAACAATGGGTGTGGCCCCATGGTTTAATGGTTTCTCCAGAATTTTACTTTCAATGTTGTGTTTGCACGGTTACGTGGTTTAAATGTTAAACAATGGTTGTGGTCTCATGGTTTAATTATTTCTTTTCAAACCACCCATGGTTTAATTGTTGAACAATGGGCATGTCATTATGCGTGGTTCTATGGTTTAATACTTAAACGGTGGATGTGTTTATTCCACTTGACTTTTCAAATGGGACATTTGTGCTAGTCACTCTAGACAAATATTGAACTTTTGTGAGGATTATTCTAATTTTTTTATTAATTAATGACCATGTGATGTGGTTAAGAAGATGGGTTCCTTTTCGAGATGTTATAGTTTTGGTCTAAGCTTTAAATTCAAAGAAGTTAGAGTATGTATATGTGTAAATTTTAATCAAATTATTGTGTGGAGATGGTTTTTTTTCCACAAATAAAAGGGTTTTCACACATTAATTTTGTGTTTGGGTTTACTATAACTTTAAAATTAGATTCCTTCATAATGGGTGTTTATGCAAACCAAACATTATGATTATTATGTGATGGTATGATTTAGATGGCCACCTTGCCTTTTAAGTGCTCCCTCCTAAGTACTAGTACACCCTAATAAATTCCCACGCGATAACTGTATTTATGAATCTAGTGTGGTGGTATCTCATTCTACCTAACCCTGCAAACAAACTATGGCTTTAAATTATTGCTTGGGAAGGCTCCTTGAACCGATGGCAAAGGATAAGGTCATTGTAAGGCGACTCCCATCTTTAGATATGTCTGAGTTTCCCTAGAGCAGTACTACTTACCTTTTTGAGTCTCTGGCAATGCCTTCTTTTTCTTGCCATGTCAATCATCTTTGTCGTCACCATGCACAATTCGGTTGGTCCATCTCTAGGTGTAATCTGGTCTCTTCAAATGTGGCAATTTAGTGTAACATTCCATATTTTGTTTCAACCTCTTCATCCTCATGTGTCTGCTTGGTTTCTATGGGGCTTAGTTGGCCAGTCAGGCTCTCCCTTATGGTTCATTTTTCTCCAAGAGTTCTTTGTCTTCTTTCGCTTTATTGAATGCCATAACCCATTGTATGGTATCAGTCCCAATTTTGTCTATCGAACTCACAAAGGTATCATATCACTTGTGGGTTGTGTTGTCGCACAGAATGTCTAGGCACCGTGACAACGACTTAAATCGGGGGTTGTCACCCTGATCCCCAATCTCTCTATTTAAGTTGTCTCCCTATAACAGACTAAGGGGGGTAGACCCTATGGAAATGGAATGAAGGAGAACTTGTTGGGAACCAACCAATTCGGGAGACACAGTTAAACGATCAATGGTATGTTGACCCTCTCCTGATCCTGTGAAGGTCTCTATATCTTCTATATTTGATGCTATAGCATTCCCAACCTCTGTTGATATTATTTTTATTGCTTCTACTACTGCTGCCACCTCCTCATCTTCTGTATCTGGCCCTCCATCTTTACCCTGTTGCTTTTCAGACTCTTCTCTACTATCTTTTCATATTGATGTCTCTGGGAGGACCTCGGGGAGAGGCTCTTCTCGTGTTGGGGAAGAAATGGGAGGGACTGGAAAACCAGAGGGAATGGTTTCCACTAGGTCACTTTTCATTTTTTCAAAGTCTTCCACTATATGATTTGGGGAAGTGAAGGTGGATTGTATAGTTTCAAAACCATATCTATAATCCACCTTCACTTCCCCAACTCATATAGTGGAAGACTTTGACTAAATGATAAGTGACCTAGTGGAAACCATTCCCTATGGTTTTCCAGTCCCTCCCATTGCTTCCTCAGCACGAGAAGAGCCTCTCCCTGTTGAACCCTTAGCTAAACTGAGAGGGGGGGGTGAATCAGTTTAGCACATTCATGAACTTTTAAACTGACCTTTAAACTTATTTACAACTTAATTTCATGATCAACATTATATGTGAGAAATCTTAGTATGTGAGCAGCATGTATTAAGATAATGTGACAACAGACTTAATATGAGAGCAACAAGTATTCAGCAGATTGGATAAACCATTTCAACACATAAACACCACACACAAAGACAATAGATATAAGTGGAAACCCATAAAGGGAGAAAACCACATCTTATTATTGTTGTGATGCAAAGGCAAGCTCCAACTCCCTCTCACCACTGATTTTCTATAAGCACCAACCTACAGGAGGTTCCAACCTCAATTCTGCAAGCTACAACTTGCAATGAAGCTCCAACTCCCATCAATTTTCTGCAGGCACCGACCTACAAGAGGCTCCAACCTCAGTCAGCTACAACTGACATCTATCAAGCTACAACTTGATAGGGAAGCTCCAACTTCCTCACTCTCTCAAAAGAAAACACTTGCTGATTTACCTTGGATATTAGCTCTGTTCTGCACCTTCTTCACTGCTGTCCTCCAACTTTCTTATATGTCTTAAATCATCTCTGACTTTTCACAACATTTCTTTCTGCTCCTCCTTCTGCTTATCTTCTTTGCCTCAATTCTGCATTTTCTAACATCTCTACGCATATCAATGTGATATCATTTATAATGTTTGCCTCATGACTATTTGTATTCCACAGGGAATTCGAAGTGAATAGCCCTAACTCTTTGCCTTCTACCTCCTCATTTCTTTTACCAGCTCATTCAAAAAATATATATAACAATATGTACTAATTTCAATATTACAGTGGGATTTTTGTTTTCCTTCGGAGACTTTCCAATGCATCACAAACAATATAAAACCAATTAAAACATTTACATTCAGTTACAATATGGATTTCAAATCAACCCATTCAGTTTTTGGATCACCGTGTGTTTGTCTTTTCTACTGCTGTCTCTGTCTTTTTCATTTCTGTATGCTCTGCTGTTCACTGCAGTTGTGTAACTCCTGCATATATAACTGCCTTTTTATATAACGTAAATGACTCTCGGTGATATAATATTAATAGATCCTTTTAATATATAAAACACCCTTTCGGGCCCACTAGCCGAACTTTTCTTATTCTCCGATGCGATGAGCCTCCTCCAATGATTTCCGATTGCGATTACTCCTCTTGCGATGGTTCCGATGAGATTGATCGCAATCGCAAACTTCATTTGCATGTTCCATTGTTCTGCCTTTACTCCGATGTGATTGATGCCTTTGCGATAGTTCGTACGATTAATACATATTCACCTTTATAATGGTATGTGCTGCTACTGTTTATTCGTCACGATGGTTCCATAATTCACGAGATATAAATATACATATACACATATATTGTTAGAAATTAATGGAGAATAGGTTACGTAGTTATGATTTGCTCTTTATTTGACATTAATTCACTATTGATGGGAATGTTTTGCACTGTGTATCTATTTAAGCTATTTAATTCTTAGGTGCTATTTGAAGAAAATTAAGCAGATGCATTTCTTGGTGGGAGCTCCTTTGTGTGTTTGTCAAACTTAAATGTTTGCATTTCTTATCATGAAATGAACTCGGGAAGAAAGTGGGCTGTTGTGCGTAGTGTCGTTGGGTATTCATGATTTCTGTTATTTACGTAGGGCGAATCTGTAGCCATGTGAAGGCGTTTTCGAAGGCCGTGAGGCGTTTTACAAAGTGTGCAAATTTGTGAGGTATGCATTATAAAGTGGGGCGCCAATAAGGAATGCAAACCTGTCTATTTACGGTTTGTCACAGGAGACGGTGATTAAGATTGCGATCTGGTTTCGTATAGTGAGCGGATCTCCGTTAAATAAAGCTCTGCGATGCAATAAACTTCATGAGCCGCAGGTGACGTTGGGGGACTTATAACCGGATTGTTGACAAGTGGAGTCGATTTGCTGGACAAGCGGGAGGTAATTGGTTAAACAAATTGTTTAAGTCGTATGCACAGAACAATTTTTTTTACAAATCGCATGCGATTTGGTAAGGAGGTAATGCTTCAAATTTGGCGAATTGTTTAAGACGCATGCACAGAAAGATTGCATGAAATCAACCTTCCTCTATTCATGTTTCATGATAATCTGTGTCAGAAATACATTAATTTGCTTTATTTATACCACTTGCTTTGCATTTATTTATTTCTGGCCGGAACGAATTGCTCTGCCTCCCTGCACATCAGAGCATTGCTGCCTTTTTTAGCTCAGTTCAGTTGGATTCAAGATATGTTTATGGACTTCCAAAAGCCTTTTCTGTCAATTCTAAAGACTTCCGATACAATTCATTTGTGGGATTCTGTTCTACTGCTTGCTGAAAATATTTAGAAGCCATCTTGAAGTAAATTTTTTGCGACTTCATGTTCTGGGATCGATGATGCATGTATGGACCTTGTTTTTGTTGAAATTGAGATAGCTCCAAGAGAGCACCTCCCCATCTTGTGAGGTTATCTACATCTCAAGGGGTGCCGACGATATCTTCAACAGCGTTTGCGCTGGGCTTGGCACCGGAGCACTTTACAAGGCCGCCGTTGGCCCTAGGTCGGCTGCCGTCACCGGCGCAATCGGGGGACTTGATGTTGGAGCTCTTGTTGCAGAGAAGCAGGCTCTTAAGAGATACGTGCCCATTTGACCGTGCTCTCTTGTATGGACTTAACTGTCATCTCTTTTTAGAAGACCTTTTATTTATCAGTTTCAGGGTTTACAGCGCTGAGTATTCAAAAAAGCTTTGTAATTTCCCAATAAATGCCAAAACCAATATATGTGATGTGAGATATCATGGATTTGTTCTTTTGTTGCCTCTAACGAGCCTGAGTTGTCTATGACGATGTGAGCTCTTTCACGTTTGGAATTCAAAGGGAATTGAGAGTGTATTTTATTCAAAGCCTGTTCTTCAGATATTCCATCCCTCACCACAAGTCGTTGAAGTTGGGTTTCAGGATCGACCCATACCACAATAACCGGCTTTGTTAACCAGTTCATCTTAGCCTCAAACAATAAAGGAACATCGAGAACAATTACTCGGGACCCTCTTAACCGAAGCTTTGTAATTTCAAAGAAGAGAAGGCGATCAAAATCCGTGCAGGATATCCGTGGCATGCCCTGTTTTTTTCTTTAATCTGCAGGATTTTCTTTGTGTAGCTTGAAGATATTTAGCAGCTAACAGTTTTGTGGCAGTCAAGGGTGGTTCATTTGAAGTTGTTGGAGTATATTTTTTTTCTCTCAAGATGAATGCTCAAATGGCAAATTACCTAAATGAAAGCAGCAAGTTGGATGGTTACATCAGCCTCAAAGAAGAGAAGGCGATCAAAATCCGTGCAGGATATCCGTGGCATGCCCTGTTTTTTTTTCTTTAATCTGCAGGATTTTCTTTGTGTAGCTTGAAGATATTTAGCAGCTAACAGTTTTGTGGCAGTCAAGGGTGGTTCATTTGAAGTTGCTGGAGTATATATTTTTTTCTCAAGATGAATGCTCAAATGGCAGATTACCTAAATGAAAGCAGCAAGTTGGATGGTTCCAATTACACAAATTGGAAATTTAAACTTCAAACTTTGCTTGAGGGTCAGAATACCTATAGCATTGTCATCGGCGATGAAGGTAATCCAACTGTTGCAAATGGTGGAACGAATGCAACAATTCAAGAATGGGAGAAAAGGGAGCTGAAGGCAAAGGTCCTACTAAAATTGTCAGTTAAAGATTGCATCATCCCTCATATTCGGGATTGCAAGACAGCGAATGAGATCTGGACAACTCTCAAAGACATGTATGAAATTAAGAATACTAGCCGAACCTTGTTCCTTAGAAAGAAGATCCTCTCAATCAAGATGGAGGAGAATGAGTCAGTTTCGTCATTCTTATCCCGGATAAAGGAAGTTAAAGATAAACTATCTGATATCGGTCAAACCGTGGCAAATGATGATCTGGTGACAATCACCATGAACGGTATGACAGATGACTATCAGATGTTTATAACTGGATTGAATGCAAGGGAAAAGCCTCTGTGTTTTGAAGAGCTTACTGGAATTTTGCTACATGAAGAGGAAAGGAGGTCGTCTCTCAAGCCTCAAGATCCAGATCTTGCATTGATAACAAAGTTCAAGCCAAAAGGGAGAGCGATGGCTGATCAGAGGAGGGGCAACACATCAAAAATGACACCACAAGGTATGACCTCGTATAAAAATGACTCTGCTCTTGAATGTTTTTATTGTGGTAAGATAGGCCATATTGCTAAATTTTGTCGCAAGAAGAAGGCAAATCAAGAGAGGTACAAGCAGAGAAGGCATGCAGGTCATTTGGCGGATGCAGATGCAGATACAGACCCAGATCAGAATCTGGATGTTAGACTATTTATGGCCGAGGCTGACACTGCTACTGAAGAGGATGAATCAGATATTTGGTTCATGGATTCTGGAGCCTCCTCGCATATGTCAGGTAAAAAGCAATGGTTCAGAAATTTTAAAGAATCCAACTCTGGAGTAAAAGTCTATCTTGGAGATAATAGTGGGTACGAGATCAAGGGACATGGAGATGTCCTTGTTACTCTGCCTGATGGTAAGATCAAGAATATATCTGATGTGTGGTATGTTCCTAGCATTAAGAAGAACCTGATTTCTGTGTCCAAGATTACAGATCAGGACCTCAAGGTAGAATTTTTTAAATCTCATTGCATTATTAAATATTTGTTGGATCAGATGAAGCCCATTGCTACAGGTATTTGCATAGGAGGACTCTACAAATTGGATGTGAAAAGTATGCCTCAGCAAGCCTTGATGGCGTCAAATAAGTCTGCTGAAAATTTGTGGCATCAGCGACTTGGGCATATTAACTTTGGTGATCTCTTTCTGCTGCAAAACAAAGGTATGGTAGAGGGTCTTCCTGTTTTGAAAAAGTTGCATATTGATTGTGAGGCATGTGCGTTCGGTAAATAGCATAGAGATGAATTTCCTACCGTTAAAGATAGAAAACAGAGGGATATACTTGAACTTGTACATACTGACTTATGTGGCCCGATGCAGACGAGGTCGTTAGGGGGGGCCTATTATTTTTTAATATTTGTTGATGAATGTACAAGATTCACATGGGTGTATTTTCTTAAACAGAAAAGTCATGTTTTTGAATATTTCAAGCAATTCATAAACATGATTGAGAAGCAAACAGGAAAGTTCATCAGGATTCTTCGATCAGATCAAGGGGGGGAATTCAAGAAAGGAGTCTTCACCAAATATTGCAACGAGCATGGGATACAGCAGAAATTCACAACACCTTACACTCCTCAGCAGAATGGAGTTGCTGAGAGGAAAAACAGAACACTGGTGGAGTGTGCTCGCAGTATGTTGAAAGGTAAGAATCTAACCAATGGTTTTTGGGCAGAAGCTGTTAATACTGCAGTGTATTTAAAGAATAGGAGTCCTACTAAAAGTCTTGAGTATAAAAATCCTTTTGAAGCATTGTTTGGCTTCAAGCCTGCAGTAAGTCATCTTAGAGTATTTGGCTGTAAAGCTTTTGCACATGTTCCTAAAGAGAATAGGAAGAAGTTAGATTCAAAGGCCATTAAATGCACGTTCATTGGATACTGCAGTGAGTATAAGGCTTATAAATTGTTTGACCCTGCTACTCACAAGGTGTTTGTTAGTAGAGATGTATTATTCCATGAACAGATTGATGATGGAAATCCTATCCAAAACAATGAAGAATGGCATGTGCCCTTACTCTCAGAAGAGATCTTAAGCAGTCAGTCAGAAAGCAGAAACAGCCGGCGAGATCTGTGTGACGGGATAATGTGGAGTTCAGTCCACAAAGGGAAGAAATAAGCAGAATAATTGAACCCCCACCACTCAGAAGATCAAGCAGGCCAAGATAGTTACCAGCTCGATATAGGGATTGTGCGCTTATGACTAGTATGTTAAACATTGCAGAACCTTCTAAATTTTATGAAGCTAGTAAAAGTCTTGAATGGAAGAAAGCAATGAATGAGGAATATGAATCCATCATTAAGAACAATACTTGGGATCTAGTAAAACTTCCTGATGATAAACAACCCATAGGTTGCAAATGGTTATTTAAGTTGAAATTTAGAGTAGATGGGTCTATTGATAAACATAAAGCAAGGTTGGTAGCAAAGGGATATTCCCAGATAGAAGGTATTGATTTTGAGGAGACATTTGCCCCTGTTGCAAAATTAAACACCATCAGAATGATCATTGCTTTAGCCACTAAACATCATTGGAAAATACATCAATTAGATGTTAAGTCTGCTTTCTTAAACGGTGATTTAAAAGAAGAAGTATACTTAGTATAGCCTGAAGGATTTGTTAAGAAGGGAGAAGAACATCTAGTGTGTAGATTAAAGAAAGCTTTATATGGTTTAAAGCAGGCACCTAGATCCTGGTATGAAAAAATTGATTCCTTTTTCCTCATGAATGGTTATGAAAGAAGCAAAAATGATCCCAATTTATATACCATGTTTAATAATGAAGGGCAGATAGTGGTGATTTCTTTGTATGTATATGATTTGATAATAACAGGAAGTGCAGACAATCTCATTGAAGAAATCAAGCAGCAATTATCACAGAAATTTGAGATGAAGGACCTTGGGGAAATGCAATATTGTTTGGGTCTAGAAGTTTGAAGAGATTCAAGTCAAACTTTCTTGTCCCAGGGTAAGTATGCAAAGAGTCTGTTATCCAGGTTTAAGATGGATGAGTGTAAGCCTTCATGCATACCTTTACAGCAGAATAGCAAACTTCAGATGGATGATGGTTCGAAATATGCGGATGCAACATTGTACAGACAGTTGGTTGGTAGTCTTATTTATTTGACTACAACAAGACCTGACTTAGCCTATGCAGTAAGTGTTTTGAGTCAGTTTATGACTCAACCTCATGACAGTCACTGGAGTGCAGCAAAAGGAGTATTAAGGTATCTGCAAGGAACATCAGATTTTGGTATTTTGTATTCTGACTCATTTGATGTTAAGTTGACAGGTTATACAGACTCTGATTGGGCGGGAAATCTAGATGACAAAAGATCAATTACAGGTTACGCCTTCAACATTGGTTCCTGGGTCATCTCTTGGTGCAGCAAGAAGCAGCATACTGTTGCTTTATCCTCGGCAGAAGCAGAATATCAAGCTATGTGTGCAGCGACATGTGAGGCAGTTTGGTTGCGTAGACTTCTCCAAGATGCAGGGGAAGAACAGACAGAAGCTACGATCATCAATTGCGACAATCAGAGTTCCATCAAACTGGCTTACAATCTTGTGTTTCATAAAAACACTAAGCACATAGACACTCAATTTCATTTTGTTAGGGAGAAAGTGCAGTCCAAAGAGATTTCTGTAGAGTATTGTAATTCTTGTGATAACATGGCTGATATATTCACTAAGCCACTAGGAAGACTGAAGTTTGATTTGTTTAGGGTTACATTAGGTGTGTTTAAAAATCCCTTTCTCCATTAAGGGGGAGTGTTAGAAATTAATGGAGAATAGGTGTATTTTTGTTACGTGGTTATGATTTTGCTCTTTATTTGACATTCATTTCCTATTAATTAGGAATCTGTTTTGTTTGATGTATCTATTTAATTCTTGATGCTTAATGAGAAACTCCAAGCGAGTGTGTTTGCTGGTGGGAGCTCCTGGTGATCTGCACCTGTGAGCTCCTGTATGTTTGCCCAAACTTAATCTTACTGCATTTCTTATCATATATATATATATATATATATATATATATATATATATATATATATATATATATATATATATATATATTTATATATACCGCTTGCTCTTAATGCTATTGACTTTGATTACCGTTTCACCAGTGCGATTAGCAAAGGTCCCAACGGGCAATGTTTCGGCATTTCTATGTTCTCCGTTACAATTTTCTTTTACCCGTCAAAGCGCTTTAACAAAGGAAAATCATATATTTTTGTGTTTGAATCTTCGCTGATGCGATGGGTAACTATAGACCCCACTCCAACTTCCTTTACGATCCAACAGATGCTATCTTCCGGGATCCAACGGTTGCAATTAGATCGCACCATCACAATCGCAAAATTCAACAACTTGTTCACTTGCACTTCCACTGCGCCAATGCGATTAGAATTCTTCGATGCGATAGATCCAATGGCTGCCGTTAATTGGGAACGAACGGTTGCGATTAAATCGCACCATCACAATCGCAAGGATTAATGGTCTGCTCTCTCGCGTCTCTTGTTCTTCGCCGATGCGATGGAGTTCTGCGAATCCGATGGATCATTTACTCGGCTTTATAACATTTTGGGTCCGGTCTTTATCGTAATCAAACACTGAGTTTTGCCGATGCGATATGTGAAGGGTTCCACTATATAATGTGCCAATGCTTTATCAATCCCAACTTCGGTTAAAAACAAAGGCCAACTTGTATTAAGGTTCTGGGGTCCCACATATATTAAAATTTAAGATAAATACTATTGCACATCAATGTTGGTCACGGTTTCACGATTCACCTTTCAACTTTAATAAACCCATTCATCTTTGCTTCTAAAATCATTGTTCTGCATTGATCCGTTGTATTCAATTCATGTGCATGACAGTGCATTGGCAGTGCATGACTGCGCATGTCAGTGCATGGCTATTTCACTTTTTCTCTGTATTCTCTTTATTCTACAGCCTGTGTTGCCCTGCTTCTTCAAATGGCCCTGTCTCTGTTGAGTTGCTTCTTCAAATGACCCTTTTTACAGCTGCTCGACCCTCTGTAGTTCTTCAGATCTCTCTACATCTTTGTTGCCTCTTTTGCTATTTCTCTTTGCCTTTCTCTGCTTCTATGCTGCTCTCTTTGCCATCAATGACAACATTTCCAACAGTCTCCCCCTTTGGCATTGATGGCAATACACTTCCTCTGCTTGCCTTTTAGAAGACCCTTTCTTCTGTTGCTTGCTTTTCCTCCCCCTTTGACATCGATGGCAAAGGGTTGCACATTTCCTAATGTGCTTTCCAAATCTTGTCTATAATATTCTGATCTTGAGGACCTGTTTCATGCTCTGCTCACTTGCTCTGGTTCTTTTGTGACAATATTTGGTGACTGATCTCCCCTTGGAATGATGCTTTCTTTTATGATCTCCCCCTAGAATGCTGCTTTCTTTTCATGTCAGAGAGTAACATCTGCAGACACTACTCCTAGTTTGTCTCTTAGATATTCAAATGGTTCTTTAGCAAGGGGTTTTGTGAATATGTCTGTTGTTTGTTCTTTTGTTGGTACATATTCCAGCTTTACTACTTTCTGTGCTACTTGTTCTCTGAGGAAGTGGTACTTGATTAGGATGTGCTTTGTTTTTGAATGAAGTACAGGATTTTTTGATATACTTATTGTACTTGTATTGTCACATTTTATAGAAATAGGTTCATCAATGCTTAACTTCATGTCTTGGAGAGTTTGTTTCATCCACATGACTTGTGTGCAACATGTTGCTGCTGCTATGTATTCTGCTTCCGCTGTAGATAGAGAGATAGAGGTTTGCTTCTTGCTTAGCCATGCCACCAGACATTTTCCCAAATAGAATGCTCCTCCACTTGTGCTTTTCCTGTCATCCACACAGCTGGCCCAATCTGCATCTGTATAAGCTGTCAAAGTGAAGCTATTTCCTTTTGGATACCATAGCCCATAATGAGCAGTTCCTTGTAGATATCTTAATATTCTTTTGACTGCTAGTAAGTGATTTTGTTTAGGTGTTGCTTGATATCTTGCCACAAGTCCTACTACCAAAATAATGTCTGGTCTAGAAGCTGTTAGGTATAGCAGACTTCCAATCATGAATCTGTAAAGTCTTTGCTCTATATCTGCAGATCCATCGTCAGCACATAGCTTGCATCCAATGATCATGGGAGTTGACACAGGTTTGCAGTCTTCCATTTTGAACTTTTTAAACATTTCTCTTAAGTATTTTTCTTTTGAGATGAATGTACCTGTGTTCTTTTGTTGAATTTGAAGTCCTAAATAGAAGGTGAGCTCTCCAATCATAGAAATTTCAAATTCTGATTTCATTTCTTCAGCAAATTCTTTTGTTAACTTCTCTTTGTTGCTACCAAACATGATGTCATCTACATATACTACTACAATCAGGAGTTCATTTTCATTGGCCTTTATGTATAAATTGTTGTCTACTCCTCCTCTCTTAAAGCCTTGTTTTTGCAAGTATTTGTCCAGCCTTGAATACCATGCACGAGGAGCTTGCTTCAGTCCATATAAGGCTTTCTTTAATCTGCACACATAGTCTTGTTTATCTGTTAATGAGAATCCTTCAGGTTGTTCCATGTAGACTTCTTCTTCTAGATCTCCATTCAGGAAGGCAAATTTCACATCCATTTGATTTACCTTGAAGTCATGGTAGCATGCAAAGGCTAAAAACATTCTGATAGCTTCCATTCTGGCTACAGGGGAAAATGTTTCATCATAATCAAGACCTTCAATTTGTGAATATCCCTTGCATACAAGTCTGGCTTTATTTCTGATTACCTGTCTTTGTTCATTCATCTTATTCTTGAATACCCATTTTGAGCCTATGACATTTTTCCCTATGGGTCTTGGTATTAACTCCCATGTATTATTCTTCTTAATATGGTCTAGTTCTTCATTCATAGCTCTCACCCAATATTTGTCTTTGATGGCTTCTTCAAACTTCTTTGGTTCTATTTGAGATAACAAAGCCAGGTATACTTCTTCTGTTTTTTCAGCTAGTTGTCTTCTTGTCTGGACTCCTACACTCTTGTCCCCAATGATTTGATCTTTTGGATGGTTCTTTTGAGTGTATCTTGAGGGACCCTTTGAGTTTAACTCAGTATCTTCTGTTGTCTTGCTTATTTCATCATCACCTTGGTTCTCTTCTTCATGATCTTCTGGAGGATTGTTGCAACCTGTACTTCTTGTCTTGTTTGGTAGTTCTTCATCAAATCTTACATCAATGCTTTCCATAATTTTGCGAAGTGTTTTGTTGTGGCACCTGTAACCCTTACTCTTGGATTTATATCCTAAAAGTATTCCTTCATCTGCTCTTGCATCAAACTTTCCCAGATTTTCATCATTATTTTTTATGAAACACTTGCTTCCAAAGACTCTAAAGTGCCTGATTAATGCTGGTTTACCATGCCATAGTTCATAAGGAGTCTTGTCACTGTTTCGTCTTAAATGAGCTTTGTTAAGAATATGCACAGCTGTATGTACTGCTTCTGCCCAGAAGGTTTGGGGAATGTTACTTTCTTGCATCATGGCTCTGGCAATCTGTTGTACTGACCTGTTTTGTCTCTCTGCCACTCCATTCTGTTGAGGGGTACCTGCAATTGTAAATTGTTGTTTTATCCCATGCTCATTGCATAGGTCTGCAAAATCCTAGTCTGTGAATTCACCTCCTCTATCTGATTTGATGCACTTTAGCTTGCATCCTGTTTGATTTTCTGCCAATGCCTTGAATATCTTGAATTTCTCAAGTGCTTCCGATTTATATTTGAGAAATGCAACCCATGTCATTCTGGAAAAATCATCTATTATCAACATGAAGTAGGATTCTCCACTTGGTGTTTTAGTTCTTGAAGGTCCACACAGATCCATGTGAACAAGCTGAAGAGGTCTGCTTGTAGATAGTTTCTCTTTGGTCTTGAAGGATGTGCAGGTCTGCTTACCTAGTTGACAGGATTTACATATGGTATTTGAAGGCTTCTTTATGATTGGCATATCTCTGACTGCATTCTTCTTGCTTAGACTTATGATATGGTCGAAGTTTAGGTGTCCCAATCTTCTATGCCATAGACATGACTCCTCAAATTTTCTAAGGTGGCATGCTTCCTTCTCTTCTTTCACTATGTAGACATTACTTTCTATTCGAACACCTTTGATCAGGGTCTTTCCTGTGGTGCTTGATCTTACTTCACAGTATTGTGCTCTAAAAATAACTTCACAGCCTTTATCACACATTTGACTGACACTTAGCAGATTTTCTTTCAGCCCATCGACAAATAATACATCTTGGGTCTTTCCTCTGCCATTATCCAGACTGACTGAGCCTTTTCCTTTGATTTTCCCTGCTTTATCATTGCCAAAAGTAACATTTCCAGATTTCTTATCATCAAAGGTTATAAACTTGCTTCTATCTCCAGTCATATGCTTTGAGCATCCACTGTCCAAATACCATTGGCTTTTTAGATCTTGAGCTATTAGAGCTAGATCACATTTATTCACCTTCTTTTTCCACTGCATGCATCCTTTTGTTTGGTACCTTTACTGAGATGATGGACCACATTCTCTAAGAGGACATTTGGAAGACATATGTCCAATTTTATGGCATACACAACATTTGATCATATTTTTAGCCAAATTATGAGTACGAGTAAACTCTCCATGATTCATAAACCCCATTGAGGTTTTGAACATCAGTCTTGGTTCATATGTTCTACATTCTATGATTTTATGGCCAAATTCCTTACAGTAAAAACAGTATCCATAAAAACAATTTGCATACCTGATGAAGGGCTGTCTTTTCCATGTGGTAGCTTGAGGTAGTCTTTTCACTGTTTGCATCCTTTGCTGGTTGGATCTGATTTGATTTGTCTTACAAAATGCTACAATATGTCCAGGTTTATGGCAGCAAAAACAAGTGATCCTTTTCATAGGAGGAAAGAACCTTCTTTGACAGCTTCCAAATTTATTCAATTCATCCTTGGGAGCATATGAGCCTTTAACAGTTGATTGTTTCATTCTCTCATTCTCTGTCCTTTGATGTTGCTGCTTGTTTTTGTTTGTTTCTCTACAAACCTTGTTCTTGCTAGCTTCTAATTCTATAGGAGTCTTCTGAGCTGCTTCATTATCCTTTACAGCTTTTACAAAAATAATATTCCTGTTATCTTCTACCTTGGTCTTGCTTGTTTCTCCTTCATAGCCTATCCCAGTCTTTATCAGAGATGACCTTTGAGCATTTAGAATTTGGTCCAACTGTCTAGAGCTTTTCATTTGAGGAGTGTTCATTAATAATTCTCTTTGGGATTTTTCTAATTTCTTTCTCAGGCACACTACTTCTTCTTCCAATTTCTCTTGCATCTGAATTTTATCCTTAATTTGCTTAAGTAGAGTGTCTTCTACCTTCTTGGCTTCTTCAAGCTCTACTTTCAACTGAGTGAGGTCTTCTGTGTTTTTCTCTTCTCTTACATATTTGAGGAGAATGTCTTTCTGTTTTCTACATTTTAGTTTAAGTCTTTCTGATGCAGGGGCATTAGGCCCAAGACACTTTTTGTACATAAATAAACATAAAGGGGGTCTCATGTTTTGTTTCCCCATGTAAATATTCATAGTTGAGTTATTTTAGTTAATTTTAGGAAAATATTGTAACTGCCCGAATGATTGATGGGCACCTGAAGAGATGGCCAGTTTCAGAAGTTAGGCTAGCTTTAGGAGTCCATGAGTCATCAAAGAAGTGAATCGATTAATTTCCAATATGTATAAAAATAAACCTCTGTGATAGAGTCAAGAGAGCTGCACAGACCTGCACATAGACTTGCTTGTACCTGCAGAGAGCTGCATAGGGGGAGAAGGCCATCAGATTGAAGATCTGGCCAGCCAGTGGTTGTAATTCAGTCCATTATGTAAATAAGAAATGTTTCAGTATATTTGTGCCTTGTGGATTTAATCTATGTGTGAATGTATATCTTCTTTGCTTGAATAAGTCTTGTGTGAACACATGCATGCATCCTGGTGGAGGATAATCGAATCTGTGATAATTAAGAACCCTGTGATGGGATTAATGATGCTCTGTGTACAGTTAGCGGAATCGATGTAAATACTGTCGACACGGTCGACAGGGAGTGATAGAGCCGTGAGTGTATGACACAACAGAGGCATGGCTTTAATCCACGCATAACGATAGTGGTGTTCATCGGACGAGCACTGTATAATGAGGAGCGAAGGCGCATTTGAACTACGTTAAATTGAATAGGCGAAACCTGGCGTGAAGAAGGAGCAGAACCTTACAGAGGAATAGTAAGGGCGGTTTCTGGTTTCCATCGCACCACCTTTTCACGGTGAGCGGTATTTGAGGAGGGGGGAGCGATTCCATAGATTAATCGACGCGTGTCCCCGAGCGAAATAGCAAAACCACCCTTCACTGCGCGCCATCGCGCATTATTGTTTGCGCAAGTTGTCTGAGCGATACCCGTCCGATCAGATGAGGCGGCGCGACGTGATAACAACCGTCGGATGGAAAAGGCCATAGGCACTGGGGTCCAGTCCTAGAATTATATTGATCGGAACCTTTTAAACTAAGGTTTGTGGGGTTGGTTAAATATGCGAAGGGGACAGACCATGGAAAATATGTGGGTTAACCATATTGTGATAGTTTAGTAATTGAACGGAGGTCGTGACTATATAGTGATATAGCATTATACGCGGGTAGAGTGACTTCGTTTAATATGTGCACCTGCCGAGGATTATATGTCAAGGTTAATCATATATATACTTGGCGGTCAGTCCTTACGGAAGTTAGGTTATTTGTATGAACGAATTGCATATATTAAGGACATTGAGATATTATAGTGCACATGTAAAGAGACAGTAGTATTATGGTCTGAACCATAAAATATAAACGACACCTCCGCCAGCAGAATCATGAGAAGATGGACCATTGAGTTGTAGTTATGAAGGAATGTGGAATTAATATCTCAATTCTCTGAATTGAGATATTAAAATAAACCAGACTTATTTGTTTGAATTGCCAACATAAAATAAGGGAAGTGTGAGATTTCCCGGATGTGAAGTTGATTGGCATGAGAAATATTGGGTGCATTTACACACAGATTGAGGTTGGGACCAAGGTAAACCGAGGCTATGGGTGGGGCCCGCTGTCAATTGGTATCAGAGCTAGAATTTAGTTAGCTCGTTGAAAATTTGTTTTGGAAATGCACATGTACTGAACAGGAAAGAAAATTTAAAGTCTAAATCTGTTTAACAGAAAATTTCAAACTTGATTTGACATGCAGTGAAGGTTGATAACTCGGATTTACAGAATCTGGAGCTGAAGACAGAGTGTCTTGAATATTGCAGCAGGTAGATGCAGTGCAGGTGAAAAGAAAAGAAAAGAAGCAAGATCAGTTAGGGATCTTGAGAGGTAAGATGATGAGCCTTATTTGAACTCTGGTTGGAAGGATTTGTTTGCAGAATACAGGGTGCAAGCAATTGAGGGAGAAATCTCAGCAAGAAGTAGATCACAGCTTTGAGAGAAGTGATAGAGGAATCCAGCAAGGGATTCTGAGTGCAGAAAGAGTGTGGCAGAACCTGGAAGATTCCCAACAGAGGTTGGATGAGTAGAGAGCAGAGGTGTTCTTGAGAGAAGTTGCAGAGTGAAGCCTACAAGTTTCCTGCAGAGAAGGGGACCAGTACTTGCCAAAAGTCGGAGCTTAGAAGAAAAGCTTGGTGAGGTAGGTTGCATCAAGAGAGCTTGTTGTTGCAGAGGCTTGGTGCATCTTTTGAGTGAAGAAATCCTAGAGAAGGAAATGGCTACTAAGAGCCATAGCAGGGATTGCAGTGACTGCAGAGGTTCTGAGAGAAGCCATAGCAAAAGAGTGAGTGAAGATGCCAAAGAAAATGGCACGAGGAAGAGACTCACATATGAAGAATATTGGAAAGAATTTACTGAGATCAGAGAAGAGTTCAACAAACTGAAGATAAGGATAGAAGAAAGCCAGAGAGTTGGTTGGCTCATGAATAAGAAGATAAAGTGGCAAAGGCGACAAAGGAAGAAGGAGTAGATGATGAATGCTCAGAAGAAGAAAGAAATGCTCAGAGTGATTGAGTATTTGGAGAAGGACTTGGAGACTGAAGCTTCAAGTGGAACCAAGGGGTCCAAGAGCCTTACATCCGACATATTTTGTATGTTTGCAGGAACAGTAGGTGAGAAAGAACAAACTGCTGATGTTGTCACCGAGGAAGAAAATGGAGCAGCTACATGTTTTGAAGATGTCCATGCACAGTTGGAGAAAGATTATGCTTTCCAACATATTGGAAGTAGAAGAGCTTTAGTTTGTGATATTGGCCAGAAGCTAGAGGTTGAACAGCTTGAGGACTCTGAAGAAGAGACCATTGAAGAATCTCTGGAGAATATGGAAGACTTGGAATAGCAGAAAGATTTGGTGACCAAATCACCAATTGAGACCATGAGGTCTTGTGTTTTTGCATCTGACGAGTTGTGTGTGAATGCAGGTGTTAATGAAGGTAGTTCACATGATGGAAATGTGACAGATGAAGTTGAATGTTGCCAAGTAAAGTATGATGAGTATCTTTCAGATGAAGAACAGATTGAACTACTGCAGTAGAAGGAATTCATTAATTCCTTATTTGGTATAAGAGATTGTTTCAACGGGGTTGATGATGAGTTTGTCATTAATGCTGATAATGACAGGCTGCTTTTGTTAAATGGCCATGTGGAGAATTATGGACAAATAGCTGGAATCTTTATAGAGATGGGAAATCAGAATTTTATTCTAATGAAGAATGAGGAGATAGTGACAACAGAAGATAATGAAGATAATGAAGATAATGAAGATGTTGAAGATGTTCTCTTGGAGGAGATGTCGAGATTGTGGCATGAATTGAGTGGTCTGATGCAGAGAACAAAACCACAGAGAGAAGGTGTTCAAATGGTAAGGACATAGATGAATGGGAAGAGGAAAGCTCGTTTTTATGAGCTGGAGCAAAGAGACATCCATGAAGAGGATGGTGCAGAAGGGAGACTAGCTGATGGTCTCAAGAAATGTTTGAAGAATTGGAATCAGCATTCTGATGTGCTGATTGAGAAGAAGAGACAGTTGGGACAACATATTGAGGTGCTGGCAGAGCAGAGAAAGGCTCTGAGGCCTTGTGAGGTTGATGCTGACAAATGTTTGATGAATGCAGATCCTGTTGATGATGGAGATAAGTTGACAGCATGGGGCAGTCAATTGAAAGAGAAGGAGAGTTCTGTGGAAGACTTTAAACCATGGAATGGAGAAATTGAGCTGCTAGAGAGTATGCTGAATCATCAGGATTCCATACAAGAGAGAAGACCTTAATTTCAGAATTGGGGGTTGCAGAATGTGAAGACACAATGGGATGAAGATAGAAAAGAATTTCTGATTGAATCATCAGTAGGGGCTATTGGGCCTTGGGGTTTTGGAACTGATGAAGTGGCTATGTTGACAGGCAAAGCAGAAGACAATCCATCACTTGGAGTTGTCTTAGAAGAATAAGAGCTGTTGCAGAATGAGGATGAGCAGCTGAGTGAAGATGAGACAACCATGTCTCATATGCAGGAAATTGTTGCTACTGATAACAAGGAAGAATTGACTTGTTCGAATAGCCCAGAGAAGATTGAAGAAGCTGTATGGAAGACTGTTGGGGCTGCTACAGCAGTGGAGAACCAGAGTTTCACTCTGACAGAAGATGAAGATACAGTAGCTAGAGAACTTGATTTGATTGCTGGAGTCAATCAAGAAGAAGGAAGGCAATTGCTGAAGATTGCCAAGGCAGAAGAAGAAGATGCTGAATCTGAGTTGCAGCATGGAGAAGATTTGTTTGACCAAAGGAGATGGCAAGAATGTTTGCTGAAGATATTCAGAAAAGAAGGTGAAATGCCAGAGCAACAACTTGGAGTGTTGCTGGAAAAAGTGCTGAAGCAACAAGCTGAAGTGTTGCCAGTAGAGGAGCAAAAGTTTTACTGTTGCAGAGAGGGTATGGATGATTGGGTGGAAGTAAGCATAGGAACTAGGGCAGAAGTAGGAACTGAAGAAATAAGAGTGCAGCAAACAAAAGTAAGTGTCCAACAGTCAGCGGAAAGAGTAGACAGAGAAATTGAATTGATAAGGAAACTGATGTAGAAGATGCCTCAGAAAAGGGCAGCATCGAGAAAACAAGGAAATAGCAGCACAAGCAAAGCAGACAGAGGATGTAAAGGTACCACTTGTGGAAAGCTATAGCATAAAATTTGGAAGCTGGGAGGAATGCGAAAGAAGGATGCTGCAACGGATGACCAGTTACAGAACAAGGTGTGGAATCCAGGCGGACAAAAATAAAGCACATGATCAGGAGATCATGAATCATTTGAACCTGGGGAGTCTGATGCAGGGGCATTAGGCCCAAGACAATTTTTGTACATAAATAAACATAAAGGGGGTCTCATGTTTTGTTTCCCCATGTAAATATTCATAGTTGAGTTATTTTAGTTAATTAGAAGGGAAAATATTATAACTGCCCGAATGATTGATGGGCACCTGAAGAGATGGTCAGTTTCAAAAGTTAGGCTAGCTTTAGGAGTCCAAGAGTCATCAAAGAAGTGAATCGATTGATTTCCAATTGTATAAAAATAAACCTCTGTGATAGAGTCGAGAGAGTTGCACGGACCTGCACATAGACTTGCCTGTACCTGCAGAGAGCTGCATAGGGGGAGAAGGCCATCAGATTGAAGATCTGGCTAGCTAGTGGTTGTAATTCAATCCATTGTGTAAATAAGAAATGTTTTAGTATATTTGTGCCTTGTGGATTTATGTGTGAATGTATACCTTCTTTTCTTGAATAAGTCCTGTGTGAACACATGCATGCATCCTGGTGGAGGATAATCGAATATGTGATAATTAAGAACCCTGTGATGGGATTAATGGTGCTCTGTGTACAGTTAGCAGAATCAATGTAAATACTGTCAACACGGTTGACAGGGAGTGATAGAGCCGTGAGTGTATGCCACAATAGAGGCATGGCTTTAATCCACGCATAACAATAGTGGTGTTCATCGAACGAGCACTGTATAATGAGGAGCGAAGGCGCATTTGAACTACGTTAAATTGAATAGGTGGAACCTGGCGTGAAGAAGGAGCGGAACCTTGCAGAGGAACAGTAAGGGCGGTTTCTGGTTTCCATCGCACCACCTTTGCACGGTGAGCGGTATTTGAGGAGGGGGGAGTGATTCCATAGATTAATCGACGCGTGTCCCTGAGCGAAATAGCAAAACCACCCTTCACTGCGCGCCATCGCGCGTTATTTTTCATGCAAGTTGTCCGAGCGATACTTGTCTGATAAGATGAGGCAGCGCGACGTGATAACAGTCGTTGGATGGAAAAGGCCGTAGGCACTGGGGCCCAGTCCTAGAATTATATTGATCAGAACCTTTTAAACTAAGGTTTGTGGGGTTGGTTAAATATGCGAAGGGGACGGACCATGGAAAATATGTGGGTTAACCATATTGTGACGGTTTAGTAATTGAACGGAGGTCGTGACTATATAGTGATATAACATTATACGCGGGTAGAGTGACTTCGTTTAATATGTGCACCTGCCGAGGATTATATGTCAAGGTTAATCATATATATACTTGGAGGTCAATCCTTACGGATGTTGGGTTATTTGTATGAACAAATTGCATATATTAAAGACATTGAGATATTACAGTGTGCATGTAAAGAGACGGTAGTATTATGGTCTGAACCATAAAATAGAGACGACACCTCCGCCAGCAGAATCATGAGAAGATGGACCATTAGGTTGTAGTTATGAAGGAATGTGGAATTAATATCTCAATTCTCTGAATTGAGATATTAAAATAACCCAGACTTATTTGTTTGAATTGCCAACGTAGAATAAGGGAAGTGTGAGATTTCCCGGATGTGAAGTTGATTGGCATGAGAAATATCATTTACACACAGATTGAGGTTGGGACCAAGGTAAACCGGGGCTATGGGTGGGACCCGCTGTCACTTTCTATTTCTTCCAGGGCACTTCTTAGCTCCCCTTCCAGATCTACTTCACCTTCTTCCTCTTTTTCAAGAAGGAATCCTTCCAGCTCTTCCTTGGCCATCAATACAAATTCAGAAGTTCCCTCTTCATTGGAGGATTCACTTGAGCTTTCAAATGCACTGCTGTCTTGCTGAGCATAAAAAGTTTGTCTATTGAATTTCTTCCCTTTCTACTAATTCTTTGATCTGGTTTTCTCTGATTCTTGAGTCTGATTCTTTGTCTTCTTATGAGGACACTTAGATGCGTAGTGTCCAACTCTTCCACAGTTAAAGCATTTAAATGGAAGTTTACCTTTATACTTGCCTAAGCCTCTTTCCAATCTTCTGAAAAATTTGGCTTCTTCTTCATCAGAGCAGGAGCATGTATCTTATTTTCCTTCTTTGTTCTTCTCTGTCTTGAAGGCTGCCTCCCTCACATTTGACTTCTTCTGTGGCAGTCTCATCTCATAGGCTATTAGGTTTCCAAGTAATTGGTTCATGGTTAAGGTTTCCCAATCAGCTGTTTCTTCTATGGCTGAAACCTTGGGGTTAAAACAGGATGGTAAAGATCTTAGAATCTTTTGAACAATTACACTGTCTTTTATGGTTTCTCCTAGAGATTTCATGTTATTCACTATTTCTGCAACCCTTAAAAAGAAGCTGGCATTGTCTTCATCATCATTCATTTTTATATTTTCAAACTTAGCTCTATAGACTTGAAGTTTGGCTATCTTCACCTTTTTGTCTCCCTCATGGATGTTTTCTAGAGTATCCCAAATTTCTTTGGCAGTCTCTTTCTGCATTACTTTAATAAATTCTGCCTCACACAGTCCATTTAAGAGTGCATTCATGGCTTTTGCATTAGCTACAAAATCTTGTTTGGCTTCTTTCTCTGAGTCAGTCGCCTTTGGGGCATATCCCAATTCCACAGTAGCCCAAACTTCTATTTCTAGAGATATTATGTATGTCCTCATTCTTATTTTCCAGAAGACATAATTTGCACCGGTGAACAAGGGGGCTTTATTGGTTGAGCATCCTTATTGAATAGCCATCCTAGGGACCTAGGATCTCCTTCCAGTTGTTAAACTGATACAGAAGGAACTGGCTCTGATACCAATTGTTGAACCCTTAGCTAAACTGAGAGGGGTGGGGGGGGTGAATCAGTTTAGCACATTCATGAACTTTTAAACTAACCTTTAAAATTATTTACAACTTAATTTCATGATCAACATTATATGTGAGCGACAAGTATTAAGATAATGTGACAACAGACTTAATATGAGAGCAGAAAGTATTAAGCAGATTGGATAAACCATTTCAACACATAAACATCACACACAGAGACAACAGATATAAGTGGAAACCCATAAAGGGAGAAAACCACATCTTATTATTGTTGTGATGCAAAGGCAAGCTCCAACTCCCTCTCACCATTGATTTTCTGTAGGCACCAACCTACAGGAGGCTCCAACCTCAATTTTGCAAGCTACAACTTGCAAGGAAGCTCCAACTCCCATCAATTTTTTGCAGGCACCGACCTACAGGAGGCTCCAACCTCAGTCAGCTACAACTGACATCTATCAAGCTACAACTTGATAGGGAAGCTCCAACTTCCTCACTCTCTCAAAAGAAAACACTTGCTGATTTACCTTGGATATCAGCTCTGTTCTGTACCTTCTTCACTGCTGTCCTCCAGCTTTCTTATATGTCTCAAATCATCTCTGACTTTTCACAGCATTTCTTTCTGCTCCTCCTTCTTCTTATCTTCTTTGCCTCAATTCTACATTCTCTAACATCTCTATGCATATAATTGTGATATCATTTATAGTGTTTGCCTCATGACTGTTTGTATTCCACAGGGAATTCGAAGTGAATAGCCTTGAATCTTTGCCTTCTGCCTCCTCATTTATTTTACCAGCTCATTCAGAAAAAAATATAACAGTATGTACTAATTTCAATATTATAGTGGGATTTTTGTTTTCCTCCAGAGACTTGCCAATGCATCACAAACAACATAAAAACCAATTAAAACATTTACATTCAGTTACAATATGGATTTCAAATCAACCCATTCAGTTTTTGGATCACCGTTTTTTTGTCTTTTCTACTGTTGTCTCTGTCTTTTTCGTTTCTGTATGCTCTACTGTTGTCTCTATCTTTTTCGTTTCTGTATGCTCTACTGTTCACTGCAGTTGTGTAACTCCTACATATATAACTACCTTTTTATATAACGTAAATGAATCTCGGCGATATAATAATAATAGATCCTTTTAATATAGAAAACACCCTTTCGGGCCCACTAGCCGAACTTTTCTTATTCTTTGATGCGATGAGCCTCCTCCAATGATTTCTGATTGCGATTACTCCTCTTGCGATGGTTCCGATGCACTTGATCGCAATCGCAAACTTCATTTGCATGTTCCTCTGTTCTGCCTTTACTCTGATGCGATTAATGCCTTTGCGATAGTTCCGATGTGATTAATCGAAATCACAACTTTCAATGGTATGTGCCACTGCTCTGTTTTATTCTGATATATATATATATATATATATATATATATATATATATGTATACACTTTCCGCTTTACTTTCTTTTTACTCTTCAGCTTTGGTTATTCGATTTCCGCCGATGCGATTAGAAAAGGTTCCACCGAGCAATGTTTCGGCATTTCTATGTTCTCCGTTACAATTCTCTTTTACCTGTCAAAGCGCTTTAACAAAGGAAAATCATATAATTTTGTGTTTGAATCTCCAACGATGTGATGGGTAACTGTAGACCCCACTCTGACTTCCTTTATGATCCAACGAATGCTATCTTCTGGGATCCAACGGTTGCGATTGGATCGCACCATCGCAATCGCAACATTCAACAACTTGTTCACTTGCACTTCCACTGCGCCGATGCGATTAGAATTCTCCGATGCGATAGATCCAATCGCAAGGTTCAATGGTCCGCTCTCTCGCGTCTCTTGTTCTTTGCTGATGCGATGGATTTCTGCGGATCCAATGGATCATTTACTCGGCTTTATAACATTTCGGGTTTGGTCTTTATCGTAATAAAACATTGATTTTAGCCGATGCGATATGTGAAGGGTTCCACTATATAATGTGCCAAATGCTTTATCAATCCCAACTTTGGTTAAAACCAAAGGCCAAATTGTATTAAGGTTCTGGGGTCCCACATATATTAAACGTTAAGAGAAATACTATTGCACATCAATGTTGGTCACGGTTTCACAATTCACCTTTCAACTTTAATAAACCCATTCATCTTTGCTTCTAAAATCATTGTTCTACATTGATCTGCTGTATTCAATTCCTGTGCATGACAGTGCACTGGAAGTGCATGACTGCGCATGTCAGTGCATGGCTGTTTCACTGTTTCTCTGTATTCTCTGTATTCTGCAGCCTGTGCTGCCCTGCTTCTTCAATTGGCCCTATCTCTGCTGATTTGCTTCTTCAAATGACCCTTTTTACAGCTGCTCGACCCTCTGCAGCTCTTCAGATATCTCTACATATTTGCTGCCTCTTTTTCTATTTCTCTTTGCCTTTCTCTTCTTCTATGCTGCTCTCTTTGCCATCAATGACAACATTTCCAACACTCCCTGAGGTCCTCCCAGAGACATCAATATGAAAAGATAGCAGAGAACAGTCTGAGAAGCAAAAGGGTAAATATGGAGGGCCAGATACAGAAGATGAGGAGGTGGCAGCAGCAGTAGAAGCAATAAAAATAATATCAGTAGAGACTAGGAAGGATATAGCATCAAACATAGAAGATATAGAGACCTTCACAGAATCAAGAGAGGGTCAACGAATCATTAGTCGTTTAATTGTGTCTCCCGAACTGGTTGGTTCCCAATGAGTTCTCCTTCATTCCATTTCCATAGGATCTACCCCCCTTAGTCTGCTATAGGGAGACAACTTAAATAGAGAGATTGTGGATCAAGTTGACAGCCCTCGATCTGAGTCATTGTCGTGGTGCCTAGACATTTTGTGCCACAATAGGTGGAAATCTCTAATTGTGGCAATGTGGGTCTGCAAAATTTCTAGCTCAAGCATTCCCTCATGCAAGGAGTAGTAACATGTAGAAGCATGCCTTTTAAAGTCCTTTATTTAGGTGTAATTACAAAGGATCAACCATCAATGTCGTGGTTCTTTGTGGCTTCAAAAACAGGCTCCAGAGTAATTGTGGTCACACGATCTATGCATGAGGGCGGGTGGCTCCAGCACTCGTGGCTCGGGGAGGAGTGGCTTTCACATCCGACATTTTGATGTCTTGCCTCACAACAATTCTCTGCAAGATGAAGGTTATGCTCCACTAGGTTTTCGGCTGGCAGAACTCTCAGTTAAGTTTAGTTCAGCAGAAGCTCCCTTCTTTTTCATAGTTTATGATTCCTCTCAGTCTTAGTTTGTGGCTTTTGTAGACATATGTGTTCACTGTCATTCGACACTTTTTTTTTTTTTTTTGATAAATTGCTTAAGAGATGTATTTGTAACCTCAAGATCATAAATTTGTACTATTGGTTGGGTTTCCTGTCGGGAAGACCAATAGCACAAAGAACTCTCCTATGTCATGCTTCTTCTGATTAATGAAATGTCGAGCTTTAAACAAAAAAAAAAAACCTTTAAAGTTAGAATATTATTATTATTGTGTGATTATTAAAATATATGTGTTATGTAATTGTTTTTTAATCATGTTACTTGGGTTCAATTTTGAAAGTTGGTATGAACAAGGACGATTATTGTTAATCGTGAGAGACATGAGGAGAAATTCGTTGAATGTGGATTTGGCAAAACCACAATAATCGATTTAAAGCTCTTGCTCTATATCAAGGTATGAGTATTGTAGATGAAAGGTGTTGCAATAGGTCAATTGTTATTAGGGACTTGGATTTGGTTATTAAATCAATGAGTAAAACATTTTGTTCAAACAATAGTGCTTTATCGAGACCCTTTTTACAAATCAAGGAAGATGCGACAAGATTTGAGTTTGTTTAGTTCTTTCATGTGTTGAGGGTGCACAATCAACAAGCAAACCATCTGCTAATAAGGTAAGTAGATCGAAATGTGGCACTCTCATATTAAAAAATGGGGCATTAGGCTTTTCAATCCCTTAATCATATGGTTTTAAGGTTAATGAACAAGCTAAGCATGCCACATGCTCAATGTCACAATTGTCGTGAGGCAAATTTATACCAAACTCAAAGGTTAGGATACACATACATTGTGGTCCATCCACACATGCTATCGTCAATGTTTGAGTGAGTTAATCAAACCTCAATCAAGAATTTTGGATGCAGGTGTGAATATGGATGTGAATCATGAGGATATAATGTTTGTGGTGCTCCTATGGTCTATTATTGTGTTGTAATTTAGCATGTTTCTGGGTGAATGTAAACAATAAGTATATTATGGCAATCTATAAAGTGTGAATTATATTTGTTGTTGGTATAGAATTATTATATTATATCAAAATTTAAATCTATAGTTGAATGTGTGTTGGTATAAAACACACATTCAACTATAAATTGTGTGGTTTATGTAAACTTTTCCTCTTATATAATTAAGAGAATGAATCTTATGAATTCTATCTTCCTAACCACATGCTTACTAGTGTTTCTTGGACTCTCTCACACTACCATTATGTCCACTAAAATATCTCATATGACCACTTAAAATCCATCTATAAGTATACCTAAATGAAAAATTGTAAATTTGAATTTACTAAATATAAAAATAAAATAAATAAATCAGAATCAAAAGCATCACATCACCATATCCTAACTATAAATTGTGTTTTTTATAAGCTTGTCTTTCTATATAATTTAAGAGAATGAATTTTATGAATTCTATCTTTCCAACCACATGCTTACTAGTGTTTCCTTGACTCTCTCACACTATCATTGTACCCACTAAAGTCTCTCACGTGAGCACACAAAGGCCATTTAGGAATATGCCTAAATAAAAACTTGTAAATCTCAATTTACTAAATATAACCCAAAAAAAACAAAAACAAAACATAATGGCATCATCACACCATACATATTACTAAGTTCTAATAAATAACAATTTGTTGAGTTTGCTTGAATTGTTCTTTTATTTTATTTTTACACTTTTTATTTAATTATATGTATATATTTATTTTTGTAGATATTGAGTTATTATACTTTTTGTATTATATTATTAGACTAGTCATAATTGTTTCTCTAATATATAAGGGCAGGAAAGTAAGAATATTGGAAAAAACATATTATGTTTTTTCTAATATATTGTATATTTTCATTATAACAGTATCCTTTGTTTCCTACACACACATACTAAAGAGACTCAATCTTAGGATGATCTCATCTTGTATTTTGTACTCGATTCACTTTATAAGGAGGTTTCCCCCTCAAAGTAGACTATATTCATTGGTGTTTTATTATATTTAAGGTGATTGGATCATTGCTTTTGATAGTAGAGCATATGATCCTAGGGTTTTGCTCATCTAATCAAAACATCATGGTGTTTTCACTATAACTATTATTTGTAGATAGCTTCAAACAACAATTTTTTTAGGAGAATGAGGAGAAATAACAAAATATACATCGTCAATATCACAAGTCATAGTTTGTTATACTTATAGAGATATAGACTACAGAAGTTAGGGTTTGTGTATAATCTTGAAATTAGTCTTAAATGAATCATCTTTTTTTATTTTTGTTATATCCTTTTTTTTCTTAGAAATTTCGTACAATGAAAGTTTGTGGAGACCGAGGGAAATATCATATTATCGATGATCAAAATTTCATATTTTGGTTCATTATAATTTTTGAGCTATAGTATATGTAAGATAGGGCTTGTAACTAATCATGAAATTAGTTTTAAAAGAGCCATATTGAATTTTTCACTATACAATTTTTTCGTTGCAGTTTCAAACTTTTAAATTTTCAAAACACTAAAGAGACATAACAAATTACATGTGAAATACTGAGAGGAGAATGGCTTGCACAACTTTTGCTAGGGTTTTACCGCTCGACCTCAATGGCTCAGGACGAGGTCCTGCTGATCGAGATGGGCCAAACAATGGACAGGGTCTGCTCTAATTTCTCGACAGAGACACCAAAAATTGGAATCATGGAATGTACGAGGGTTGGTTCTTTTGTTGGCATGGTGGGATTAGAGTATTGATTCAAATCATTGAGGCAACAAGTCTATATCGATGCCAATCGATTTTCTCCATGAGGGTTTTTCCAATCTACAACTCCTTATTTCTCGTTACTACAATCAAAGAATTTACCATTAGCATTGCCTTTTCTTTATGGGAAGGTGAAGTTTCAATAGACTCTACCCATCATGGGGACGATTTAATGTCGACTCTGTCTGGTATGAGATCTGATATATTTTTTTTATTTCACTCTGTTTTATTTAAGATCAAAACAATGGGCACTATCCACAAGGGTTTTCCCTTCGACTTGTGCTTCCATTTTCTACACCCTATATACTAGCCCTATATCGATCACTATAGAGAAGGAGGTTACTCTAACACCTGCAGATCCTCTCGAGGATTACAGTTACGAGGTTTCTTTGTCAAGGCCTTGATCATATGCACTTCATACTTTTCTAGAGAGTGATCCAAATTTCTTTTTTCGAATATTCATTAGAAACACCAGTGGAAAGACATAATTTTTGCAGGTTCGAGAAATTTTTATTGTTTCATCTCTTAAGTTATTGATTCAAGGCAAATGGGGATTGCCTGTAAACCTCAAGTGTCTACAATTTGAAGGGAAGGTTCTACTAGACCCCCTGCTTCTAAAAGAACTCAATATTGTTAAAAGCTCAACAATAATCCTGAATCATAGGCTTCATGGGGGAGAAAATGGTGCCAAGGCATCAAATGGTCCCCCTGCATCCTTCAAAGATGTTGTCCAAGGGAATACCACTGCATTCAAAGGGAAAATTCTGTCCCCTACATAATAGAATAAAAAATTTCCTCATGGTGCATATATTGTGGACCAAATGGAACAAACTCCATCCATGGAGGTCAAAAACCCACATGTATCCTATTTATTCTCTTGACAAGAATCAAAATTCATAATATGCATATTCAACGGTTTCTGGCCAAAATATGCAGTATCACATCAGTGGGTGCTCACTTCTTGGACACAAATTGTGATATTTACCTCTGCTCTAAATGATTTTTTGTTGTACAATTTAACACACACAAAAAAAGAATTAGATTTCATTCTAAATGAAGGACCATGGTTCTGGGGTAACGTTGGCCTATCAATTACTCCATGGTTTCTTGGTTTTGATGCAACTTCCATGGTGGTCACTTCCATGCCAGTATGGGTTAGGCTTCCAAACCAAGCCCTTCCTTTCTGGCACCACCAAGTTCTTGAAGGTATTGGGAACAAACTTGGGAAAATTTTTAAAAATGGATATGGAGAGAATAGAAAAAGGAATATTCACCTTTTCTGGGATTTATGTGGAGATAGATCTCAGCAAGGGATTACCATACCACATCATCCTAAAACATAACAATTTTCAGTGGACACAAATCCTATATTACAAGAACACGACCTTTAGATGTCGCGTGTACTTCAAACATGTCATCTTCATAACACATTCCCTCTCACAAAGAAGATCCCAAAAAAGAAAAATAAGATAGCTCAAAAGGATGCCAGGTTAATGACTCTCCTCATTCAGAAGATGAGGAGGAAAACCAAGTGACACGACCTGAAAAATATGAAGATAATATGGAGGGTGGGGTTGTGGTTTAAGATGTTTCGGTCACTCCTCCTTCGATGGGCCCGGAATTAGGAAACTAGGAGTCTTTAACAGGTCAAGGAGGCACTAAATGTGCACACGTCTCAAAGTCACCAAATTCAGACAAAGAATATCCTTATACAAATGGGGGTCAAGAACTCACTTTGGTTCTTATTGATCCATATATTGAAGGATGGAAAAAGGTGCTGCGTAGGAAGGGTAAAAATGAAAAAAATCAGCACAAATCGTCATCCATAATCTCTCTTTTTTCTATTTTTTGTGTTTCTTTTCTCCAGCATATGCTTGGCGTTATTTGGCTTTCTATGCACCATATTTGACCATCTCTGCTCTCTCTTGTAATGACTAGTCCTTTTCATGACACATATTGCATACACACTATGTGTGTTTACAAAATGCAATTTGTATCTCTCTTAATAAAAATTATGAGTTTTTTTGTGTGGAAAAAAAAAGTTACATGTGATTTTTTTTTCAAACTTTGATTCATTATGAAATATATCTTATGGAAGTTAAGGTTTTTTACTAATAGTGAAATTTGTGACAAAGTTACCAACTTAACGAGAGCTTGATTGATTTCTCAATTTTTCAGAGGTCACATTTAGTGCTGATTTTTATACTCGTTTTGAAGAGTAGTGATGTAGCATCACCATTTTTCCATTTTAGAGTTAAAATTCCAACATTTTCCAACCATAACATTAAAAATCAAATATCATGACTACGAAAAACATGCAAAAACACTCCAAAATGCAAAAGTGGTGATGTAGCATCACCCTTTTTTAAGGTTAAAATTCCAACATTTTTCAACCATTGCATGAAAGGCTAAATATCATGACTATAAAAAAACCTTCAAAATCTACATGTAAAGTTTGTCTACCTTCCTTTTCTTTTATTTTCTTTTCAATGGCTTGTTTTATGAGCTTTTTCCAAGTTTGTTTATTTTTATTTTATTTTTGAGGTTAAAATTATGAATTAATTGAAATTATGGCCTTCACAAATGATATCCTTAAAAAAAACATACATCGCCTTTTACTTTAAAAGTGATATATGATTTTTTAAAATTATTATTTGATTATTTTCTTAATGATTTAAATTAAAAGATATGATGAATTCCTTTGATAGTGTTAGACATGATTATTTATTCAAGGTTATGCCAATATTTGTCTTAGGTGAAAGGTTCATACTTAATGTTTCCCTTTGCATCAATTGCCTTGGATATTTCCATTAGTAAATAGAAGGGCAATGAGATTCTTTCGTGCTTCTCGTGGCCTATGTGAAGGCTGCCCTTTGTCCCCTTTTTTATATATCATAATGGCTAACTCTCTTAGCAGAAGGTTGAAATTTTAAAGAAGTCATGAGCATCTACCTAGTCTCGGGTTTGTTCGTGGAATAAAGAATATAAAACACTCTCATTTTGTTGATGATACCCTCCTTTTAGGAGAAGCTTCTACAATAATTACAAAAGGATTTAAATTGGTCCTTGATAATTATATGGATGCCTCTGAGGTCTAACAAACTCAGACAAATCATGAATTTATTTTTGGAATGCCTCCTCTCGCAAGTAGAGACAAATAGGATGTATTATGGGCTTCCACCCCGTGGAATGTTTGAAATAATTTAAATATTTAGGGATTCCTATTTGTTTGAAATCACCTTCCTTGGAATCATGGGACAATGTCAACGCTAAATTTGAAATGGAATATGTTACCTGTGGAGCCTATTGGCTCAACTTAGCTTGACGCATTATGTTGATTGATGCAATTTTTACTACTCTCTCTTTGTACCAATTCACTACCCTCCTTGCCCCACAAAGTGTTCTCTTTGTGATCACTAAGGAAATCCACAAGTTTCTCTGGTAAGGGGTGCATCTTAGCAGGGGAAAAAAAATCATTTGATAAAATAGGCAACAATCAGGTATCCAAAAACACATGGGGGCCTTAGCCTTAGAGACCCTATGCTTATGAACAACGCAATGGGAGAAAAGTTAGTATGAAATTTTATCACTTAAGAAGAAGATTAGTGGAAGGCAATCTTTAAGGAAAAATATCTTAGGATAGAACGAGTTCGATGGTTAGAGTCAATTGAATCCCTCAAATGAGGCTCGACAGTTTGGAAATTACTCACTTTGGCAACCCCTCTGATCATCGTAGATGTCTTTTGGAAATATGGAAATGGAAGAGATATTGATTTATGGAGGGAAAAAACAATGGATAAGCAACCCTTAGAATGCAACTATGAGTTGCTAACTCTGACGGAGTTTTTTTTTGCTCAAGGCTAATCAACACTAGTAGACATTTCACATTAAGACAACGAAAGAAATTGGCTGGAATCTTAGAGGAGTCTGTGCGAACTTGCAACATTTGGCTTACAAACTTCGCGACAATCTGGTTGGTTCTACTCTATGGTAACTAGAGGAGGCATATCAACTCATATAGAAGCATTATTTGTACTTGGTTAAGGAAGATTACACATCCTTTCTAGATTCCCACATCAAGCTCACCATAGATCAAGTACTTGGACAAAGATATGGAGAGCCAATGTTAATCCAAAGGTAAATTCATTTTGTTAACTCCTTGTGCATAAACAAATTTTGACTTGTGAGAAATTGAGAAAGAGGGGCATTCAAGTTCCTTTGAGGTTTCTACTTTGCAAGCAATGAGAGGAATCTATTCGACATATTTTTTTGGAGTGTTCATATACAAAAGCGATTTGGTTGAATGTGTTTGCTCTGCTTTCAAAAAATTTGAAATGGATAACTTCCCTCTGGGGGTAGTTTACATCATGGTCAAAAAATTATGCTAGGAGTATTTCTCATAAATCTTTATTTTTTATTTATTTTTATTATTGGGAAGTACTTCCAAAATTCATTTATTGGAAGGTATGGATAGCCAGAAACAATGTATTCTTCAATAATTTAGAAATTTTGGGACACTCTACAACCATGAAAGCTATTGTTCTATGCTCTAAGTTTGGGGCTTTAAAGTTTTCTAATGACACCTCTCAGTAGAAATTAAACACACATGAAAGGAAATGGTATTGAAAATTTTCTAGTTTGGAAAAATTGCCTCCAATTATGGAATGGATTAACAAAAGTTCTCATACATTTTGGAAGCTAATATTGATAGAGGTAGAATTACAATATTGGAAGCGACAACAAGAAGGACTAATCCTCAATTTTTATGGGGATTCGAAAAGGAATCTAGGGGAGGTAGGAGGGGAAGAGGTGCTCTATGGTCTCGAGGAAGATAAATTTGTAGAGTATTCATGGGGCTTAAGATGCGTGACAAACAACCAAGTGAAAGCTTATGCCCTCTACTAGGGGATTCGGTTATCCAAAGAAAATCAAGTAGCTTCTCTCACTGTTTTGGGAGATCCCTCCTTCTAATTCAACATTTGGTGAAGGGATCCTCTTCGAGGGACAAAACATTAAAAAATTCTTATGAAAAGTATTAGGAAAGAAGTGGAAATGTTCTCTTCAATAGCATATTTCCATGTTCTTCATGATATCAATAAATATGCAAACTTGTGTGCTAATAAAGAGTGTAAATGAAGATTGGGAGATTAAAAAACCAATGGTCATATCAAGCCCTCTCCTATTCCTTAGAGATAAATGGATTGGCATTGCATAGTTATGAAGGATTGCATTATCAATCAATTATAGTATGACATGCAAATTTTATTTTTTGGTGGGCTAGTTTTGTAAAGTATATACCTACAAAACCTTGTTTTTTGATGTCTATTATAAAGCCCCTTTAGAAAAAATTGTAGTTTTGCTAGATAAGAGGGCTCATGAATTTTTTTTTAAGATATAGTTATGTACTACCTAATGTATTTGTTGTGATACCTGCACAAACTTGCATAGAAATACAAAATTCTCATTCTAGTTTAAAAATGAAAAATTAAACCAAATGACCCAAAGAAGATCGCTGTTGGAGACCGAGGTGCATGCACAGCCGCCGCAACCTCTCCTTCAACAACCTCTGTTGTTCGATTCCGTCTGCATGGCCCCTCCGGAATACATCCCAGAGGTGGCCTCTCCACCTGATCACACTTCGGCCTTTTCAGCATTGATCAGCTTGTTGAACCCGCCCTGACCAACTTGGCCTGCAATTTCTAATTTTGTTAAAAAAATAGAAGGGATTCAAGAAGTCTCTCTACCTCCTGCGATCCCTCGAATGGAAACTCTCTCTATCGTTGAGAAAGGCCTCATTGGACAATTCACTGGCCTCTGGCCCTCGCTGAAGACAGTCCAGAAATGGGTAGAACGCAACTGGATGGACAAGATCAATGGAAAAATTTCTATCAGATCTTGTGGCAAGGGCTTTTACACATTCCACTTTGAGACAAAAGAAGACAAAGACCTGATATTCAGGAATGGGCCATATTTCAAGGATACTAGAGGGCTTTATCTAAACAAATGACTCCAGATTTTGATCTGGAACTTGACGTTCCCAATGTTTTCCCTGTTTGGGTCCGTCTTCCTCATCTTCCCCTTAATTGTTGGGAAGATGATTTGGTAAGAGCGACTGGGAACACCGTTGGAAAATTTATTGACAGAAGTGAGCTGAAGGTCAACATGCAAGCTTGTGTAAGAATCCGCGTTGAGGTTGATATGGGGAAAGGACATCCAGAGGCAATCAAGCTAAAGGTGGACAACTGGACTCATATTCAGCAGTTGGACTACGAAAAAATCCCCTTCAAGTGTAAGGCATGCCATGAATATGATAATTTCTCTAATAGATGTACAAAAGTTATTGAGGTTGAAAATTCAGACCCCGAAGCACAAAGGGAAGTTATAAAAAAGAAGAAGTAAGTGCCAAACCTTAGAAACACTGGTGCTCCATCCACCCATCAACCCTCTCACTCTGCCTTCCCTCCCAATCATTCTCATCCAGATCCTTCCTTAATCTCTCTTCAAATCCTTGATCCCCCCCTTAACCCTCTTCAAACCCTTGGTCCTCCCTTTATCTCTTCCAACCCTTTCTCCTCCCTTGCCTCCTTTAAAGAGGATCCTCCCCAACCTTCCATCTCCTCTCCCCATCCGGATCCCATCCTTCAACCCTCCCCTTCCAAGTCATGTCCTCCATCCTCCTCAGCTGAGCCTTCATTAGCTCGGATTGTCACCAGGAACGTAGCTAAGGAGCAGGGGGCTGTTTTGGAAACCCTTAAAAAAAAAGGCCCCAGAAGAAAATCATCCAAACACCATCGAGATGAAGCAGCTCAGAAGGATATTTCCCTTGGAACACAACACCCAATAGAAACCTTCATTGGAGGGCTTATAAACAAATAAGTCAATCAACATGAACCAGGAGGGAAGATAGGGTATCAAACTGCATTCCTGAAATAATGAAAGAACTCACTTGGAACTGTAGGGGATTACACCCCTCTAAAAAAATTGCCCTAAGAGACCTTTTCAATCAAGAAAATCCTGACATAGTCCTCAAACCAAACAAGGAGAAAAATACATGGGGAATATCATAAGCAAAATGGGGAATTACACGGGCACCATGGTGGAATCCAAAGGTGTCTCGAGAGGAATAGTCACAATTTGGAACCAGAATACTTGGAAACAACTAGCAGTTGTAAAGACTCATGACTGGATTAAAGTCAAACTACAAAACATGCAAGAGGATGTTATGGTAACTGTTTACAATATATATGGCCCATACCATTACAGAGACAAAGAAGTCTGCTGGAGTACCATGAAAGCTGACATAGACAGTGGGGACAATCTTAATATCATCATTGGAGGGGATCTGAATCTGATCCTGCATGCCAATGAAAAAAGGGGAGGAAACTTTAACCCCGATCCTTTAAGAGAGCAGTTGGAAACCATTATTTAAGATCACGACCTGGTGGAAATCATTCCTAAAACCGAAAATTTACTTGGAGCAATCAAAGAATCAGGTTTGGAAACATAATGGAAAGGCTTGACTGATTTCTAGTTGTTTTTTCCCTCATTTCTCATTTTTCTGTTGCAACCTCTACCATCCTGCCATGTTCTGCTTCTGATCATTGCCCCGTCTCCCTTACCTTAGGTGATCAGTCCTCCCTTGGGCCTCTCCCTTTTCGTTTCAATCCACTTTGGAGTGATATTTTAGAAGCTAGAAAAATCGTAAATAGCACGTGGCAACAACATGTAGAGGGTTCCCCAATACACATATGGGAGACAAAGTTGAAGCTGGTGCGTATTGCTCTCAAAGGGTGGGCAAAACTCCATTATAGAGAACCGGACAAAATCAGAAATGACACCAAGAGAATGCTGGAAACTATCCAAATAGACATCGACACCCATGGAGGGAGAAAAGAGAAGGAGGAACAGGAAAAATAGCTTTATTGGAACTTGTACAAAGAAAACAAAAAAGAAGAGGGAAAATGGAGGCTCAAATCGAGAAATTTCTGGTTGCAAGTCGGGGATAAATATACCTCATTTTTCCACAAACAAGCCATTGTCATAATGTCAAGGAAAAATATCATAGTTATAACAAATGAAGAAGGAAAGATGCACACAGATCAGGAGGCTATTAAATCAGCTGCACATAGTCGTTACAAAAGTCTCCTAATCAAAACTGTAGAGCCAGAGGATTACAATGATTTCTTGACACATATGCCCAGTCTAATTACGGATGAGATCAATTCATCTCTCACCAAGGAAATCGAGGAGGCTAAAATTCTTAATTCAATATGGATTCTCCACCCCGACAAGTCACCAGGCCCGGATGGTTTCACCATAAATTTTTTTCGAACCTTCTGGGATGTCATTAAAAAATACCTCACCAAAATGATCCTTTGGGTTCAAATAAAAAAGAAGATTGGGGGATTCAAAAACTCAACATTCCTTGATCTCATTCCCAAAGAGAACCACCCCTCCTCCTTCTCCAAATTCAGGCCTATTTCCCTTTGCAACTCATCGTACAAAATCATTATCAAAATCCTTGCCACCTGTCTCAAAGCCCACCTCCCGAACCTCATCTCTGATAATCAAGGAAGTTTTATCTCCCAAAGACAAATCACCGACTCCATTATTTTGGTCCAAGAATCTATTCACCTCTAGCATGATGAGATCTGAGAAAGGATTTATTTTGAAACTCAATCTAGCTAATGCATTTGACAAAGTGAGACACTCCTCCTCTCAGTTCTCCAGAAAATGGGATTTGAAGTAGACTTCAGATCGCTCATCCACGCCTGCATATCTAATACTTGGATCTCCCCCTTAGTCAATGGAAGACCTGGGAAATACTTTCAATCCTCCTGAGGCCTCAGACAAGGCTGCCCCTTATCTCCCTTCCTCTTCATTCTCATGGTAAAGTCTTTCAGCAGGGCCTTGGATCATAAGGGAAAATTTGGGCTAATCACAGGTATCAAATTTAGCAACAGATTCAAGAATATGAATCACTCTCAGTTTGTTGATGACACCCTCTTGATGGGTGGAGCCACCAGCATTATAGCTCAGAGATATCACTTCTTGAAAAATTTATGCATTATTATGGAGGGAAGATAAACTACCATAAAAGTTGTATCTATGGGTGGAATGCAACAATAAACACCATCCACAGTATAGCTCAAATATTTGGGGTCTCCTACAAGTGGAATTGGACTCATTTTAATTATCTTGGGATGTCAGTCAGTGTAGGACAGTTGAAGACAGAGGTTTGGAATATCACCATTGACAAAATGAAAAAGAAAGTTCAGCAATGGGGGTCCTCTTGGCTCAATTTGGTCGGCCGAATAATCCTCTTAGTATTTGTCCTCTTTGCCTTGCCTTTGTATCATTTTTCCTTGCTTCAGGCTCCCATCAACATTCATCACAAAATAGAAGCAATTTTAGGACAATTCTTATGGCAAGGCGGAAAAATGAGAAGAAAAAATTCAATTTGGTCAAATGGAGACAGGTTACTCAAAATCATGAAAATGGTGGACTTGAAATTCACATTCCTAAGCCATTGAATATTTCTTTTGGGGGGGAAATAGTATGGCACCTTATGACGGGACAACAAACTTGGTGGAAGCAAGTGTTGGAGTCAAAATACCTCTCCACTGCGAGACAAAATCTTTTAGATCAAGCTATTCCCAATAGACCTTGCTCTTGAATCTGGGCTCTTTGTAAAAAATCCATTCCTTTCATCAACAATAACATCTCCAAAGTTCCGCAGGGATGACACAACATAAATATCTGGGAGGATAAAATTATGGGGCAACCCCCTCTCTTAAACAACCCAAGCATTCTACGCATACAAAATTATCTCCGAAATCAAGGGATAAATACTTTGGAGCAAATTTCCAGTTGGGAAGTGAACACCAACATATGGAAGGGTTGGACCTTTCCAATCATGCCACCCCTCCTCGAAATTGATCAAGCAATTCTGAAAGGAATGCTCCACGGTGCAACTCCTCTGGCAAAAGGAAAACAAGATAGCTTCAGATGGGATCCTTCTATATCTTCCTACACAATTAAAGTTGGGTATGTGTCCCTTCTCAAAGAGAAATACCCCACTCCTCATTGGGCCATCTGGAAACAAATTTGGAAATCCAAAGTGCTCCCAAAGGTCAAAATATTCATTTGGATCTTGCTCAAAGGGAAGATATTGACCGCTGAAAACTTAAAAAAAAAGAGGCATCCACGGTGCTTCCAGATGCCCCCTTTGCCTCGAGGCTGAAGAGATGGCATTCCACCTTTTTGTTGGGTGCCCCTTTGCCAATCAGTGTTGGTATTCTCTTATGGATTCCTCACAGATTGATTTAGGTGAAATCAACTCGATTTCAGACTTGATAACCAATTGGAAAAAGAGTTACCCATGGGGAAAAATGAACAAGAATGTAGCCAAAAGAGTCTGGGACACCCTTCCCCATGTATTACTATGGAACATATGGCTAATAAGAAACAAGGCTATCTTCCAAGATCAAAAAAATTGCATAAGGAAAGTCTTGAACAAGACCTAGAGTCTCACTATTGAGACACTTATTTCCAATAACAACAGCCATCTTAATCTCAATGATCTGCAGGTTGAAGAAAGAGTCTTCCTTGGCAGAGCTCTTGACAATCCTCCAATGTACAGCAAAAATCTAGTCAACCAATCTTCCCATAAGGATCAGTGGAAGATCAAACTCAAAGAGAAAGAGTTTATTGTCTTGATGGACTCAAAAGGCCTGCATTCTTCTTCGATGGCGCTTCAAAGGCAAACCTAGGAATAACAGGGGCATGAGGTTTCATTATGGATGGGCAAGGCTGCATCGTGGCTTCCTTTAAATGGGGGCTTGGCTACTTTTCAAACAAAAGAGCTGAAGCTTACGCTTTGTTGAAAGGTCTCAAAATCATCAAGAATCTTAAAATGCAAAAGGTTATGATATTTGGTGATTCAACAATTATCATAAACATGATGAAAAATTCAATGCAGACCCCCAACATAGCTCTAAGTAGACTTATTGCTAGATGCCTCATCTTGAGTAAGGATATGGAAGATCTCTCCTTCTTTCATGTTCTCAGGACAAACAATAAGAAAGCAGATATCCTGGCTAACAAAGATTGTAACAGACCAGCCGGTCAACTCCTTTTCCAAGGAGGCATAACCTTTTCTCCCTTGCCATGATTCATCTCCCTTGCGCAATCTATGCATGCCTGATTCTCTGCACCTCCATGATCGTGTCAGGGCAGGTCTAGGACTCCCATATATTTCATAGCACCATTCTCATGACCTTATATTTTCGTGATTCTAGCCTTGGCTCTCCTCCCAATTCATCTGCTTCCTGTGTCTCCTCTATTTATTCAGCTTCTGTCTTCACTATGAAACAACAGAATTGCAAAGGCGATTGCAACACGCTCTCTGATCTCCATCCCTCTTTGCATTCTGTGATCCATCAAAATCGCCCTCTTGGGCCTTGCCTTCTCGGGCGCTTATTCGCTAAGAATCCCTTTGGTCACTCCATTTCTAAATTGCCGAATCCCTGCAGCCTATACTCACGCCTTTCTCCCTCTCTTCTGCATTCTGTTAGTTCCTGCATCAATCCTGAATCTCCTACTTTGCCTATCCTTCAACAATTCAGAGGTTCCAGCATCATTTCTGCCTCCATCAGAGCGTAGTTTTCTCCCCTTCATAGTCAATCAGTGCTCCTTCTAGCCATCATGAGAAATGAAAATTGTTTTCATTGTGCTGATCTCCAAGCTGATAAGAGGTCAGTTAAATATTATGGAAGATAAGCATCAAGTAGACACCACCTTCCTTCAGCATCAAGCACAATCATTTCAGGAGCAGCTAAAAAATGCCTCAAACCATTGTGCTCACATGGAAGAATCCTTGCAGATCCTACGATTCATGCTTGACAAGCGTTCAACACCTAGTTCCAGCTCAAACAATGTTACCACTGCCAATTCGGGTGATAATCAAGACAACACTGATGCTTCAAATGGTCGGCCAATCAACATAGACTAGTCCTCACTCCTTCATCTTTCTCTTCTAATCATGTCATTTAAATTTGCACTTATGCTCTTGCAGATTGTTAGAATATATCAAGAATCTGTTATGCAATATAGTAGTAATAGTCGTCAAAAAGGAGGCTTGGTATTTTGCCACATCATCCCTCCATGGCTATCCTCTCCATCATTCGAATGTAACAGGGAATTCTTCCCCCTCTTTTTTTGAATATTAAATAGCAACCGAATCAGTTAAAAAAAAAAATGAAAAATGAAATTAAATAAATTAAATTGAGGAAAAATTGTGAATAATTTTTTTGGGGAAGATTAAAACAAAACAATTTTTTTCTTGAAAAACAAGAAGGATTTTTTTTAAGGGGAATTTAAAAAAAATAAAAAAATAGATAAATAGTACATAAAATTAGTCTTAAAATACCTAAAACAAATACACACACACACACACACACATATAATTAAAATTAAAATGTTTTTTAAAAAATTAATAAGAGATAAAATGAAATTAAAATTTTAAAAATTACAAAAAAAACAAATAAACAATAAACAAAATAAATAAAACAAAGTTGGTGTTGTAGTGAGAGTGTGAGGGCTCAGGGCATGATGAAGGACATTACTCTCCCAGCCCCCACCTTCCACAATATCCCACGTGGCAATGAAGGTTGTTTGGACTTCTTGGAAAGTGGGGGTGATCCTAGGCATCCCCCTCAGACCCCCACTTCCTGTTGCAGCCTCATAAGCATGTTGCATAGCAACCAAAGGCAACCTCAGTTGCCTATGTGGTTACAACGAGAGGTAGGGGCACAAGAGGCAGGGGCACGAGAGGTAGGGGTCCGAGGAGTGGGGGGTGATGCAATTGAATTTTAGTTTTTTTTTTTTGCTTTAAATTTTTATTTTTTTAATCATTATATATATGTATATATTTTAAATACATTTTCTTAACTAATTAATTTTATTTTTCTTAAAATATATATATTTTCATTTTTTTTATTAAAAAAAAAGTTTTAAAATAGGGGTGGCAGGAGGGGGAGGGATATTACTAAATCCCGAAGGAAGCATTATGGATAAATTTGTTGAAATGACACCAAGAAATGGCACCCCAAGGGGGCTTCTGATTTAATTTTCCCTTAATTAAATTGGAAGAGAAATTGTAATTTCATCTCATGACAACTTGTATTATTTAACTAAGTCAGAATGACTGATTAGCTTAGGAAATTCAAGTTGAGGGTCAAAGAGGAGGCATGTAGAGGATTTTCCTATTTTTAGGGGGTTCCAGTTATAGTTATTTGTGAGTTGTAATTAGTTAACTCAAGAAATTGAGTTAAAATCAGTTTAACTAGTTCTAACTGAGAGATGAGCTAGTGAGAGGTCCAGTGAATTAAATATGATTTAATTCACAAGTAGTGATCAATCAATTAATTTATAATTCGCTATAAGTAGCTATTGCATGTTAGTTCTAAGGAAGGCCCAATTGAGATTGAGGTTAAAGTGAAGATAACTATGATTTGTATAATTATAAAATTTTATAGGTCATGTATAGAGTCATCAGGAAGACTTGGATGAATTACGCAATCAATTCTTGGGAATTCCCTGTTTAATAGGGCGAAAATTCCTCCAGGAATGTATGAGCAAGGCTGGCTGAGAAGATGTTGAGAATTGGTTAAGTATTTGACTGATTTTGCCTAGATCTGAGTGATACAGTTCGAAGAGTGCAAGATTTTCTCGGTGAGAGAAAATAATTGTATTGTTTCATGGTATTGACTTTATTCAATATACAAATAGCATGGTTTTAGGTAGTGTGCTTTCCCCAGATACATCTTGTGTTGTGCGATCGATTGATTTCTTTCTCTTACTTTTTATGTGATTGTGCAATCGTGTTTTGTTTCCGCAAAATTGTAGAAAGATTCAATATTTTGTTTTAGTACATTACAAGATCAGATTGAATCCTGTTGTTAGATTTTCTACATGGTATCATAGCGTCAAGAATCACAATGAAAGAGAAGAATAGAGTTTCTTTTGAACAGGTTTGAATTTGCAGATTTATTCTTTAGGACCCAACAACATATCAAGGTGTCTTTCAATGGCTTGAGACTCGAATATGCCATTGAGGAAAATTCGAATGACATAGCATGGAAGGAAATGATGGAGGCAATGCTCAAGGACAACAGACTGAAGGCATTCATTGATATTGATATTCCTCATCCCGCAACAACAGATGCTCAACAACTTGATGCATGGAAGAAGAATGTAGAAAAGGCGAGAAGGACCTTGTTAGAGGGAGTTTGAGATCATATTGTCTCAAGTCTCCACAGGAAGGCGAATCCATATGCTATGTGGAAGGCCTTGACAGATCTGTTTCAAAATAGCAGCGACCACAGGAAGCTGGCACTGAAAGACAAGCTTAGGAAGATCAAAATGGAGAAGGGCGACGCAATCCAAAAATACTTGACAAAGTTCACTCAGTGTCGAGATGAGATTGGAAGTGTTGGTATCATTGTTGCATCAGATGATTTGGTGAGCCTGGATCTTCTATGCCTTCCCAAGAGTTGGCATAGCTACGAGGACTCTGTGAATGGGAGGGAGAAGCTACTATATTGGGAGTCACTATGGTTCGATTTGGTACAAGAAGAAATTCGACGAAGCACTAGAGATGGATCCTCGTCAAAGAATGATGATGAGGAGAACTATGCCTTGGCTGGAAAGGCGAAGAAAGGAAAATGGAGGGTGTCCCATTCCAAATTGGATTCCAACAAGGCAAGCAAGAAGCAATACTTGTCAAAGGTAAAATGTTTCAACTGTCATGAGCATGGACATTATGCCACAAATTTTCCACAAAAGAAGACCAACCTAAAGGCCTTAGGAGGAGCAGCATGTGAAGCACTTGCTTCACAATTCGAGTTGGATTTCACTCTCATTGCATGCATGGTGTAATTGGTGATGGGTTCTGTGTGGTACTTGGATAGTGGAGCTTCATTCCATATGACCGACAACAAAGAATTCTTCAGTAGCTTGGAGGAGAAGGATCTCCAGATGCACATCGAGAAGGGTAATGACGGGAGGTATAATGCTACCAATGTAGGTACAATTACCTTTCATAGGGAGTCAGGTAATCCACTCACATTAAAATATGTCATGTATTTTCCTAGTTTAAAGAAGAATTTGGTTTCTATTGCTATGTTGGAAGATCACGTCTATGATGTGATCTTCAGTGAAGGAAAGGCATTACTTCGTCACAAAGCCACGAGACAGATGATAAAGATTAGGGTTCAAGTAAAGAACCTCCACAAACTGGATGTAGAAGACTATGCAACATTGAACACTAAAGTAGAGAAGGTGGAGAGCCAAGACATCGGTGAGTTATGGCACAAGATATTGGGCCATCTACACCACAACACATTGAAGATCATGCAGTAGATTTCTACAGGACTTCCAAAGGGTGCACTTGCATAGAGAGATACATGCAAAGGTTGTACATTAGGGAAGAATACCAAATCCACCTTTCATGATAAGGAAATCCAAGCCAAGGCGATCCTTGAGAGAGTTCACTCAGACGTGTGTGGACCATTCTCAACATCTTCCACAGCAAAGCACAAGAATTATGTGATTTTTGTTGATGATTTTTCAAAAAAGTGTTGGATTTTATTCATGCAGAAGAAATATTAGACGTTCAACAAGTTTTATGAGTTCAAGGCACTTGCCGAGAAAGATACAGGGAAGGAGGTGAAGTCTCTGAGGAGCAACAATGTTGGATAATATATCTCTAAAGAATTCAAGAAATTTTGTGCCTCAAAAGGAATTTGAAGAGAATTGATAGCACCTCATAACCCACAGCAGAATGGGGTTGCAGAAAGAAAGAACATAACTATTGTGGGAGCAGCACGATCCATGTTGCATTATCAGGGCATATCGTTGCATCTGTGGGCAAAAGCATGCAATACAACAATATTTGTGTAGAACAAAAGTCCTCATCGGATACTTGGGATGAGTACACTAGAGGAGGATTTTTCAACACACTGGATGATAGTGGTTAGAAGAGATGTGAAATTCGATGAAGCTAAAGCCATGTGATTGTCCATTGAGAGGGAGATTGAGTTGCATGCATTTGAGGCACTCTTGGCTCCAAAGGATGAACCTCAGGATGTGGAGAAGCCACAAGCAGAGGAACAGAAACTGGTAGAAACCACTCATGTAGAACCATCCACCAGAGATGGAAGGAAGCACACCATATAGGCTGACATATTATTGTTGGATGCAAGAGAGAATGTGGGAGCACCCACATCACAGCACAGGCAGAGAAAGTCCCTAGAGTGGTACACTTGATACATGGCTCTTATGAGCAAAGGTATTGAGATTGAATCATCCTCTTTTGAGGAAGTAGTGCAGCAACTAGTGTGGGTTGATGCCATGGTTGAGGAGTATGACTCCATTATCAAAAATAGTGCATGGGAAGTTGTCCCAAGACCAATGGGGAAGTCATTTGTAGGACCCAGGTGGGTCTACAAGGTGAAGCAGGCAGCAATTGGGAGTGTGGAGAAGCACAAGGCTAGATTTGTATCCATAGGGTTCTCTCAAGTGGAGGGGTTTGACTATGGTATAGATGGCTCAATCTCTTGTGCCATAACTCATTGATGTCTCGACTCTCCACCTTCTCTACTTTGGTGCTCAATGTTGCATATTATTCTACGTCTAGTTTGTGGAGGTTATTTACTCGAACCTCAATCTTTATCACCTGTCCCTTGGCTTTGTGATGAAGGAACGCCTTTCCTTCACTGAATATCAAATCATAGCCATGATCTTCCAACATAGCAATAGAAAGCAAATTATTCTTTAAACCAAGAAAATACATTACATATTTTAATGTGAGTGGATTACATGACTCCCTCTGAAAGGTAACTGTACCTACACTGGTAGCGCTATACCTCCCGTCATCACCCATATCGATGTGCATCTGGAGATCCTTGTCCTTCAAGCTACTGAAGAATTATTTGTTGTCGATCATATGGAATGAAGCTCCACTATCCAAGTACCACACAAAACCCATCACCGATGACACCATGCATGCAATGAGAGTGAAATTCAACTCGAATTGTGAAGCAAGTGATTCACATGTTGCTCCTCCTAAGGCCTTTGTGTTGGTCTTATTTTGTGGAAAATTTGTGGCATAATGTCCATGCTCATGACAATTGAAACATTTTACCTTTGACAAGTCTTGCTTCTTGCTTGCCTTGTTGGACTCCAATTTGGAATGGGACACCTTCCCTTTTCCTTTCTTCGCCTTTCCAGCCAAGGCACGGTTCTCCTCCTCATCACTCTTTGATGAGGATCCATCTCTAGCGCTCCGTCGAATTTCTTCTTGTACCAAATCGAACCATAGTGAATCCAAACATAGTAGCTTCTCCCTCCCATTCAAAAAGTGTTTGTAGCCATTCCGACTCTTGGGAAGGCATAGAAGATCCAGGCTCACCAAATCATCTCATGCAACAATTATCCCAAGACTTCCACGCTCATCTCGACACTGAGTGAACTTCGTCAAGTAGTTTCAGATCATGTCGCCCTTCTCCATTTTGATCTTCTTGAGCTTGTCTTTCAACGCCAGCTTCCTGTGGTCGTTGTTGTTCTGAAACAGATCTGTTAAGGCCTTCCACATAGCATATGGAGTCGCCTTCCCGTGGAGACTCGAGACAATATGATCTCTAACTCCCTGTAACAAGATCCTTCTCGCCTTTTCTACATTCTTCTTCCATGCATCAAGTTGTTTAGCATCTGTTGCTACGGCCTGAGGAATATCAGTATCAATGAATGCCTTCAGTCCATTTTCCTCGAGCATTGCCTCCATCCTGTCCTTCCATGTTATGTCATTCGAATTTCCCTCAAGGGAAATTCGAGTCTCAAGCCATTTAAAGACACCTTGATCTGTTGTTGGGTCCTAAGAATAAATCTGAAAATTCAAACCTGTTAAAAAAAAATTGTATTCTTCTCTTATATTATGATTCTTGACACTCTGATACCATGTAGAAAATCTAACAATAGGATTCAATCTAATCTTATAATGTACTAAAACAAAATATTGAATCCTTCTACAATTTGCAGAAACAAAACACGATCACACAATCACATAACACGTAAGAGAATGAAATCAATCGATCACACAACACAAGATGTATCTAGGGAAATCACACTGCCTAAAACCCCGCTATATGTATATTGTATAAAGTCAAGACCATGAAACAATACAATGATTTTCTCTCACCGAGAAACTCCTGCACTCTTCCAACTGTATCACTTTGATCTAGGAAAAATCAATCAAATACTTAACTAATTCTCAACCTCTGCTCAGCCAGCCTTGCACATACATTCTTGGAGAATTTTTTTCTCTATTAAATAGGAAATTCCCAATAATTGATTACGCAATTCATCCAAGGCTTCCTGATGATACATGACCTACAAAATTTTCTAATTATACAACTCATAGTTATCTTCACTTTAACCTCAATCTCAACAGGGCCTTCCTTAGAACTGACATGCAATAGCTAATTAAAGAAAATCATCAGTTAAATGATTGATCACTACTTGTGAATTAAATCAGATTTAATTCACTGGACCTCTCACTAGCTCATCTCTCAGTTAGAACTAGTTAAACCGATTTTAACTCAATTTCTTTAGTTAACTAATTACAACTCACAAATAACTATGACTGGACCCCCTAAAAATAGGAAAATCCTCTACATGCCTCCTATTTGACCCTCAACTTGACTTTACTAAGGTAATATATCATTCTGACTTAGTTAACTAATACAAGTTGTCATGAGATGAAATTACAATTTCTCTTCCAATTTAATTAAGGGAAAATTAAATCAGAAGCCCCCTTGGGGTGCCATTTCTTGGTGTCATTTCAACAAATTTATCCATAATGCTTCCTTCGAGATTTAGTAATATCCCTCCCCGTCCTGCCACCCTTATTTTAAAACCTTTTTTTTAATAAAAAAAATGAATATATATATATTTTTAAGAAATATAAAATTAATTAGTTAAGAAAATGTCTTTAATATCACTACAACACCAACTTTGTTTTATTTATTTTGTAATTTTGTAATTTTTAATTTCTTTTGATCTCTTATTAATTTTTTAAAACATATTTTAACTACAAACACACACACACACACACACATATATTTATTTGTTTTAGGTATTTTAAGACTAATTTTATGTACCATTTATCTATTTATTTAAAAAAAAATCCCCTTAAAAAAATTTATCCCCTTGTTTTTTAAGAAAAAAGGTTTATTGTTTCTTTGTTTTAATCTTCCCCAAAAAATTTATTTACAATTGTTTTCTCAATTTAATTGATTTAATTTAATCTTTCATTTTTAAACTAAGATGAGAATTTTGTATTTATATGCAAGTTTGTGTGGGTATCACAACAAATACATTAGGTAGTACATAGCTATATCTTAAAAATAAATTCATGAGCCCTCTTATCTAGCAAAACTACAATTTTTTCTAAAGGGAATCCGAAAAAGACAACAAAAAACAAGGTTTTGTAGTTATATACTTTACAAAACTAACACACCAAAAAACAAATTTTGCATGTCATACTATAATTGATTGATAATGCAATCCTTCATAATTAGGCAATGCCAATCCATTTATCTCTAAGGAATAAGAGAGGGCTTGATACGACCATTGGTTTTTTAATATCCCAATCTTAATTTACACTCTTTATCAGCATAAGTTTGCATATTTATTGAGATCACGAAGAACATGGAATTATGAACCTTTCCACTTCTTTCCTAATTATTTTCATAAGACTTTTTTTAATTCTTTGTCCCTCGAAGAGGATCCCTTCACCAAATGTTAAATAAGGAGGGAGCTCCCAAAACAGTGAGAGAAGCTACTTGATTTTCTTTGGCTAACTGAATCCCCTAGTAGAGGGCATAAGCTTTAGCTTGGTTGTTTATCACACATCCTAAGCCCCATGAATACTCTACAAATTTATCTTCCTCGAGACCATAGAGCACCTCTTCCCCTCCTACCTCTCCTAGATTCATTTTCGAATCCCCATAAAAATGGATTAGTCCTTCTTGCTGTCGCTTCCAAGATTGTAATTCTGCCTCTATCAATCTTAGCTTCCAAAATGTATGAGAACTTTTGTTAATCCATTCCACAATTGGAGGCAATTTGTCCAAACTAGAAAATTTTCAATACCATTTCCTTTCAAGTGTGTTTAATTCCTACTGAGAGGAGTCATTAGCAAACTTTAAAGCCCCAAACTTAGAGCATAGAACAATAACTTTCATGGTTGTAGAGTGTCTTAAAAGTTCTAAATTATTGAAGAATACATTGTTTCTGGCTATCCATACCTTCCAATAAATGAATTTTGGAAGTACTTCCCAATAATTAAAAAAAAAAGATTTATGAGAAATACTCCTAGCATAATTTTTTTACCATGATGTAGACTACCCCCGAAGGGAATTTAGCCATTTTAAATGGTTTGAAAGCAGAGAAAACACATCCAACCAATTCAATTTTGTATATGAACACTCCAAAAAAATATTTCAAATATATTCCTCTCATTGCTTGCAAAGTGGACACCTCAAAGGAACCTGAATGCCCCTTTTTCTCAACTTCTCACTAGTCAAAATTTGTTTGTGCACAAGGAGCTAGCAAAAGGAATTTACCTTTGGATTGATATTGGCTCTCAATATCTTCGTCCAAGTACTAGATCTATGGTGGGCTTGTTGTGGGAATCTATCAAGGATGTGTAATCTTCCTTCATCAAGTGCAAAGAATGCCTCTATCTGAGTTGATCTGCCTCCTCTAGTTGCCATAGAGTAGAACCAACCAGATTGTCTCGAAGTTTGTAAGCCAAATGTTGCAAGTTGACATAAACTCCTCTAATATTCCAACCAATTTCTTTCATTGTCTTAATGTGAAATGTTTGCTAGTTTTGATTTTCCTTGAGCAAAAAATAATTCCATCAGAGTTAGCAACTCATAGTTGCATTCCAAGGGTTGCTTATCCATTGTTTTTTCCTCAATAAATTAATATCTCCTCGATTTCCAAATTTCCAAAATACATTTAAGATGATCAGAGGGGCTGCCAAAGTGAGTAATTTCCAAACCGTCAAGCCTCATTTGAGGTCTTCAATTGACTCTAACCATCGAACTCGTTCTATCCTAAGATATTTTTCCTTAAAGATTGACTTCCACTAATCTTCTTCCTAAGTGACAAACTTTCATACTAACTTTTCTCTCATTTCTTTGTTCATAAGCATAGGATCTCTAATGCTAAGCCCCCCATGTGTTTTTGGATACCTGACTGTTTCCTAATTTATGAAATGTTTTTTTTTTTTTTTTTGTTTCCCTTGCTAAAATGCACCCCTTACCAAAGAAACTTGTGGATTTCCTTAGTGATGACAAAGAGAACACTTTGTGGGGCAAGGAGGGTAGTGAATTGGTACAAAGGGAGAGCAGAAAAAAATGAACCAATCAACACAATGCGTCAAATTAAGTTGAGCCAATAGGCTCCACAGGTAACATATTTCATTTCAAATATAGCGTTGACATTGTCCCATGATTGCAAGGAATGTGATTTAAAACAAATAGGAATCTCTAAATATTTAAATTATTTCAAACATTCCACGGGGTGGAAGCCCATAATACATCCTATTTGTCTCTACTTGCGAGAGAAGGCATTCAAGAAATAATTTGTGATTTGTCTAAGTTTGTTAGACCTCCATAGGCATCCATATAATTATCAAGGACTAGTTTAAATCCTTTTGGAATTATTGTATAAGCTTCTCCTAAAAGGAGGGTATCATCAACAAAATGAGAGTGATTTATATTCTTTATTCCACGAACAAACCTGAGACTGGGTAGATGCTCATGACTTCTTTCAAATTTCAATCTTCTATTAAGAGTTAGGAATTATGATATATAAAAAAGGGGACAAAGGGCAACCTTGATAGAGGGCATGAGAAGCACGAAAGAATATTGTTGCCCTTCTATTTACTAATGGAAATATCCAAGGCAATTAGTGCAAAGGGAAACATCAAGTATGAACCTTTCATCTAAGACAAATATTGACATAACCTTGAATAAATAATCATGTATAATACTATCAAAGGAATTAGTCATATCTTTTAATTTAAATCATTAAGAAAATAATCAAATGATAACTTTAAAAAATCATATATCACTTTTAAAGTAAAAGGCGATTTATGTTTTTTTTTTTTAGGATATCAAATTTCGTGAAGGCCATAATGTCAATTAATTCATAATTTTAGCCTCAAAAATAAAATAAAAATAAACAAACTTGGAAAAATCTTATAAAAAAACCATTGAAAAGAAAATAAAAGAAAAGGAAGGTAGACAAACTTTACATGTAGATTTTGAAGGTTTTTTAGAGTCATGATATTTAGCCTTTCATGCAATGGTTGAAAAATGTTGGAATTTTAACCTTAAAAAAGGGTGATGCTGCATCACCACTTTTGCATTTTGGAGTGTTTTTGCATGTTTTTCGTAGTCATGATATTTTATTTTTAATGTTATGGTTGGAAAATGTTGGAACTTTAACCCTGAAATGGAAAAATGGTGATGCTACATCACTACATCAAGAAATTATGTGCCTCAAAAGGAATTTGAAGAAAATTGATAGCACCTCATAACCCACAGCAGAATGGGGTTACAGAAAGAAAGAACAGAACTATTGTGGGAGCAACACGAGCCATGTTGCATTATCAAGGCATATCGTTGCATCTGTGGGCAGAAGCATGCAATACAACAATATTTGTGTAGAACAAAAGTCCTCATCAGATACTTGGGATGAGTACACTAGAGGAGGATTTTTAAGCACACTGGATGATAGTGGTTATAAGAGTTATGAAATTCGATGAAGATAAAGCCATGTGATTGTCCCTTGAGAGGGAGATTGAGTTGCATGTAGTTGAGGCGCTCTTGTCTCTGAAGGATGAACATCGGGTTGTGGAGAATCTACAAGCATAGGAACAGAGAGTGGTAGAAACCACTCATGCAGAGCCATCCATCGGAGATGGAAGGAAGTGCACCAAAGAGGCTGACATATTATTGTTGGATGCGAGAGAGAATGTGGGAGCACCCACATCACATCGCAAGCAGAGAAGGTCCCCAGAGTGGTACACTGGATACATGGATCTTATGAGCAAAGGTATTGACATAGAATAACCTCTTTTGAGGAAGCATTGCAGTAGCCAGTGTGGGTTGATGCCATGGTTGAGGAGTATGAATCCATTATCAGAAACAATGCATGGGAAGTTGTCTCGAGACCAGTGGAGAAGTCAGTTGTAGGATCCAAGTGGGTCTACAATGTGGAGAGGGCAATAGTTTGGACTGTGGAGAAGAAAAAGGCTATATTTGTAGCCAGAGGGTTCTCTCAAGTGGAGGGGATTGACTATGATGAGAATTTTGCACTGGTCGCAAGGTATTCATCTATTAGATCCATCCTTGCACTCTCAGCGCAGATGGTATGGCGGATACATAAAATGGATGTAAAGACAACCTTTATCAATATAGTTATTGAGGAAGAGGTTTACATTGAGAGGTCGAAAGGTTTTGAGACCTTAGACAGGGAGTCACATGTGTGCAGACTCAAGAGAGTAGTGTATGGGATGAAGCAAGCACCTTGTGCTTGGTACACTAGGATCGACAGCTATTTCACCAGGTTGGGCTTAACCAAGAGTGAAGCAGATGCAAACCTATATCATATTGTGGTTGATGGTAAGATTTTGATTATTTTACTTTATGTCGATGATTTAATACTAACAGGTGATGAGTAGCTCATTAACTCTTTCAAAAAGGATCTTGTAAGAGAATTTGAGATAAAGGACATGGAGCTCTTGCACTATTTCCTTGGATTGGAAATATGGAAAAGAGATGGGGAACTATTTGTATCTCAAGGAAATTATGCCAAGGAGATTATGAGGAAGTTCCACATAGAGGGCAACAAACCCATGGAGACTCCTCTAGCAGGAAACCAGAGGAAGTAGGATGCTACTTCAGGTGAAGTAGTGGATGCTACTGTTTACAAGAAGCTTGTGGGTTCATTCATTTATTTGGTGAATACATGGCCCGACATATGCTACGCAGTTAACTAGTTGAGCCAAGCTATGGTTAAGCCTACCAAGCTCTTTTAGAAGGCAGGGAAGCATGTGTTGAGATACCTCAAAGGCACTACAAAGTATGGACTATGGTACAAACAGATAGAGGGAGTGAAGCTTCAAGGCTTCACCGATGCAGATTGGGCAGGGAGTCCATCTGACAGGAATATCACATCAGGGGGAATCTTCAACATAGGATCAACAATAGTTTCCTAGTACAACAGGAAACAGAGATCAGTTTCACTTAGTTCAGCAGAGGCAGAGTGCATGGCGGCCAGTCAGGCAATGTGCGAGGCCATATAGATGAGGAAGATAATTGTTGGTTTGTTTGGTCGACAGATGGATCCAACGGTGATAAATTGATAACTAGAGTTGCATCAAACTCTTGATTAATCCAATATTCCATGACAGGTCCAAGCATATTGATATCTGGTATCACCATCTCATAGATTGTTTTCAGAGGCAAATTATGTCATTAGAGTACATTCCCATGGAGGAGAAGGATACATACATCTTGACCAAGGTTTTGGCAAGAAGCAAATTCGAATTCCACAGAGACAATATCGGGGTAGTAGATAGCCCCTTTATTGTTGAGAGGGAGTGTTGAAATGGCACCAAGAAATGACACCCCAAGGGGGCTTCTGATTTAATTATCCCTTAATTAAATTGGAAGAGAAATTGTAATTTCATTTCATGACAACTTGTATTAGTTAACTAAGTCAGAATGAGTGAGTTAGCTTAGGAAATTTGAGTTGACGATCAAAGAGGAGGCATGTAGAGGATTTTCCTATTTTTAGGGGGTCTAGTTCTAGTTATTTGTGAGTTGTAATGAGTTAACTCGAGAAATTGAGTTAAAATAAATTTGACTAGTTCTAACTGAGAGATGAGCTAGTGAGAGGTCTAATGAATTAAATCTAATTTAATTCAAAAGTAGTGATCATTCAGTTAACTGATAATTCACTATAAACAGTTGTTGCATGTCAGTTCTAAGGAAGGCCCAGTTGAGATTGAGGTTAAAGGGAAGATAACTATCAATTTTATAATTAGAAAATTGTATAGGTCATGTATATAGCCATTAGGAAGCCTTGGATGAATTGTGCAACCAATTCTTGGGAATTTACTATTTAATAGGGCATAAATTCCTCCAAGAATGAGAGAGAAAGGTTGAGAATTGGTTAAGTATTTGACTGATTTTTCGTAGATTAGAGTGAGACAGTTGGCAGAGTGCAAGAGTTTCTCGGTGGGAGAAAAACATTGTATTGTTTCATGCTCTTGACCTTATACAATATATAGATAGTGAGATTTTAGGCAGTGTGCTTTCCCCATATACATCTTGTGTTGTGCGATTGATTGATTCCTTTCTCTTACTTGTTATGTGATTGTGCGATCATGTTTTTTTTTTCTTTCTGCAAATTGTAGAAGGATTCAATATTTTGTTTTAGTACATTACAAGATCATATTGAATCCAGTTGTTAGATTTTCCACAAAATTTTCGTGGGGTCTTGGACAAAAAACCAATAATCAGGCATAAATGTATGGGATTTTTCTTGGGGTAACTTTATAGCTCAAGACCGAGGAGTACACCAAGACATTATCATTTTGGGGGATTCTTTCCTAATTATTTGTCATCTGAGAAATGGAACTCCCCAAAAATATAATACATTAAGTCTATTGTATCATAAAATTAAAAGTATTCTTCACTCCTCTAGCTTTTCCTTCTTCCATATCCTCATAAATCTTAATTCTGAGGTAGATTTCCAAGCCAAGAAGGCTTGCTTCATGGTAAAAGGTCAAATTTAATTCAATGAAATAAGAAGGTTTGTTCCAATTCCTTAAGTGTTCATGTTTTAATCCCTTATGCCCCTCATTTATATTTTCCTCCATCTTGACCCATTGATCCCCCCAAGCCTTATCCCATATTCCCATTTCATTGCCATTTACGAGCATATGTCTATCTACATTAATTCCCCCACTTGCTTCCTTATGATGGTCCAGAGCAACAGTTGTCAGCTCGACATGGAAAGATATAGTCGTTGGCTCCATGCAAGCATGCCTAACTTAATTTGTTTTGTGTGGAATATACCTTATCTTAGTTCAGATCTCATGGTCAGTTATTGTTGCATATACTTGGATCGATTTATTATGATTTATCTTCCTCAGGATACTAGAATCCATAACGTTGAAATGAAAGCTTGTGCCCAACTCCCATGGTGTGATAAGCATAAATTTGGTCGTGGGAGAATTGCTACACCCACGACCTATGAGTGGAGTTGGTTTAATTCTCTTTTGAATTTGAAGTGGGTATCTTTTGTATCAAGGGTGGTGTCTATGTGTTGGTATAATTAGAATCTCAATGATGAGCTTCAGGTAACTATGTGGGCTCTCTTATGCTGTGAGAACCTAGTGTGGATTCAACACCATTGAAGTTGGCTGATTTGGCGTCTTTCCCTTACATGGTTGGAGGTAAGCAAGTCAATTTATGATCTTCTTGACATTGTGAGAATTTGGAACAACATTGGAACCTTATTTTTCCCATGTCTTAGCTTTGTTATCATTTTCGTTGCTCAATTGGAGGTGGCTTGCCCATTCCCGCTGGGTTCTAACTCTATAAGTAGTTCTTTCATCTCAATTGGTGTTTTCTGGATGCTCTATCAGAGTCTTTTGGTCACTATGTATTATCCTGGTTCTATTAAATTATTTTCACTCTATTTCCCAACTGTTATAGTCTCTCTCACTTGGTTTCGAAAAAATTCCGTCTTCTCTATGGGTTCTAGTTCCCCGACTTCAGAGTCCTCGGCCTCCACAGTGTGTGAATACTGTAAGAAATGACATGAAGCCATCAATTTCGAAATATACGATTTTCATGTAAAAATGCATCAGCACCAGACCTCTTAGTGCAACTCATTTGAAATTATCATGGCTCTATAGTGAAGAATTTCTCATTTCGAAGATGAAGTTGATGTGTTGTGTGACATTATCATGGACCTCAATCTTCAGGGTGCTCAACTAGACAATCCACCTATAGGTCTTCCCTGAGATATTGACCTTAACAAACTAGTATATTCTGAAGACTAACCGATGTTGTAATGTTTCGCTTCAAATGTTTGTGTTTTTTGTTTCAATTTGGCCACATACACTACACTGGGAAAATAGGAGTATTGTTAGGACTTGGGGTTTTTTTTTTTAATGTTCTACGGGTTAGGGTAATTAGACATAATCTCGCATCACATATGACTTTGAAAAAACTGGAAATGTAATTCTCCTAGGTATTTTTTGCTACTGGTCACGGATTTAATACAAAAAAGTACTCATTTGTGTTAAAAAAAAAGTTTCAAAATCTATGTTATGTTGTTTTCTGAAAAATGGTGCTTCTATGATTTTGTTTATAGTAATGATGATTTTATGGACCATAAAAAATGTTACAATTTTAGTGCTCAATTGAAAAGGGTGTCAAGTTGTCTTAGACTCGACTTTCAAGTGAGTTATAATTTTAACTTTAAAATGATAATAACAAATTTGCTCTTGATAAAACCACTCTCTGATTTAGAAGTTGAATTTTAAAGTTTTTCATAATCATTGGGTCTTTAATGCCATGGTTGAAAAATGTTGGAATTTCAACACTAAAAAAGGTTGATTATTTTTGCATTTTGGGGTATTTTTTCATGTTTTTCATGCAAAAATATGAATTTTCGGGCGAGAGTTTCTCTTAAGTTGGTAAATTTGTAGTCTTAAACAAGTTCATTTGATTTTTTACAATAACACATGTTTAGTGAAGTGTTGAACACCTAATCCTCTATGGGTAGGTGTGGAAGGCGAAGAGTCACAAAGGAGTCCAAGTGACCTTGGAAGATGAATCCAAGAGTCACACCATTGTATTATAAATGTACATCTATGGTGAATAATATGAGTATCTCATGCCTATTGTTATCACTATTAAAATTTTCTAAACTTAGTCATTTTATACTTGCGCCTAAGTCATGGTATTAGATAGGGTTTGAGTCTTTTATATGTTTTATAGGGTCTAAGCCATAGGTTACAGGTCTCATTTCATCACTAAATAAAGTTCATAAACCTTGCTTTACTCTTTAGAAGTCTCATACCACGTTTTGAAAACCATATTTTAAGTTTTTTTTTAAAGAATTTTTTGAATAAGCCACGAAACCACGTTTTCGTAGCGCGCTTAGTGTAAAAAACTGCTTCTACGCTACGGAAACGTTGGTCTTTTCGTAGTGCAAAATCTCGAAATCACATTACCAGCGCTACGAAATCGGGGATTCTAAATTTTTCAGTTTAGCTGTCATATCCATCAATTCGGGTTAAATTTTCATGATTATGGTGTCAGTCCATGAATCCTCCCTCACGCATGCAACCATCCAAAGCAATTATGAAATCATTATGAGATTCATTAGGGGTCATTTGTCATTGGTCCTTTGCAAATTTTAAAATGGGTTGGTTGTCATCGATTTTGTCTCATGCAAAGAAAACACTGCATGCATATGTATTGTTGAAAGAGAAGCTCATGATAAGAAACCAGAGCTCTCCTTAAGTTTTCAAGCGAGGTAGAATTTTCAATTAAGCGAGGGAGAAGCTAAATCAAGCGAGGCTGAACCCAATTGATGTTATGTCAACAATTTCGATACTTGCTAATCCAGTGAGTTTGAAAATAATTGCTGACTGAAACAGGGTTTCTAATCAAGTGAGGCAGAACTTCAATCAAGCGAGGCTGAACCAAATTTTCAAGCGAGCCAGTTCATCCAACAAGGAAGTCTATTACAGGTTTGCTGAAGACACAGAGTTTTCAGGAGGAAGATGACAGAAGAAAAAATAAATCACCGGTCTAGTCATTGTCTGAGAACAGAACCTGAAGGTTTAGAAGCTCTCACAAGAGATAAATCTGTTGAAGAAGCCTTCAAGAAGGTAGGGTGCTGGAGGTTCTGCGAAAAGCTTCAAGGAGGGCATAATCAAGTTACCAAAGAATTTGCTATGAACTTCACAGGGTCAAACACAAAGGTTGGTTTTCTCAATTTACCAATTTCTCCTGAAGTTATAACAGCAGTCACAGAAATTCCAAGAGGGGAGGAGAGATGGTTCAGGAATTGTTGGTTTGAAATGCAACCCTGCAAGATCTTTTTGAAACCAGAGTTTATGGAGACTGATTTGAACAAAGTTGTGCCAAGAAGTTATGTCAAGGATGTATTTGCCAATCTGCTCTATAACATCCAAAGGTACTTCACTTGCGAAGGGAGATATCACAAGGTGTACACTTACCGCTTTAAACTCTTATTGCATTTCACAGGAATAATCTCTCTAGATTTACCTTTCTTTCTATTTCAAAGTCTGGCCAAGATGGTAGACAAAGTACAGATGAAAATTCAAGCATGTGAAACCTCATCATTTCATCATGGTCTAGTCAAGTTAATAGTTTTGCATGAGCTTCAGAAAGTGAATAGAGAATGGTCTGCATTTCTCTTTTTGAGTGGAATAGGGATTGAAGGAACAGGTGCTAGCCCTAAAGTCAAAGAAACATCTTCATCAAAGACTACTGAACCTACAGAAACAAAATCAAGGAGGTTTTTCAAGCTTAAGCCCAAGAAACAGGTTAAGGAACCAATGATAAACACATCACTGAATATCCAAAGGACTCCTCAATCTGCACAGAAGAAGAGAACTCATGTCAAAGAGACAATTCAGAAAAAATCAACTAGTAAAACAGCTCAGAAGAAGTTGACTAGGAGTCAGAGGTCAAAGGAGAAGGGTAAGGTTCTGGTCACAGATAAAAACTTGGAATTAAGAGGTAACTTGAATGATATATTACAAGCTATTGACATTGAAGAGTCTCCCCTGGTTCAAGCAAATTTCATCAAACTGGATACAGGTGACAAATCAAAGAAATTGAAAACATCCAAAAAATTAAATTTTGAGGATGAAGTGTCAGAATTTGTCTTTAAGCCTAGAAAACCCTTGACTAGGCAGTCTAAGAAATTGCAGCAGCCAGACATGGAGATGGACCAAACAGGAGTAAGGATGCAATTTTTTTTGAAGAACCCATAAATATATCATCTCAAATTCTTGAAGAAGACAGAAACAAAGTTTTTAATACTCAGAGAGAAAAGAGTAGTTATGAGGAGGTTAAAGACAAACTCAGACTTGCAAACATTGAAATTGATAAATTGAAGAAGAAAGTGAGAACACATGCTGTAGAAAGGTCAATTTTTGAGAGGTTGAAAGATCTGTGGGAGCTAGAAAGGGTTTCAAACATTGAGTCAATCAATAGTGAGGATCAATTCTACATATGGATAGTCCTTGCAATTAAGGAAGAAAAGTTCATAAGGATGGTTAATACCAAACTGAGAGCTAATAATAGAAGGCTTAAAAGGTAGGTTGAAGACCTTGAAATATAGCTAGCAAAGCCTGAAGATCAATCACAGCAAAAATTAGTGCAAACAGTAAGTGACATCTCCAAACACATTTTTGGAGTTATGTGGAAAGATTTCATTTTTTAAAGCAGTTCAGAGTTTATTTTTGTTGATTATAAGAGCTTATATATAAATGGAAAGATGGAAATAAAGGTTTGAAGCTTAAAGTTTTGAAAAAACTGTGAAAAGATAGACATAGCAGTTTCATAGCGCACTACGAAACTGCTGTAGGTGTCATGCACAGCAGTTTAAACAATTTTGCAAGGTTTCAAAGGGTGAAAAGGCATGTTTTTTAAACCTTGTTGCTTCTGAAGAGTGTATAAAGACCGCAAGTGAAGATCCAATAGCAAAACAAAGAAAAATGAAGATTCCAAATGAGGTTTTCAAAGGTAAAGTTCTGCGCTACGAAAACAATAGACAGTTTCATAGCGTAGCAATGTTAACAGTTTTTGGCACTTCTTCAAGAGTTTGGTTTGGGCACAGCTGGAAGGGCAAAGTCACATGAGTCTAATAAGACATTTCAACATGTTTTTGAGCACAATATTGTTAGAAGATGGTTTGAAGAAACATAAATGAAGCGCTATAGCTATTTTGCAGGGAGCATGTTCCTATCTTTCATGGCATATAAGAAGCAAATCAATACAGTCTAAAAGCAAGGAGATGGACGTCATCAAGGTCAAAGTTTAGGAGGAGCAGTTGTTAGATAGAAGATTTAACGTATAGATAAGGTTTTTAAGTTATAACAAAGAGTTTTAATCCTAGTTGTATTAGGACTCTAGAACAGACAGTTTAACTGTCAGATGTAATTAAAAGTTTGTTTAAGTAGTTGATAGGTGTCAAGCTAGCAAATTTGATTTTTTCTCAAGTGTTTGGAGAGAATCCAAGAATTTAATGATGACTCTATAAGAGACAAGAAGTCGAATTGCATAGGGTTGGAAATTTCCATTAACAAGCATACTGTTTTGTTGTAGCAAAAGCTGTGTTTTTATATTAATACAGAGATATTGGTTTCATCAATAAGGATTCAGAAATGGTTATTGATGTTTGATATTCTCATGGTTTTCCTCTTTCAATTACTTGCAGTGGCATGAATGTATGTTACTTAGAATTCACTGAAGGTGCTTTAACTTCCTTCATATGTTCATGAACTGTGTTTATTTTCTGTCCTACTGTTCTTTTGATGCATCTAAACCCTTAAATGCCCTGACTTCCATATGAAGCTGATACTCATGTTTTGTGAAAACACACTTGACTCCATAAGCCCAATAGATGTTTGTTGATTAGCAGTACAACCAATTATCCATTTTTATCCATTTCACTCATAGAGTTAGCCATCTAATCCTTATTTGAAAATTATAAACCTATTGAGAGAGCCCTCTCAGGTTGAGGAGGCTAAGCCTCAACTAAAAGTCTAGTTTAAAATAGTTACTCAGAGTCTTCTTGATCAGCAGCCTATCAGGGTTTGATTTTGAGATAACATTTTGGTGCGTTTGCCGGGAGTCTGAAGATTATTTATTCCCGAAATCAAGAATCTGAACTTCTGAAGGTAGCAGGAGCTCAGAAGGTTTTTCGAGGCTGCAATCTACCTTGGTGACTCCATACATTTTTCAAAGTTTAAAGGTGGCTTCGAGAAGGAGATACACACGGAGCAATCCTGATCCCAATCCACCTACCGCTGTGGAAAATCCAAACACTATTTCAAAAAGTCAAAGAATTTCAAAAATATCAGGTACTACATCTCATACGAAATCTTTGTCCTATGAAATATTAAGAAGTCCTGAAGATAAGAAAGTTGATGACAAGATTCATGAGGTGTTGTTTAAATCAGAAAGTGAAAAAGAGCTCATTGATATTATCTTAGACTTGCAAAAAAGAGGAATTGAGACTTTAGCCGTAGTGACACAAGAAGACAAGGAAGAGTTTTGGGAAGCTGTTACCTCTGAACTACTGCTAGAAAAAGAGTATTTAGATAAACTCAAAGAACTTGATATTTTCGAAGTCTTGCTGAAATCCAAAGTTGGTTTACCCCTTCCAAATTGGAGTTCTATTGTCAGTGGCTTACAAAAACCAAGTAGTCCTCCTCATATAAGTTCTTCATCTTCTTTTTCTGCCCCTCCTAAAACTACTGTTCATCCTCTAGTCATGGCTGCTCCTGCTAGGTATGCAACACTTGTACTTCCTGCTGTTTTGCATGACCTTCCTAGTAAATATGATGCTAGGATTCCTACTTGGGGTAGTGATGAGGAAATTTCAGCAGAGGAATTTGTAGACAAATTTAGTGATTTTATAGACAGGGAAGAAGTTGATGATGAGGATGTGAAGTTAAGGTTATTTTCACAGAGTTTTATTGGTGAAGTTAGAAAATGGTTTAAGGCCCTTGCACTGGGCAGCATTATAACTTGGAATGATTTTGTAGACAAATTCTTAAGAAAATGGGGTAATAGAACCAATCCAGTCCAAGCACTCACTGAATACAACAGCCTTAGAAGGACAGTTGATGAATCTGTCCAAAAATTTTCAAAAAGATTCAATAAAGTTTTTGACTCAATTCCAGCCCATTTGAAACCTTCGGAAGCCTTAGCACAAATGAGATATGCTGAAGCATTTGACTATGAATTTTCTATCCTGTTGAGGGAAAGAGAGTCACATACACTTGCTAAAATGCAAAGTGATGCAGTTAAGGTTGAGGTAAACATGATAGCTGCTAAAAAGTCAAAAATGGGAAAAACTAGATTGAAAGAAGAAGAGAAACCATCCACTTCAACTTCTGAAGGCAAATTTGATTCAATGATGAAAACCATGGAGAAGTTGATGGATAGGTTAGCTGTTGGAAACACTTCAGCTCCTCCTGTGCAACATGAAACTCAATTCAGAAATCCACAATTTAGGAGACCTCAAAATCAGCAAAGGCCAAGAGAGAATAGAAATCAACAAGTTGGCCCTCCAGTGAGGCCTCCTTTTCAGCAAGATTTGGTAGATGAAGAAGATGAGCCTGAGATTCATGAAGAATCCATCCATTGTCTTGATGAAGAAATGTTAGGAATCTTCTTGACTAAAGAAGAGCATGATGAGTCAGATTTGGCTAACCAGGAGGGAGAACCATCAGATTATTTTAAGGGATATCAGCATGCCATTTTTGAGATGCAAAAGCAATATAATCTCAGAAATAGAAATGTGCCTATCATTGAAAACAAAGCGCAACCCAAGAAAGATTCTCCAAAGGCTTCTGAAGCTAAGAATGATACCCCAAAGATGGCTGAAGGTAAAAAGGATACTCCACTTGGTAAGAAAGACACTCAACTTCCTCCTCTTGTCAAAGATTTTGAAAAATCTGTTTCTGTTTTCAACCTTGAGAATGAAATTTCAAAAATTAAAATATCAGTCCCTTTCAGTGAGATTCTCAAGGTGAATGAATATAGAAGCAAGATAGTTAAGATGTTGAATTCATAACCAAGGGCTGCTGATATCTTGAATGTCCAAGAAGATAATCCTACTATATATTTGGGCCCAAGGTTAGAAGATGATCAAAATGAAAAGTTTCCTCCTTTTTATGTAAGCATTATTATTCATGATATGACTTTGCATAATGCTATGTTAGATTCAGGAGCTTCTCATAACCTCACGCCCAAGGTTATCATGGAGAGAATGGGATTGCAAATCACAAGACTGTATAAGGATTTGTTTTCTTTTGATTCTAAGAGGGTTCAATGTATTGGTCTAATCAAGGATGTTGTTGTTGGCCTCACACAAATTCCAGCAAAAACAGTTGTTATGGACATTGTTGTAGCTGATATTCCGCCAAAATTTGGTATGCTATTTTCAAGATCTTGGGTAGAAAAAATCAAAGGCACAATGCAGATGGATCTTTCCTATGCCACTATTCCTGTTTTTGGTGAGCAAAGGAGGTTGTATCGGGAGACTAGAATGGCCTACATGGTAAGTATTAAGGATAAACCTCAAAATTTTCCTATTTATGCCTTTGATACTGAACTTGGATCTACCATTATTTTCAATGAATCAGCTGATTGTGTTGAGGAAGAAATAAGAGCAAAAAATCAACATTCAGAAAATAAACACTCAGAAAATCAACATGCAGAAAATCGATAAGTAAATGCCGAAGAGATGGAGGAATGGTGGTCATTGTACTTTGATGGATCAGCAGGAAAAGAAGGGGCAGGAGTAGGGATTTGGATTACAAATCCAAATGATGAGAGTAAGTTTTACTCTTACAAACTGAATTTTGATCGCACAAATAACATGGCTGAATATGAATATTTGATTTTGGGTCTAGATGTTTTGAAAAAGATGAAGGCTCAAAATATTTCTGTTTTTGGAGATTTTGAATTGGTTATTAGACAAGTTGAAGGTGTATATCAAACGAAGGATGTAAGAATGAGGGCTTACAGAAATTTAGTTTTAGACTTGTTGGAAAATTTCCAGTCTTATTCCTTCATAGTCAAAACTAAAGATCAGAATTCTATTGTTGATTCCCTTGCTGTCTCCACAAGTCTTTTCATCATTCCTATGAATTCAAATGAAAAATATGAGATTGAAGTTCGTCATAGGCCAGCTATACCAAAAAATATCATAAATTGGCAAGTTTTAGAAGATGATCAACAGGTAAAGAATTTTATTGAGCTGAAAGAAAAATTTGAAAGTACACATGTAGATCAGCAAAATATGCTTGTTGAGCCTAAAGAAAATTTTGAATTTTTGCAATTTAAGAATAATTCAATACCAAAAGGTCTTATTCCTCTTGAGAAACTTTTTGATCAAAATGATGTTTTTAAAGCACCAAAATTGCAAGCTGGTGAAGAGGAAGTAGAGAGCTGTAATATTGGTACATTAGCTTTGCCTAAAATGATAAAAATTTCGAAGCTTCTTTCAGTTGATATTAAATTCAAATATATTGAGATGATGAGAAGGTTTATGGATGTTTTTTCTTGGAGTTACGTTGATTTAAAGCAATATGATCCTTCCATTATTCAGCATACTATTCCCATCAAGGAAAATGAGAAGCCTTTCAAACATAAATTGAGGAGAATTAATCCTCTTCTCATGTCATTGATTGAAAAGGAGGTTAAGAAACTCTTTGATGCAAAGATCATTGTTCCAATCAGATTTTCAAATTGGCTTGCAAACTTAGTTCCGGTAAGGAAGAAGAGTGGAGAAATTAGAATTTGTATTGACTTCAGAAATTTGAATAAGGCTTCACTAAAGGATAACTATCCTTTCCTAAGATGGATTCAATTTTGCAAAATATTTTTGGCTCACAAAGGATGTCTGTGCTTGATGGTTTTTCAGGTTACAATCAGATTCTTGTGCATCTAGATGATCAAGAAAAAATAGCCTTCACAACACCATGGGGTACATTCATGTACGCTAAAATGCCTTTTGGTCTCATGAATGCGGGAGCCACTTTCCAAAGAGCAATGGACATTAATTTTTCTGAAGAAAAGGATAAGTCGATAGTTGTTTATCTTGATGATATCACAGTCTATTCAAAGAAAGAAGAAGATCATTTGAAACACCTAGAAAAAATTATGCTGAAATGTAGAAGGTTTGGTATCTCTCTTAATCCTACTAAAAGCATCTTTGCTTTAACATTAGGCAAATTACTTGGTCATATTATTTCTGAAGAAGGAATTATGATTGATCCTAACAGAGTTAATGCAATTCAAAGGGTAGATTTTCCAAGAAGTAGGAAAGCGATTCAATCTTTTCTAGGGAAAGTGAATTTTGTAAGGCGTTTCATTCCTAACTTTGCTAAGATTGTCAAAGATATAACAAGGATGTTAAAGAAAGGAGTTGAAATTAAATGGACAACTGAAAAAAAAAAAAGAAATCTTTTGAAGAAATCAAGAAGGCACTCACACAAGCACCGGTACTCATCAGTCCGGATTTTTCCAAATAATTTCTGGTTTTTACATTTGCTTCCGAAAACACAATTGCTGGAGTTTTGCTACAAAAAGGAAAGTAAGGTATTGAACAAACTATTTCTTTCTTTAGTAGGACATTATCAAATGCTGAGCTGAAGTATAATATTCTAGAGAAGCAGGCCTATGCTTTGGTGAAAGCTATAAAAGATTTTAGAATTTATATTTTGCATTCGCACATCATAGCATATGTTCCAAGTGTTGTGATAAAAGACATTTTAACTCAGGAAGATCCGGATGGCAAGAGGGGAAAATGGATCGCCAAATTGTTGGAATATGATATAGACATCAAACCAACAAAGTTGGTGAAGGGACAAGGTTTGGCGAAACTAATGACTCAGTCAAATCTGGATTGTCTTGACATAAATCTGAATGCAGAAATATTAGAAATTTCAGAAAATGAAGAAGAATTGGTCCAAATTGATGAGAAATTTCTTACTTTAGAGTGGTATAAGGATGTGGTTTTTGTCCTACAGCATAATAAAGCTCCCGCTGATCTATCAAATTTCAAAGCAAGGTTTGTTAAGCTGAAATCATTGCGATATTTTGTTTATGATAGAAATATGTTTTGGAAAGATGTAAGAGGAATTTTTCTGAATTGTCTACTTGAAGAAGAGGCTGAAAAGATCATTGAAGAATTCCATAAAGGTGACTGCGGAGGACATAATTATTGGAAAGCTACAGCAAACAAGATCCTAAGAGCTGGATATTTTTGGCCAACAATGTTTAAAGACATTTACAAAAAGATCGCTGCATTTCATGAGTGCCAAATTTTTGAAGGAAGAAGAAAGCTTGTACCTCTACCTTTGGTTCCTATCTATGTTGAAGCTCCTTTTCAGCAATGGGGGTTAGACTTTATTGGAGAGATACATCCATCTTCATTAGGGCAACATCGTTGGATTCTTACAGCAACATACTACTTCACCAAATGGATAGAAGCGATACCAACCAGGCAAGCTAATGACTTTGTAATTGTTTCTTTCTTAGAGAATAATATATTGTCAAGATTTGGCTGTCCCATGAAGATTATAACAGATAATTCTCAAGCATTTAAGTCCAAGAAGATGATAAATTTCTGCCATCAATATCACATCACTCTTGGACACTCTACAACATACTATTCGCAAGGTAATGGTCTTGCTGAATCATCAAACAAGAGCATTGTAAGAATCATAAAAAAGGTACTGCAGGAGAACAAGAAATCTTGGCACTTAAAGCTGAAGTACGCCTTATGGGCTGATAGGATTTGTACAAAGAGATCAATTGGAACTTCGCCATATGAATTAGTCTATGGGGCTGAAGCTGTTTTCCCAACATCACTTGGGGTGCCGGTTATGAAGTTAATTCAAGGACTTGAAGAAGAAACAAATGCCATCCAAAGGAGGATAAACTAGCTGATAGCCTTGCAAGAAAATAGAAATGAAGTCTATGACAGTCATCAGCATGTTCAAAACAGAATTAAGAATACATTTGATAGGAGGATCAAAGAGGATAGTTTTCAGATTCATGACAAAGTGCTGAAATGGGAGGCCAAAATTGAGGAAAAGGGCAAGCATGGTAAGTTTGAGAATTTATGGAAGGGTCCTTTTCAAATTGCTGGTTTTCATGGAAACAACACTTACATATTGCAGGAAATTGATGGAGAATCATATGCTAGAGGGCCTGTTAATGGCAGGTTCCTAAAGCATTATGTTTGTTGAAGTATTATAAATCACTCATGACATTGTATATATTCATCTTTGTCAGTTTTTGCTAATAAATGACAAGATGAAACAGAATTCTTAAGCCTAAGGTGAAGGCCCAACAGTTTGAAGAAGATGCTTGTCAAAAAAATTTATGTTTTTATCAAAAAAATGGATAGCACTGGAGTTGCGAGTTCTTAGTGTACCACAGGGGCACACTATCTGAAGTGGAGCCACTGTTATCACTATTAAAATTTTCTAAACTTAGTCAGTTTATACTTGCTCCTAAGTCATGGTATTAGATAGGGTTTGAGTCATTTTTATGTTTTATAGGGTCTAAGCCATAGGTTACAAGTCTCATTTCATCACTAAATAAAGTTCATAAACCTTGCTTTACTCTTTAGAAGTCTCATACCACGTTTTGAAAACCATATTTTAAGTTTTTTTTTTCAAGAAATTTTTGAATAAGCCATAAAACCACGTTTTCGTAGCGCGCTCAGTGTAAAAAACTGCTTCTGCGCTACGAAAACGTTGGTATTTTCGTAGCGCAAAATCCCGAAATCACATTACCAGCGCTACGAAATTGGGGATTTGAAATTTTTTGGTTTAGCTGTCACATCCATCAATTTGGGTTAAATTTTCATGATTATGGTTTCATTCTATGAATCCTCCCTCACGCATGCAACCATCCAAATAAATTATGAAATCATTATGAGATTCGTTAGGGGTCATTTGTCATTGGTCCTTTGCAAATTTGAAAAGGGGTTGGTTATCATCGATTTTGTCTCATGCAAAGAAAACACTGCATGCATATCTATTGTTGAAAGAGAAGCTCATGATAAGAAACCAGAGCTCTCCTTAAGTTTTCAAGCGAGGCAAAATTTTCAATCAAGCGAGGCAAAATCTAAATCAAGCGAGGCTGAACCCAATTGATGCTATGTCAGCAGTTTCGATACTTGCTAATCCAGTGAGTTTGAAAATAATTGCTGATTGAAACAGGGTTTCTAATCAAGCGAGGAAGAACTTCAATCAAGCGAGGCTGAACCAAATTTTCAAGCGAGCCAGTTTATCCAACAAGGAAGTCTATTACAGGTTTGCTGAAGACACAGAGTTTTCAGGAGGAAGATGACAGAAGAAAAAAGAAATCACCAGTCTGGTCACTGTCTAAGAACAGAACCTGAAGGTTTAGAAGCTCTCACAAGAGATAAATCTATTGAATAAGCCTTCAAGAAGGTAGGGCGTTGGAGGTTCTGCGAAAAGCTTCAAGGAGGGCATAATCAAGTTACCATAGAATTTGCTATGAAGTTCACAGGGTCAAACACAAAGGTTGGTTTTTTCAATTTACCAATATCTCCTAAAGTTATATCAGCAGTCACAAAAATTCCAAGAGGGGAGGAGAGATGGTTCAAGAACTTTAGGTTTGAAATGCAACCCTGCAAGATCTTTTTGAAACCAGAGTTTATGGATACTGATTTGAACAAAGCTGTGCCAAGAAGTTATGTCAAGGATGTATTTGCCAATTTTCTCTATAACATCCAAAGGTACTTCACTTATGAAGGGAGATATCACAAGGTGTACACTTACCGCTTTAAACTCTTATTGCATTTCACAGGAATAATCTCTCTAGATTTACCTTTCTTTCTATTTCAAAGTCTGGCCAAGATGGCAGACAAAGTACAGATGAAAATTCAGGCATGTGAAACCTCATTATTTCATCATGGTCTAGTCAAGTTAATAGTTTTGCATGAGCTTCAGAAAGTGAATAGAGAATGGTCTGCATTTCTCTTTTTGAGTGGAATAGGGGTTGCAGGAACAGGTGCTAGCCCTCAAGTCAAAGAAACATCTTCATCAAAGACTACTGAACCTGCAGAAACAAAATCAAGGAGGTTTGTCAAGCTTAAGCCCAGGAAACAGGTTAAGGAACCAATGATAAACACATCACTGAATATCCAAAGGACTCCTCAATCTACACAAAGAGACAACTCATGTCAAAGAGACAATTTAGAAATATTCAACTAGTAAAATAGCTCAGAATAGAGTTAACTTGAATGATATATTACAAGCTATTGACATTGAAGAGTCTCCCCTGGTTCAAGCAGATTTCATCAAACTGGATACAGGTGGAAAATCAAAGAAATTGAAAACATCCAAAAAATTAAATTTTGAGGATGAAGTGTTAGAATTTGTCTTTAAGCCTAGAAAACCCTTGACTAGGCAGTCTAAGAAATTGCAGTAGCCAGACATGGAGATAGACCAAACAGGAGGTGAGGATGCAAATGTTTTTGAATAACCCATAAATATATCATCTCAAATACTTGAAGAAGACAGAAACAAAGTTTTTAATGCTCAGAGAGAAAAGAGTAGTTATGAGGAGGTTAAAGACAAACTCAGACTTTCAAACATTGAAATTGATAAATTGAAGAAGAAAGTGAGAATGCATGCTGTAGAAAGGTCAAATTTGTAGAGGTTGAAAGGTCTGTGGGAGCTAGAAAGGGTTTCAAACATTGAGTCAATCAGCAGTGAGGATCAATTCTACATATGGACCGTCCCTGCAATCAAGGAAGCAAAGTTCATAAGGATGGTTAATACCAAAATGAGAGCTAATAATAGAAGGCCTAAAAGGCAGGTTGAAGACATTGAAATACAGCTAGCAAAGCCTGAAGATCAACCACAACAAAAATGAGTGCAAACAGTAAGTGACATCTCCTAACACATTTTTGGAGTTATGTGGAAAGATTTCATTTTTGAAAGCAGTTCAGAGTTGATTTTTGTTGATTATAAGAGCTTATATATAAATGGAAATATGGAAGTAAAGGTTTTAAGCTTAAAGTTCTGAAAAAAGTTGTGAAAAGATAGACACAGCAGTTTCGTAGCGCGCTACGAAACTGCTGTAGGTGTCATGCACAACAGTTTCGTAGGATGTAGTTTAAACAATTTTGCAAGGTTTCAAAGGGTGAAAAGGCATGTTTTTTAAACCTTGATGTTGCTGAAGAGTGTATAAAGACCACAAGTGAATATCCAATAGTAAAACAAAGAAAAATGAAGATTCCAAGTGAGGTTTTCAAAGGTAAAGTTCTGCGCTACGAAAACAACAGACAGTTTTGTAGTGCAGCAATGTTAACAGTTTTTAGCACTTCTTCAAGAGTTTGGTTTGGGCACAGCTGGAAGGGCGAAGTCACATGAGTCTAATAAGACATTGCCACATGTTTTTGAGCACAAGATTTTCAGCAGATGGTTTGAAGAAACATAAATGAAGCAATATAGCTATTTTGCAGGGAGCATGTTCCTATCTTTCAGGGCAGATAAGAAGAAAATCAATACAGTCTAAAAGCAAGGAGATAGACATCATCAAGGTTGAAGTTTAGGAGGAGCAACTGTCAGATAGAAGATTTAACTTATAGATAAGGTTTTTAAGTTATAACAAAGAGCTTTAATCCTAGTTGTATTAGGACTCTAGAACAGACAATTTAACTGTCAGATTTAATTAAAAGTTTGTTTAAGAAGTTGATAGTTGTCAAGCTAGCAAATTCGAATTTTTCTCAAGTGTTTGGAGAGAATCCAAGAATGTAATGATGACTCTATAAGAGATAAGAAGTCGAATTGCATAGGGTTGGCAATTTCCATTAACAAGCATACTATTTTGTTGTAGCAGAAGCTGTGTTTTTATATTAATACAGAGATATTGGTTTCATCACTCAAGATTCAGAAAGGGTTATTAATGTTTGATATTCTCATGGTTTTCCTCTTTCAATTATTTGTAGTGGCATGAATGTATTTTACTTAGAATTCACTGGAGGTGCTCTAACTTCCTTCATATGTTCATGAACCATGTTTATTTTATGTCCTACTATTCTTTTGATGCATCTAAACCCTGAAATGCCCTGACTTCCATATGAAGCTGATACTCATGTTTTGTGAAAACACACTTGACTCCATAGGCCCAATATATGTTTTTTGATTAGCAGTACAACCATTTGTCCATTTTTATCCATTTTACTCATATATTTAGCCATCTAATCCTTATTTGAAAATCATAAACCTATTGAGAGAGCCCTCTCACGTTGAGGAGGCTAAGCCTCAACTAAAAGTCTAGTTTGAAATAGTTACTCAGAGTCTTTTTGATCAACATCCTATCAGGGTATGATTTTGAGATAACACCTATCTTTCCATGTGTGTTTAACATGGTATCGAGTTGATACGTTCATAACTTGACTCAACCTTGTTGAGCCATTTATTTTTGTAGCTGTGTAAATGCGCAAAAATTATATGGTCAATAGATGTTTGTTGATTAGAAGTACAATAATTATTCATTTTTATCCATTTCACTCATAGAGTTAGCCATCTAATCCTTATTTGAAAATCATAAACCTATTGAGAGAGCCCTCTCAGGTTGAGGAGGCTAAGCCTCAACTAAAAGTCTGGTTTGAAATAGTTACTCAGAGTCTTCTTGATCAGCAGCCTGTCAGGGTCTGATTTTGAGATAACACCTATCTTTCCATGTGTGTGTTTAACATGTTATAAGATCTGATACGTTCATAACCAGCTCAACCTTTTGTGAGCCATTTATTTTTGTGGTCTGTGTAAATCTGCAAAATTTTTGGTCATTTTTGCAGCATTCAAAATTTTTCTGCAGCATTTAGGAATCAATTTTTGCAACATTCAGAAATTATTCTGTTGGGTTCATTCAAAATTCTACAGGTTTTATCTCACTTCTCCCTGCTGCATTCAGTTTTTATTGCTCCCTCCATTCTGCATTCTGAAAAAATTCTAAAATTTTTCTTGCAGTTTCTGCCTACTTTTATTTCTGCACATTGGAGAGCTGCTGGAAAATATTGTCTGCTACTGTTTAAAGTGGGTCTCTGAAAAAATTCTGAGTTTTTACTGACAATTTTTCAAATTTATGTTAATGTGAAACAATTCTACAAATTCTGCTATTTCTCCAGTTCTCTGTTGTATATTTTACTCTTCAAAAAAAAAAAAAAAAAAAAAAATTCTGAGCACTCGGCCCTCGGACTATGCCCTCAACACTCTCGGCCCCTTACTGCTCACCTGCACTCATCCCCACCCCCTCCCCCTCGGCTCACGGCCCTCCCTACCCGCAGCCTCACCCGACCGCTCATCCCTCACCCCTCGCCCCTCTCAAACCTCACCTCACAGCGCTCGGTCCCCGCCCCCTCAAAGCGCTTGATCCCCCTCACACCTCACGGCTCCCCCTCTCCCCAGCTTGAACCCTCACTCCGATCATCTCGGCCCCCTCATAGACCTCTACCTCTTGACCACCCGCACTCACATCGCTCCCCGTCCCCTCACTCCCCTCCCTCACCTCACCTCTCGCTTCAGTCGCCCTCGCCTCCCCTCTCACACTCCGCCCGCTCACCTGCACACTCCCCACGCCCGCCCCTCCCAATGCTTGCCCTCCTATGCTATGCCATACCTCCCCAATCCGTCTCCCCCTCATTGCAATACTCCCTCGGCCTCCCTCCTGTCCCCTTCCCTCCGCTCCCACCTAGTCTCTGCGTTTTTTAGTAATTACGACCTTTTAATTTTAAATTATTTTTTTTATAGATAAATCCTTCCCCATTTTCACCTCCCCAAGATAAATCCTTCCCCAGTTAAAACCTCCCTTAGTTAAATCATCCCCTAGATAAAACCTCCCCCAGATAATACCTCTGCTTTTCCCTAATTTTTTTTTTCATTAAATAAATAAATAAAAAGCAGAAGAAGAAGAGAGAGAGGATATGGTAAATGGATAGATGGATTGTCTATATAGTGAAAAGTGAAGTTTGTGTTGTATGACCAAGATTTGTGGCATGTATAGAAGGGTGACTCTCTCAAAGAGATTGACAATGTGAAGGCAAATGTTGAAAATTGGTCATTATTTTCAAAACAACAGTGGCATCAAAAATTCACTTATAGTTTTGCCACAGATTTTTTGGAATTCTCCTTCATCTTTATTGTGAAGTAATATAGCAAGCTCAAGACCATCTGCTCATCGATAATGAAGCATCCAAGCTCGTGAATATCTTTTTGTTGAATTAGAGTTGTTGGTGTAAAACAACTCTTTGAAGAAGAAAGAAATCATCTGCCTTAAAGGGTTATTGCACAGAGGTTTTTGCTGCACATTTACAAAAATATTTGTAGTGACATTGTATTGTACTAACATTGTGAGTGGATATTGCTTCTTCGTTCATAATTGCAGTTAGTGTTTGAAGTGTAACTTTGAGTTGTTGAATACTTCTATGATGTGAGTCATTGTTGCTTGCTGGTCAGACAACCAAGTCTATACCTTGAGGTCATCCATAATTGAGTAGCAGAGTTTGTTGTTTGGGAATTTCATAATTGGAAGTTCAAAAAAAAAAGTGTCTTTGAAGTCATTTGTATTTTTTGAAAGTAAGTTGAATCACATTGTAAACGAGTGCGTTATCGGTTGAAGCCGACACCCTTTATTTCTTGAAGCCTGAGTTGTTGAGAAAAATGGCTAAAATCAATGATGCATTAGAGTTGTTGAATAACCTCATTCATTCCACTATTCATGATATGGTAAAAATGAGCAAGAACGCTCTTTTTAATATTCAAACTTTCTTGCAAGATGCACAAGACAAGATTGAGTTTTTGCAGTTGGAGTCTCAGCTTCAGCAAGATGAACTTCAACAAAAGAGTCATCATTTTGAACCTGTTTCTGTTCAGAAAATTTAGAAGGACTCCCATCAGCAGCAAGAATATAAAGTTGCAGTTGATTCACATTCAGTTCCTTGTACAAGAGCAGATTTACATGCAGATGCAGCAGCTCAGTCTGCACTTCCCAAGTCCATCATCAGACCTTGGGAAGAGCTTGTGCACAACAAGCATAGAACTGGTCTTGGATATGAAAAGGAGTTGTCCTTTCATATTCCAGACTACTCCAAGCCCATCAAATTTCAGAGTGCCGAATTTCTTTATGACAGTTCACCTGCAGCTGTTCCAAATCCTGCTCCACTTCCACAACAACAACAAAAAATTGTAAAATGCCAACACTGTCATCGAGTTGGCCATATGAAAGATCACTATTTTGATCTTCATCCATGTAAGCATTGTGGTTGGCACACCCATTATTCACACATATGCTTTAGAAACAAGCCTCTTGCAAGAACAAAGATTCATCTTGGATGGATCGCTTCTTGGCATTGGGCATCAACATCCAAGAAGATGTTTAAGACATATGTCAGAACTTGTTCTCGAATATTGAGCAAACTTGCAGCTTAGTTTTCACCATCATCTCACCTTGTACCTGATAGGGGGGAAAATGGTGGTCATCTACAAGCTTCGATGCCACATCAAGCAAGCCCGAGCCACAATCTCTCATTCCAGATTCAGAGTTGTAGCCAGAGACATAGCAGTTCAAACAAGCCTGAGCCACAACCTGTCATTCCAGATTCAGAGTTGTAGCTAGAGACACGGATGCCCATGAGCATGCATTTGGTTGATGGACAGCCTTAAACCATCTATGTGAGGTTGATATTCTTCCTCTTTCAGAACACTTCCTCTAGCAGAAGACTTTAGCTTCTTGCCAGCTTTGGAAGAGTTCCAGGAATTGCATCAAGCATTCCAGTGTTGGTGGTCATCCTTCAATCATCACAGGTTGTATACTTCCCTTCTTTTAGGTTGAAGGTCTCCCTCTTCAAATATGAGGGGCAATTCGTCTAGCAGAAGCCCTTAGCTTCTTGCCTGTTTTGGAAGAGTTCTGGGAATTGCAATAAGCGTTGCGTTCCAGTGTTGGTGGTCATCCTTAAACCACCTCTTTATACCAACATTTTAGAGAGTTGATTCAGCCTAAGTGCTGTCATGCATACTTTTCAAATTTGTATTACAACTCTCTTCTTGGACTCACACATACCCCTTCGGATTAAGGGGGGAACGTTGAACACCTAATCTTCTATGGGTAGGTGTGGAAGGTGAAGAGTCACCAAGGAGTCCAAGTGACCTTGGGAGATGAATCCAAGAGTCACACCATTGTATTATAAATCTACATCTATGGTGAATAATATGAGTATCTCATGCCTATATTTCTATGCGTGTGTTTATTTTTCTCATACACCATGTGCGTGTTTAACATAAAGTTCCATACTAAGAAATTTCCAAGAATTTAAACAATCACATCAAGGTGCTATGAGCCCAAATTTTGAACTTAGAAGGGTTTAAATTTCATATATATACCAAGGCAAAGGTAAGTCATCCAAACAATTTCCAAATAAAGGTTTTAAAGGTACAAGAATTACAATTGGCATAATTGTTGATTGGATGATCTATTTTTGGGTGGCTGAAAGTTGTGATAGAAAGGGGTACTACTATTATTTTTTCATATGGAAAAGTGTTCTACAAAAAACACTATCCTCATTAAAACTCAAGCATGACATTCGAATAAAGTGAAAACCCATAATGCAAGTTTTCCTAATTAAAGAGTTAATTTAATGAAATGTGATCCATAAACTTTCATAGATATTCCACTAGACAATTCATCACAACAAATCTGCTAAAATTATATTTATAAACCTGAAATATACACTTTTACGGTTTTAATTTTCTTTAGACTTCTTGATCAATAGTTTACTATTACTTGTGTATGCGTGAAAATTAAAATTATGTAGAAAATCAGTAACAATGAAATAAAAACTCACAAACCATGATTTGACATGAGATATGACCTAGGAAACCCATTTTAAAGAATACCCGACAGGAAGGTGAGGTCGCTCTGCTCTCTTTCTCTGAAAAGAAAATGGTTGCAAATACAAATAAGTATGGTTTGTGGCATGTTGGATACAACAGTGAAAAAATCCTCTCTTTTTTCTCTATCTCCTATCCCTCTCAGTTATTTTTTCTCATCTATGGAAAAAATGCACCCGAAAGAATGGAACCCATTTCCTCCTAGTGGTTTGGTTATAACACAACTTAATAGCCTACTAGTGGTTAGGTTTGACTACCTCAAATATAAACAAGATTTGCAATATAGACTCTTCTAGAGTCTTCTTCATCATAAACATGTGGCTAAGTCCTTTTCTATGAATAATGGGGGCTGACATGGCATCCTCTTGAATTATGGTGGTGAAAACAAGAAGTTCAACTTTTGAGTGGCATAACTTTTACATACAAACTTTGATTGATGTGATTCTCATGTCGTTTGAAAGGAATTTATGCGTAAGATATGAAAAAGAGGTTTTTTGTTAAAGAGACAAAGTTTTACCCCCAAAAAATGTCGTTTGATGCCTCAAAATGTTCCCGAAAGGTTTCAAACCCCAATTTTCCAAATTGGGTCTCGCCGGTAAAAATGGTCATGTGAGTTAATTCCTCCACTTTTTACACTTTGAAGCATCAAGATGGATGAAAAAAAATATAATGATCCAATCCGTATCAAAATGAGTCATAGTATGGTGAAACAAATGTATTTATCACATTCTCAATAAGTCCTTAAAAGGGAAAGGGAAAACAAAATGAATGAAAATAAGGATTACATGAAAATTAAGATGGATGAAATGGAAAAAAAAATATGAATTATATACAAAAATCCATGAATTTAATGGAAAATATTCTCTCAAAATTCCTTCCTAAAAGGGATCATGAGATTCAAGGAAATCGAGAAAATAAGAAGAATTGTGTTGGGACTCAATCACATATAGGGATAATTTTATCACAATTGGAGAGCACAAATATTGAATTAAAAAACCAAGATCATCAATAACTCCAAGATCTACAACACCAAGGTTCAACTTGACATCAAGAAGCTACTTCATTCCAAATATCAATATGAGGAATTTTGATGGTAAATATCTCATAACACAAATATTCTAGAGGGGAAAATACTTTGATCTACACCAAATGTCAACCTTGCAAAAGGTAGCTATTGCATCCTTATATATAGAATAAGATTAATTTGTATGGTACCAATGAAACTGTGAAGGGAAAAATGATTCTATTGTATCTTGGTCCATTTTTATGGAGGAATTGATAACACATTATGGGGTTTTTAAGAGAAATACAATCATGGGTCAACTAGTAAATATTCAAAAAAGAGGTCCAATTATAAAACACATTCAATAATTACAAAAGTTGAGTCTTAGGGTAAAGAAAATTCCAAAGGTGTTATAGGTCAATTTGGTCATCATCCCCCATGACCTGGTAAAACTAGACATCATCCCCAGGACCAATGAAATAGGGTCTATCATCCCCTATCATTTCAGTTGCTACATGCCCTAAGAGAAGAACAAATCATTCATGACTTCTATTGTGAGATTTCAAGGTTTGACGTATATTTTATATCACTTATGATCTCACCAATGCTGCCTCTCAAGGGACTAACTATGTTGCATATGTAGCTCCCTCCATTCAAGGGTGCACTGCAATGCACTTCCCGACATTCAAGAGTGCGTTGGTCAAATGGGAGATAAATTCTCATTGTTCCGGAATCTCCACATGGATAGTGCCATATATAAGAGTTCATATGTGTCAAAATTTGAATCCATGTGTCCATCTAACATCTCTGAGCTTGGGAACATGTCTTACCTATTATTAGAAAGTCATTGATTGAGAAACTACCTTCAGTTTCCTTATAAATTGAGCACAGATCCTAGCGCTAGGGGAGGAAGAATTTTGGTAAATAAATGTTGTTGGATTCTTAATTGAGAGAGTGATAGAAGTGATATGCTGCTCGTGAGATGTTGATTGTGATGAGGCTTGAATGAAGCTGGAGTTGGTGACATCAAATCAATCATTGGTTGTAACCTCCCCCTTTTACTCTTTAATAAAGATTGCTGTTCATTTTCCCATATATGTATCTGTTTATGATTCTATATCTCATGCAATGGACTCTTGAATGATATATATGTTTCATGTTAATCGATTTAACTGAGTAAGACAAATAGGCATTTGCATATTGCAATATGTTTTATGTTCTCTGTTTATACTCGCAGGAATCAATTTGACGATCTAAGTTGGATTGGAGGCTACAACAAAAGTGACAGAAGGAGAATAGGAGGCGCTTGGATAACAAGTGGGTTCGTCTATATTTATTTATGTCTATTTATTCTTAGTGAAAGTGATAGCAAAGTCTTTAATTTGTTGTTCTAAGTGCCTAGCACCACACTTAGGGAATTTGATTTATCCGTAGATCATAATTATGCATAACAAATTGGCGACTCCGTTGGGGAGTTTCCTTTCATTCCTGGTGTTTTTTCCTCTGCTTATCCACCCAATAGCATCTACTATCAGTTATTAGACTTTTGAATCAAATAATTGCATTAGAATCGTGTTCTGTAGCTTGAATTTTCAATCTTTGTTGCGCCCAACGCACTGTTGGTCAAGACACAGTGCACTGTAGTGCACTGTTTCCCACTTAGGGGTGCATTGCAATGCATTTTCTACCCTTAGAGACTATGTTTCCCTTTTAGCCAACTAAATTCCATTTGAATTTGTCATTGCCATCATTCTTAGCAATTTGTTTGCTGTGTTTTCAATTGTCTGATACCTCATAGAGACTAGTGAATTTGCTTGATTCTTCCTCCTTTGAAAAGTAAGTTTTTTCAATATCTCTTTAAGTGTTTTTCTTTATCATTGACAAAGAAAATTCAAAGTATTTTATTTTTGAATTAGGTCCATTTGTTTTCGTAAAGGAAATTGTCATTAAATTCTTTGTTTCCTCTAGGAAAAATTGTAGTTCCATTATTCGTTTTTCCTAAAAGAGAAATTGTTGTTAAATTCATCGTTTCTCAAAGAAGAAAACATTTGTTTTTGTTGATTTGATGCATATAGTTTCCTTTCTTGCATTCACATTAAAGGGAATGAAAAGAAAATCCTGCATTTGCATATAGTGAATTGTGTGTTTTTCATAGGAACAAGTTAGGAAAGCTGCATATTAGTTTGTGCTCTTTGTTGTTTGCTCTCAAAACTGATTTCTCTTTCCCTTAGTAGCTAGGATTTTCATTGAAAAAACTAAAATTGAAAAATTTGCTTATCATTTTAGTTTTCATTTTAGGAATTTTGTTGGGGCCCTTGTTTTGAAATAAAACGATTTCGAGTTGTGGATAACAGGTGGTAGAGTGAAACCACGGTAGACAGAGAGCTATCATGGTTGCGAAGAGCTGAAGAGCAGGTGGCGTGGCTGTTGTAGAAATAGGCACAGATGGTAGAAGGAAGCGATAAAGAACAAACAGAGTACTCCCAGTAATCAGGGAGATGCAACAAACAACAAAGTGGAAAGGAAGGGAGAACTGACAGTTGTGTTGGCAAAGGAACAAATAGGCTGTCAGCCAGTGGAGACAGAGGGTTGGCACAATAGGGATCAGAGGAAAGGAGCCATAAGAGAGCTCTGTTCACTCTGTTCATTCTGTTCTATAATATATGATAATCTTGTAATCCGTTCTGCCAGGATCGCTCCGAGGAGCAATGTAACTGTCCCTTGTGTTAATGCAATATACTATGATCTGAGTTTGATGTCCTGAGTTTTGTAATGTGTTTATGATTCAGTTGAATGTGTGGGTTACTTTAAATTTTGTTTTTCATCCTGAATACGTTCATGAGTATTATCATTTGCAAAGTATTTATACCTATTCGGAGCACCCAATTCTGTTTGTTTTATTCTATATGTTATGCTTGATTGATACCTGATCTAATCCAAATATTAGTAAGGTCACGACACGCCTCGGGTGAGACTCTCTGCTCTTCGGAGTAGAGTGAAAATGCCAGCATTGTGCTAGACTACTGAGGAAAACCTTGTTGGCCTCCATCCTGAACCTGGGTCTTGCCCAAGGGACCTTCTCCCTTGCCAACAAATGTTTCTGTTGCCCAGACCCGAAATTCCATTTTGGAACTAGATCATGGTATCATAGATCTTCAAGAGAGAAATACAAATCTGGTGGGATAACCACCTAGATCAGTTCATAGCACATCAAGCGGAGTTGAGATAACAAAGGGAGAAAGATGTTAAGAATCAAGTTCTATTCTCTGAATCTGCCAGTGATAGCTACAAGATCTTCTAGGGAAAGTTTCCAGAGGAGATCTACAACTGGTTGTGGAGACTATAGGCCAAGACAGTCCAAAGAATCTCGCGGAAGGTCTGTCGCAAGTGGTTGCACGTAGATCTGGTAGCACTCCATCGGTTAGATACCGATTTGACCCAAGATGTAGATTTCTGGGTGCAATCTACCTTTGAAGGATACATAGTGGAGTTCGCAGCTGGGTGTAACCAGTCTTCTCAAAAGCGGAGGAAATATTCAGATTAGGATTGCGCAGAGATTTTTTGAAGGAGATCCCTTTGTGGATCAAAGCCTTGATGGTAGACGAAGGATTGATGGAGTTTCAAAAATCTGAGATGGAGAATTAAACCTCCAGTACTGGGGGAAGGAGCTGAGGGAGAGATGTTACAAATATGTTGGAGAGGGGAATAGGGATATGGATGCTGAGACCTCTAGTAGGTTGAGGGAACGACGAGCACATCGGAGGGCGCAAATCGCTGAGAAGTGGCAAGAAAGGGTGATGAAGGAGTTGGAGAAGCAAGAAAGTAGTAGAAAGGACAAGGAGAAGGTGCCTCAGATGAAAAAGGAGATGGAAGGTAAGATGGGCTCCCAAGATATAGGAGGGACCATCAAGGAAGTGCGACAGGTGTATAGGAGACCAGCCCAAACAGAGAAGGGAAAGAAGTACGACGAAGATGATGCACACCCTGAGGAGATGTCTGATGTGGAGTTGCATGTTGCGTTGGAGCAACTATTCCGAGAGGGGCCGACACCCATAACCCAAGGTAACTCTATTCCCTAAAGTTCAAGCAGCTCTAGTCCCGACCTTCCCCTGGTACTCTATCAGCCACTAGGTGAAATTTTTGTTAAGTTACGGGAATTGAGTAAGTTGAATAATTTTTAGTCTACATCAGTAATACACACTAGCAGTAGTGCTAGTAATACCATTTCATAGCTGGGAGATAGGGGTTTTATTCTAGTAACACCCACACAAGAAAGCATGGCGGGATCATTTACCTGATACCCAGAGTTCTCTGGGAGGGGTAATGATGATGTGGAACAACATTGGTACCTCTGTGAGGCCATATGGAGGGCTCGACAGACACCAGAGGTAGGTAAATTGATCGAATTTCAAACTACGCTCAGGGAGAGAGATCTACGTTGGTTTATTAAGTGGTCTAAAGCTCATCAGAACCCAGTGATAGACAATGTAAAGAGAGATTTTGTTAAGGAATTCAAATTACCCCAAACGGATTAGTAGGGTTTGTCAGAGATGTGGGAGATCAAGTAGCGAGAGGGGGAAACTGCATGGGATCTAATGAGGATATTCAAGGATGCAATTGGAAAATTGAGTTATCCAATCGACCCGAACCATCAGAGAGATTGGTTCATCAAGGCCCTTCTTCCATTAACAAGAACTCCGCTAACACAATAGAATATTGAGACGTTACAAGAGGCATTGGAGCAAGCTATAAAGATAAAGGCCATGGCAGGATATCCAAAAGAATTTAAAGGAGGAGCATCTACTCAAGACCCTTCCATACTGGGGTTACAACATCAGATAGCTAGCCTAACATAAAATTTGAAAGAGATTCAACCAATGCGGTTAGCAAGACCAAATGTATGGTGTACACACTGTCTAATGGAGGGACACGTGGTAACAGAATGTCCAAGGCTGCGGGGCCAAAATGTGGGGACATCAGCAGTAAGGGCACAGAGAGCTTTGCCAGTAGGAGGAGTTGTGCAGATAAACACCCGGGGATTATATCTGTCGCAACATTAGTACATGGGATTCCCCGTGCAACAAAATCAAGCTGCACTTGAATATTGTGAGATATGAAAAAGCATGGGTCATCCACCCCCCCATGCCCAATCTTGTAGAAATACTCCAACGTTCTAAAAAACATATACTGTGAGTTCTGTGCTTCTACAACACACAACACAGAGTAGTGTAGGGCTCTTGACGCATTAGCAGAACGATTGGACAGACCTTCATATAGAGTGAATGAGGCTCCCAGGGGATGAGGGGGAGGCATGAGAGGAGGCCGAGCTGGAGGAAGAGGGCCAGTATGGTGTTACAACTGTGACCAAGAAGGTCACGTAGCTAAGGAATGTCCACTTCCTAGAAGACCCTGGTGCTCTCAGTGCAGAGTTAACATGCACGCAACAGAAGACTGGCCAGAGCTCATTAAAAGATGGGAAGAAAGAGCTAGACAAAGAGGAACAAATTTGGTAAATGCAAAGCCAAGAATAGTAGAGGCTCAAGCTATGCAGAATGTAGCCATAGTGACACGAGGAGGGAAAATAACTGGGGAATATGCACAAATGATAGACCCGATAAAATTGATAAGGCCAACATCTCCAAAGCCAATGTTCAAACCAGAAAGACAAAAGAAATACTTTAAAGAAGTAGTGGAAACATTTTCCCAACTTGGGGGAAGCAAAGGCATTGAGTTACCACAGGCCAAGGAAGATAAGGAGAACCAAGCTAGTACAAGTACTACGATTGAAGAATTGTTCTGTCTATTTCTAAAGATTTTTACCAATGCACCGATGTTGGAACAGTTAAAGCAGAACCTGGAAACTGTGGTGCAGGAGACCATAAGACTAGGGGAGTCAAATGACGCAACACAGAAATACATACGGAGAGTGAAAAGAAATAAGAGAAGGAAAAGGAAAGAATTTTGGGTGAATACTCAAGTTGCGGGATTCCAAATTAAGGACACAATGCTCGACCTAGGGTCAGCTGTCAATATTTTTCCAAGGAAGACATGGGAAGCATTGGGAAGACCAAGGTTGACATATTCACCAATTCAACTCCGTATGGCAAACCAGTATTGCATTGTGCCCATAGGCAGGCTGGAGGAGGTCGAATTCGACGTTGCGGGGGTAAATACAGACACGGACTTCGAGGTGATAGACATTATGGGGGATAAAGATCCCTATCTAGGATTATTGGGGATCGGCTAGGCTGTTGAAAACTATGCAGTAATAGATTTAAATAAGGAAATGATGATCTTTGAAGATGGGGAGGTTAGGGTCACCCAGCCACTCGACCCCGATACACAGAGTCTGTTGACAACAGAGAAGATTCTCAGCTTCTTGATCATCTTTATCAAATGACTGCAGGGAAAAGGGAAGATTATATCAACCCGAAAGTGGGGGGATCTGTGAGTTGGAGAAGTATTCAAAGATCAAAATTTGGCTCAGAGATAGCCTGGGATGATTGGCAGCAAGGGGGATATGAGACTAATACAAGAAGATGCGCCACCATCGGAAGGATCAATTGGATCAGGACTGAGGTAAGAGACTATCCAACTTTGTCAAATATGAACGCTGTAAATAATTTTATTTCCAGAATAGAAGATAAGGTACCCACAGACCATAGGGTCCTAGTCATGGATATGGCTTTATAATCCACATTAGCATGGTGGTGGAGTAACCACCGCAACTCACTATCGTGATGGGACAAAGTTGCGGCAACATTGAAAGCTAGGTTCGAAGAAGAAGAAGGACCACACTTCACAGAAAAATATCAAGGGTACTCAGACCACAAAAAACATTTGAAAGATTGTGAGGATAAATGGAAAAATGCAGGATACTCGGAAGAGCTGTGGGTACACAAGTTTATACATTCACTGGATTTGATTCCACAGGCTTGGTACCTAACTGAAGAGAGGAAAAGATGAACCAATTCTTGGCAAGCAGTTGCGGATAAATTTACACAATGCTTCTCGTTTGAAGGGAAAACATAACTAATTACCCAAGCATTGCAGGCTATTAAAAAGGTACTGTTCTTCTCGGAGATTCAGGAGGAGAAAGAGCAACTGCTCCCAATCCAAGGCATCAGAAAGTTGGTAGCATGCAAAAAGATAAACAACGAGATGGATGATGATGATCTATAAGGTCTTAGACATCTGTATTTCGAGGAAAAGGAGGGGGAGTGAGATATTAAAGAAGACCTGACAACAGAAGGAATTCATCTGCTACCACTAAAGACTATGAAAATTAACATTGGGACAGAGGAAAACCCCAAACTTGCATCAATTGGTGATTATTGGGATGTTGAGATGACTAAGGAGATATTCAATCTGCTACAAGAATATGAAGACTTGTTCCCATCTTCAGTAGCAGAGTTGAAAGGAATAAAAGGAGACCTAGGGGAGATGCGTATAATTTTGAAGCCCGACGCAAGACAAGTCAAGCACAGACCCTATCGTCTGAATCCAAGAGTGAAACACAAAGTCAAGGCAGAGATTGACAAGATGCTAAAAGTAGGGTTGATATTCCTGGTGGAAGAAGCAGAATGGGTAAGTCCTATAGTCATACAAAGTAAAAAGGATAAGTCTGAAATTCGAGTCTGTGTTGACTAGAGGAGCTTGAATAATGCATGCATACAAGACCCATTCCCTACTTCGTTCAGTGACGAAGTTCTCGACAACGTTTCGGGGAATGAGGCTTATTCCTTTACGGATGGATTTTCAAGATACCATCAGGTAAGAATAGCTGAAGAAGATAAGAAGAATACAACTTTCACCACCGAATGAGGTTCATTTTCATATCATGTAATGCCATTTGGGTTGAAAAACGCGCCAACAGTGTTTCATGAATTGTGATAGTAGTGTTTCGGGAATACATCCACAAATTCCTGGAAGTCTATATGGATGATTGGACTGTCTACAACGTGTTAAAATACCACACAACGTTATTGAGGATAATGTTCAACAGATGTAGGCAACTCCAGATTTCATTAAACCTCAAGAAGTGCATCTTTACAGTGTTTTGGAACACTGCTAGGACATGTTGTATGCAAACAAGGGGTTTGCGTTGATCCAGCAAAGGTGGCAGTTATAATTAACATGGAGGCGCCATAAACTGTGAAGCAATTAAGGTCACTGCTAGGCCACACAGGCTACTATAGGCGATTCATCCACAACTATGCGAAGATAACAGCCCCATTATAAAATTTGTTGTGGAAATCGGAGCAGTTCAGTTGGACATAAAATTGCACGATAGCCCTGAATACCTTGAAAGAAAAGTTGGCAAGTGTGCCAAATATTGGTTCACCCTAATTGGACAAGCAATTTCATGTCCACATTGATGCTTCTAGCATCGCACTTGGAGTAGTTCTAGCTCAACCAGGAGACACTTCAGTTGATCGCCCAGTTTATTTTGTAAGTCGTAAGTTATCAACAGCGGAAAGGAACTACACCACAACAGAGCGCGAAGCATTGGCAATGGTGTATTCCCTTCAAAAGTTCCGCCACTACCTACTAGGAGGTATGTTTAAGTTTTTCACAGACCATTCAGCTTTAAAGTACCTAGTTAAAAAACTGGTCTTGGAGGGAAGAATCTGCAGATGGCTCCTACTCTTTCAAGAGTTCACTTTTGAGGTGATAGTGAAACCCGGGAGACTGAATGTGGGGCCTGACCACCTGTCAAGGCTAGAAAATGGAGAAAACAGAGGGTATCTGAATGATCAGCTGCTGGATGCTAATATTTTTAGAGTAGAAGCCATCCCAGACTACTTAGACCATATAACAACCTATCTGACAACAAGATAGTGCCCAAATGAATATACGACAGCCCATAAAAGACATTTAGTAGTCCGAGCAGTAGAGTATCAGCTAATAGCAAGACACCTATATAATATGGGGTTAGACCAAAGCTTGCGAAAGTGCATCCTGGATCATGAGAGGGAAGGCATATTGTGGGAATTCCACTGTGGAGTTGCGGGAGCGCATGTCAGAGCAAAATCAATGGCAAGGAAAATACTGCAGGAAGGTTTATGGTGGCCGACAACACACATGGAAAGTAAGGCATTTGTAAAAAAATGCGATGTATGTCAGAGGACAGGACTTCCATCACACAGAGATGAGCTCCCACTTCACCCGGTAAAGGCACTGCAGCCATATGAGAAATGGGCAGTTGATTTTATAGGCTCGATTGCACCTGTCGCAAGGCACTCACAGGCCAGGTATATCATAACTGCAACAGACTATTTGACAAGTTGGGCAGAGGTGATACTAGTGAAGGATTGCACAGCCAAAACAACAGATCGATTCATATTTGAAAATATCATCAGAAGGTTTGGTTGCCCAAGAAGTCTGACAAGCGATCAAGGTATGCATTTCATCAATGCAACCATTAGATCCCTGCTATAAAACTTCATGGTACAACATCATAAAAGCAGTCCTTACCATCCACAAGCTAATGGTACAATAGAAGCATTCAATAAGATTCTGGAAAAGGGTTTAATGAAGATTTTCAATGCTGAACGAGATGACTGGGACGAACGTATACCAGAAACACTGTGGGCGTACAGAACAACTGTCAAAAGACTAAAAAACTAGACCTCGTTCCAGCTGGTGTACGGGAGGGAAGCAGTAGTATCTACTGAGTTTGTCATGCCGAGCCTCCTAATTGAAACGTCACTTCAATTATCAGAGGAAGACTCGCTGAAAGAGCGATTGCAAGAACTACAAGAGCTCAAAGAAGACAGGTTTCTAGCAGAATTCCACCAAACTTTCTAGAAAGAGAGACAAAAATCTTGGCACGACCGCCATATCAAGCGCAAAACGTTCATGGTCAGCGGAAAAGTTTTACTTTACGACAGCAAGTTCCAGAAGTTCCCAGGTAAATTGAGAATTCATTGGCTGGGATCGTACCACGTAATAGAAATCAAAGATTCAGGAGCAGTTCGGTTAGCACAACTGGAAGGCCAGATACTACCAGGATGGGTGAATGGTGCATGCCTGCAACCCTATCACGAGTAAGTTCTACATTTCAATTTTCAATAACTCTCGCAACCGAGAGGAGTCAATAGGGTAAATTAGAATAGTTAGAGTCAATAACTCTCTCACACTCGAGACGAGCTTAGATAGAAATCCCAATAAAGAAAATTCCAAGCACAGAAAAAACTTAGAGTTGCGATGCGGAGATCGCAACACAATCGATTGTGGTCAGGGGGATGGTAGTGTATTACGTGTCATCCATGTCAGAGAACAAGCATGTTGAACATCATTCCATCATCATGACTCATATTACCCATGTCAGTCTGTAGGATTACCGAGATTTGAAAAGTAATTGCCATAATTAGCATCATCCATACCGCAATAAATTTTCCATAATAGGCCATAATCATTACCCATCACGTCTACCCAATTCCCGAATTCACATTCAGCTTTGTCAGAACCCACCTCATCCCAGTAACTAATCACACGATTATAGCTGCGGGGGAAGGCATGGAAAATTTATTAGTTATGGGGTCTTATCAACCTCATGCATGCTGGTTACTTACATAAATTGCATGAAAGAAAGCACGAGAATTCCGGAGAAGTCCGAGTTAGAACCAGAAACAGCAACAGGAGCAACATAAAATTCATCAGAAGAAGTCTAGAGGGAGTATCCAGAGGCAGGAATTTACAAGGAAAGAAAAGGAGTAGCTTTGCAAGTGTACCAGAGAAGAGAAAAAATAACCAAGGTAGCGTCAACTGTCATTGAGCAGGAGCTTGACGAGAGAATCCATAAGATGGAGTCGTTGGTGGGGAAATATGATAGCGCGTCATTGATCGACACTGACCTGACAGATTCTTTCCAATTCCCAGCGATGAAGAAACAAGTCTATATGGAAAATTATGCGACTGAAGCAGGACAAGAAGTAACAAGAGTACTCCTAGACTTCAGAGGTGTCCAACAATCAACCATACTGAACCTCATAAATCTTCCAGTGTTCGGCACCGCATGAGCTACGATGTAGAGCACAAAGTTCCTGCTGAGCAGGATCCACAATGTGTCGCTGTGGCTAGGAAAAGAAATACCAATCCACATGGAAGATATTCACAGGTTGACAGGGCTATCACAAGAAGGTAGAGATGTCTCCACGACGTTCCAAAATGTGTCAAAGAGGGTGAAGAAGGCAGGAGATGGTGATTACTACAAGAAGTATGACACCAAGAGAGGAGGAAAAGGGACAAAGATAGACCTTATAAACAAGCCAACAGTCAAATTCACATATTATCTGATTGCGAGTAAAACCATGAGGCATTACACAAAGGGTGAGTGTACACTTGATACCATCTCAATTGCGGAGCATTGTATCCAGGGGGCACAGTTAAATTGGTGTTCATTTTTACTTAATGAGTTATTTGAAGCTTGCGAGGATAACTACAAGAGAGCCACTGGGTTCATCTATGGTTATCTTATAATGGCGTTGGCGATGTGGAAATGGACATTTCCGGGAATCAGACAGCCTATGGAAATCGCAACAGGTCAACCGTTAGCAATGAAATTCACACCTTGGAAGGCATCAGGGGACCCCAGCACCAAAGAGGTGAACGAGGAGGCATTCAAGTTCTGGTATAGCCAGATGGTTGATGTGGTGTTGACACAACAAAGAATCCCAAAGATCTTGCTGGACAATTACTCTTTGTAGATATGGTTTGGAATCAGCCACAGGCAAACCTACATCAGACCAACATGTGTGCCGGAATTGACCTTCAAAATGATACCGTTGAAGTTTCAAATCGATGAGAGAGCTTTCCACATTGAAGTATGTTCTTGGCCAGGGGTGGGAATGGATGTCAGAAGCGGGGTCTATTTATATTCATTTGATGGCATGTTTCTAGATCCATTGCTAGGGGAAATGCCAGATGAAACAATGGCCAGAGTGTCGCGACTGCCGCTGACACCAATCATCGAGGAGCTGAACACAAAGGTACAAAGATTTAACTGGGTAATGCAAACTCTAACCAGTGATTCTCCATTATTTCCTAATTTTACAGAGTTTCAGGCCTCCAATTCTGCTTCTTCTTCCATCATAGTTCCCATAGTCACGACCATACCGCTTACCTTGTTTAATTCACCATCAGCAAAAACCATAGTTCCTATCAAAAAGAGTAAAGCCTCCAAGCCACCCATAGCTACACCAAATGCCAAGAAGGTGAAAATTACAGTGTCTAGCCATGTTGTTGATGTCACTGGGGAGGATCAAACACAACCAATGGACACGGAAGCTCCAATCCAGGAAGAGCCAGTGACAGAACCCCAGGCAACTCAGGAGCTACCTATGTTCAACCCCTACTCATTTTTAAATATTCTTATATCTCCACCTCGCACTCACCATTCATCGGCCCACACATCATTCACCTCCAAAGACCATTCAACCTGAACTCCATCCACATCAGCCCCCATCTCCGAACCAGTCAGAGCAAAGGGTAAAACAAATGGAGACAATGAGGAAAAATTTAACTCCAGTACAACATTGGTACCTGATATTAACCAAACCCTAGTTGAATAGGTCACCTTTCAGGACCTTTTAAGTCGAGGGGGATCCTTTATTGTAGATACAACACCCTTGCCTAAATAGTTGAACTCGTTTTAGCAAGCAAACTTGATACTTCACCAGATGCAACCCAATCCAAGCATGGGTAACCCTGATAATCCGCCACTGCAACTGACATACCCACAATCACCTCAGGAACACTCAGCCAGTTCCATTGCAAGTGGTCAACCACTCCAAGAAAGACCACCAAATCAAGATACGTCTGGGGCTAAGAGCATGCAGACCTGGGGAACGACGCAGTTGTACAGTTTTATTCAGCGAGCAACACAACAGGCTGAAGGTCTCCACACTGAACTCCAGAAGAAATTTTAATAGCAACATATACATATCATCGCGCTTACTGAAGAGCATGAACAGTTAAAGCAAGAGAAAGACAACTTGCAAAACCAACTGGAAACGGTGACACAGATTTTCAGGGATCTCTGGCCCACAGTAACGGCTCACAACGATCAGATACTGGTCGACCTATCAGCTAGCGACCCAGTCGGGAAATCCATTCACATCAGGATAGCATGTTCAAATCTCAGCCAAGAAAATAAGGAACTGAAAGCAGCGCTGGCGACCATGCCCGCGCTACTAGATCCAGCGGTCATCTACACAGAGAAAATAACAGAAAGACAAAACCAAGTAACCGGGATGCAGGAAACTCTAAGCACCACGGTGAAGGAAGTATATGACCTTTTGAAAAATCTACATGAGTGTTCAACCTCGCTGACTTTGAAATCACAGCTATTTTCGGCACAACTGCAGCGGGTGTCGAAGGAAATTCAAGAGGCCACTGACCTCGATGGACTTGACCAATTGTACAACCAAGCGGAAGAGATGGAGGTCAAGATAAAACAAATTGAGTAACATCAACAACAACCAAATAGGCCCTCCAGGAGCTAAGGCAGCCTGTCAAGCTTACTGCCCAAACAATGCAACAAATGGCCGCTGAGGCCAACATTAAGATTAAGGATGTATTCAGTAAGCTATCGACCATCTCAGGGGAAAAATAAGCAGAACAAGTCACCGCAGAGACAAATCTGCTCATGTAGGGATGGAAACAGGCCATTACCAGCTTCAAAGAACTCAAAGCATCAGCGTTGGCAAAGGTTCCTGATTTGGGGCCCTTGTTTGGACAAGAAGAGGAAAAAGAGAAGACAAGACCGGCCATGGAGGCAAGCGGACCGATGGAGACCAAGGAAGCAGAAAAAAATTGACTCGGGATGAGTCAATAGTATGTGGTCGGGGCTTGTTGGGGTCCTTGTTTTGAAATAAAACGATTTTGAGTTGCGGATAACAGGTGGTAAAGCGCAACCATGGTAGACAGAGAGCTGTCACGGCTGCAAAGAGTCGAAGAGAAAGTGGCGCGACTGTTGCGGAAATAGGCACAGATGGTAGAAGGAAGCGACAAAGAACAAACATAGTACTCCCAGTAATCAGGGAGATGTAGCAAAGGAACAAATAGGCGGTCGGCCAGCGGAGACATACGGTTGGCACAATAGGGATCAGAGGAAAGGATCCGTAGGAGAGCTCTGTTCACTATGTTAGTTCTGTTCTCTCTGTTCATTCTGTTCTATCATATGTGATAATCTTGTAATCCATTCTGCCAGGATCGCTCCGAGGAGAAATGTAACTGTCCCTTGTGTTAATGCAATATACTATGATCTGGGTTTGATGTCCTGAGTTCTTTAATGTGTTCCTGATTCAGTTGAATGTGTGGGTTACTTTAAATTTTGTTTTCCGTCCTGAATATGTTCATGAGTATTATCATTTGCAGAGTATTTATACCTATTCAGAGCACCTAGTTATATATGTTTTATTCTATATGTTATGCTTGATCGATACCTGATCTGATCCAAATCTTAGTAAGGTCATGGCATGCATCGGGTGAAACTCTCTGCTCTTCAGAGTAGAGTGAAAATTCCGGCGTTGTGCTAGACTACTGTGGAAAACCTTGTTGGCCTCAATCCTGAACTTGGGTCTTTCCCAAGAGACCTTCTCCCTTGCCAACAAATTTCAATCACATCATCACGGTGAACCTCAAAAGGCAAATTGATAAACAAGATCAACTTAAAATTTACATCAAATTACCTAAAAAAGCATTGGAACCATAAATATAACATTTAGAAGGTCTAGGCTAGAGACGTGTTCCAGCGTCGTTAAACATAGAAGTTGTTGTTAATTGTTTGTGATACATTCCGAGTGTGATACCTCAATCCATGTACGTAATTATATCAGATCTTGTCCATGTACCTTCAGGTATATCGGACGATGTACTAGTACGAAAAGTATAAAGGGGTGCTCTCATTGCGCAGTTTCGCATTAGACAACGCTAATACAGACTTGGGCCTCTGTTTGTGTCTCGTGATTTAGCAGATTGGTAGAAAAAATGCACAAGGTAACATCAGACCAGTCTTTAGAGTCCTAGGACCTAACCTTCCTGGACTCAGAGAGGGCACTCTCTATTATGCGCGAAGGATGTGAACTTGTTCGCTTTGGATGGTTGATTTTAGGCTAGTTGTTAAGTGTAGGTTTGTTGTTTGTTTTGGTTGGGGTAAGATGATCAAGTAGGATAGGTGGAATGAGAGGTCATCAAATCAATGGGGCTATGGATTCTATGAAGTCATTGATATCTCAATAATGAATCAGGGTACATCACAGGGAAAATCTAGTGTAGTCGATGGATCTTTAAAGTTTATGTGTGAGGTGAAATGGACATTAAGTTTTGGAGCCAAGGTAGGGAAAAGGGCAGTTAAGAATCCTTTGTCAAATACCTATGAACAGAGAGGTATTAAATACTAATAAGAAAAAGATACTAATCATTAGATAAGGCACACCATTTACTCAATGACAATACTTTTAAACAAATAAACATTCAAGATATACAATCCAGTGGAACAAAGAAAGTAAGACAACTTATCTAACTTCGATGTTTCTACTTTCAAGATTTGAAAATATATAAGAGAAAAATAGCATCAATAAATGAAGAGGGAACTCCTAAACATGATTCATTAAACTATAAAGAACTTTGAGGCAAACTGATAAGCATATATAAAGGGCAAGATCGAAACAAGACCTCTTTGGCTTAACCTAACAATCAATACATCAAAGAGAGATTTCAAGACAGAGTTTAGATAGCATCAAACAAGCAGGAATTACCATGAATCATGTTTGTAAACTAGCATATTAATCCAATAATGAAATAGACAAGCTTAGGTGGGCCTAAGGAGCAACTAAGAATTCCTTAAACTAACCCAACAGAGGAAAACATGGAGACAATAGCAAATAGGAGGACTGAGGTGCCTCAAACAACATTTCTCATTCTATACTCTTCTGAGCTATTGCAATATAGAAAGATGGACATATGGTAAACAAGAAAAACATGAAAAAATAAGAGATACATCACCATTAACTAAACTCGGGGATCCTGCAAGCAAGCCTTCATCACCATCAATCAAGGCAAATCATCCACAAGCTCCACAACACTAAATTGTTCTTCAACTTCCAAAAACCAAGTATTGCTCTTAAACACATCAAAATCCCACTATTACAATGAATCCTCATGCCTTATATAATAAGAAAGGAGGAGGAAATCCTAATAGAGCATCTAGAATTCTATTGGCTAATCAGAAGTATCTCTATTGTCCTTGAGGCCTTGCAAGGTCCATGGCACAAAAATATCCAAAACAAATATCTTTTCGGCCATTTTTAGCAATTAAATTGACCTTTAGGCTCTGAAAATCCTCCTAAAACTTGCCAAATGCACATTTTTACTTGTCAACAATAGGAGAATAGCACTTTGTTTTTTTAAAATGAAGTTTATTCCAGGAGTGTAGCACAGGAACATAAAAAATGGGTCTTCTTATAGCCATGTTTTAAAGGCCTTCCTGATGTCGGAAAAGGATCCACGATGGCTCCTTGGAAAGCCCTTGAAGTATAATTTCCATATCTATCCTTGGTTTTCTTATTTTACCTCTGAAACCTGTTCAAAAATTGAAAATTCCAAGACAGGTAGGAGTGCAACACATGTCCTAAAAAGCAGGCAGAATGGTGAAAAATTGGGTGTTTTTGACCCTTTTGGAGGACCAAAATAGCTCCAATTGATCTGAAAATTGGTGAGAATGATTTATGAATGCTGAGGAACCCAAAAATGAAAACCTTTCCTCTTGAAGATGCCCTGAAAAAGAGCGTAGCACCAGGTGTGCTGCGTTCCTAGCCTCAAAATTTGAAAAAAACAAAAACTTGTAAAAAATCTCCCAAATTTGGTGGAGGCATGCCTCATGGGTCTTGGGAGACCTGTAAAGAAGATTGATCCAAAATACCAAGGTTATCCAGGCTCTTTTCTTCTTTTAGTGCTTGGATCTCATTTTGGGCCATTTTGAGTTTTTCCCTTGCAATTTGGTTTCTTTGGGCATAATGCTTAGTCATTCTCCTTTGCAACTCCAAGTCTTTGTTAGCTTTCTCCAGCTTGGCCTCAAGGTGTATGTTGGCTCTCTCAAGCCATGATTCCCTATTATGCTCAATTTCCATGGCAAGGATCTCATTGAGAGAAATTTTTTGTGCTTGGGCTGATTATTCTTCCCTCTGCTTTGCCAATGCTTTCTTTAGACCCATAGTTCTAGGTCTCCTTCTAGTCTGACCTTCTTCATCTTCACTATCTTCATAAGTGCCCATGAACTTCTCCAACTTCACCTATGCCCTATGAGCCTCTTTTCGGTACCTAAGTGTTCTCGTTTCATAAATGGCTTGTTGGGTGCTTATTTGCTCGTTTTGCATCTAATAGAAGTGAATGACATCTTTTGCTCTTTCTAATTCAGCTTCTAAATTTTTGATTTGTGCATTCCGGTCTTGGAGAAGGGAGTTTGCAATTCTTGTTTGATTCTAATCATCACTATCTATGTGAATAATTTCAAATTCCCTCTCTTCTTCATGATTTTCCTCTTCCTCTTTCATTTTTTGCTTACCTTTGTCAATCTTTTGAGTTGAGGAAGATGGCATGGCCCCTTGCCCTTTGGAGGCAACAAACACATGCCTCTCTCCTCTTTGATAGGTAAGAGGGAAAGGTGCAACAATTTTCATTTTAATACCTTGATCATTGGTGACCTTAGGGTTGTTATTCTTCTCATCAATGATCCCTGTATGTGTGTCTTCTTCTTCTTGTCCTTGACTGCCTTCTTGAGAGGTACTTTCATTTCCTCCCATGCTAGTATCACCACCTTGACCTTCATCATTGTTATCTTCTTCCATGTCCTCTACACTGTCATCCTCCATACTTACAACATTATCATTTTCAATATCATTTTCTTTGTTGTCATGGTTTGAGGTGTCATCATCACTGCTTGATGCATTTTTATCCTCTTGGCTACCCTTTGAATTCATGGGATCATTGTTGTCACTTTTGTTAGGGCTGTTATTCATTAGGTTTTCTTCATCATGACTGTCATTGGCCCCTTCACTGTTTAGCCCAATGTCTTCATTATTTGGCCCACTGTCTTCACCTTCAAACTCGGCCTCTGTCTCTACATCTTCATTGTTTTCATAACTGAACCCATCATTATCATTGCTTTCATCTGCCTTTTCTTCACTACTATCTTTGTCTTCATTATCTGCCTTTGTTTTTCCATCATCTTAAATCTTTGTATCATTGCTTGCATTCTATGTGGGGTCACTGTCAGAGGAATCTTTATTAGTTTCTCCTTCAACATTTAGCTCATTGTATTCATTGTTTTTCCCACTGCAATTTTCTTCAAACTTTGCCTCTTCTTGACTGCTATTTTCATCTTCATTACCGCTCCTTTTATCACTGCCATTGTGCTCATTGTTTTCTTCTTTACCTTCACTATTTTTTTCATCAAAATCTGCCTCTGTCCTTGGGCTGTCATTGATTTCCTCATCTTTATCTAGCTCACTGCCTTTGCCTTCTTGTTCACTGCCTTTGTCTACTTTCTTCTTCATCAACACTTTCTTCTTTGTATTCTTCCTCATCACTTTCTGCACTTTCATCTTCCTCTTTTTCATCACTTTCTTCTCTTTCATCTTCCTCTTTTCCATCACATTCTTCTTGACTTCCATGTTCATCTTGGTCACTGTTTTCTTCCTCTTTGTCACTACTATCTTCTTTTTCTGAGGCTTTAGGAGAAGGTGAAAGAGGGAGGCTTGTTTGGGGAGAGGATTCATGTGAAGAGGATGAATCATGGTGAGTGGAGGGTGATGGAGGAGTGGAGGAAGGTGGATGGGATGATGAGGGTATACTTCGTAGAGGAAGGGGCTATGGATTTGTGAAAATACCATGGGCAACAAAAACTTCCCATGGGATGCCTTGTTGCTCTAATTGGTGTAAGACAATCATTTTGATGAGGGAATGGTGGAAAAGACTTGACATCTCTTGTGAGGGAGGCCTCTTTTGCACAATGGATGACATTTTATCATTACTTTTACAAAGATAGTAGGGAAAATGTAGCAGCTTGGCCTTAGTGAAATGCATGAGTAGTCTTATGTGGTAGGAATAGATCCTCGAAAACCTACCCTCACAGGTGAAGTATTTCATAATGATCTTCATTAAAGGAGAATATCTGTCCAAGAAATGAGAAAAGGGGAAAATGGTTTTGCAATCAGCTTGGCAACTTGGTTTTAAGAAGGGATGATAATTGCTTAGGTCTTGAACCATTTTTCTCCCATGTAAGGTATTCTAGTGGCCATAGAGATTGCATTGGTGGTCAGATCAAAATTCACTTCAGCTAGATGTACTTGGTGGTCATGGAGGTTAAGGACAAAAAGCTTGGTCAACTGAGGGTGACTTTGGACTCTCTGCACTTTCTCACATGACTCATAGAATTCTACTTCTTGGAAATATGAAACTATAGTAGGATATGCTGTTAATTATTTAGTGTTTACAAGCTCAAACCTATTTTCTTTCCCACCCTTCCTCTGCTGTTCTCTAGGCCTTTGGCCTCTCTCGCCACTGTCAAGACTGCCTTCTCTAGGAATTTTGTCATTAGCTATCCTTACCTTGAAATCAAAAACTTGAAACTATTTGTGGAATGATATGAAGATGGTGAGTGAGATGGTGAGGATGCAATGGTGTCAAGGCTTAGCAGTGTGGAGGTCATTTGTGCAAATGGAGAGGTTTATTTGGCAGGAAAACTACTTTTTTAGCATGGAAACCAAGTATTTCCTTCCCCTAGTAGTCCTTGAATGGGTAGTCGGGTCTTCTGCACGCGTAGACGACATAGCGGGGCAGACCCTGAACGGGTGGGTGCGTAGCAGAGTTGGGCTGTCGGGCGGTCATGCATGCCATTGAATGCAGCGCCCAGGCTGTTGGGCAGACTTTGCATGCTCCTACGCGTAGCAAGGCAGACCCTGCACGGGCTACCGGGTCCTTCGGGCGGAGAGTGCACGCGTAAAAGTGCAGCGGTTTGGGCGTCTGTGCATGAAGTGTCGGGCGATGGCCCTATGCATAGCATTGTTCTATAGGCGCACAACGTCTCTTTGGAAAATACGCTAGCAATGCCTACAAGCACATAGTGCAACTTCACAGGAGCGCAACGCGAGATTTTTTGCCCGAAAACTCTGCCAGAAACCTGAAAACCCTGAAAATCCTCCACTCTTTTGCATATGAAGAAATGATGTTTGACTGATGAAACTTGTGACGATTTTATACCCTTGAAAAATTAAAAACAAAACCCACCTTGAATAATTTTTGTCTTTTAGTCCTTTTACTTTTACTGATATTTATTTTCTCTTGTGCAGGAGGTGACTTTAAACATAAAAAATGGCCCTTTAGTAATTTATTTGAGAACTTAACCCTTTTCCCTCTTAGTGCTTTTGACAATGATACATATGCTTTGCCAAAGGCTGTACACCATGCCTGCTGTGTTTTTAATTGATCACTTCTAATCTGCTGTAGGTGTCATAACACAATATTTTGGCTTCTTGTTCATTTTCGGAATCTTGGCAACTTAGGTCACTTCATCGGAAAACTCATGATTTGCTTGATATTCTATTGAACATTTTGACCTTCTGCTTTCCCTCTTTGAACATTTTGATGAATATTGTCTATTCTTGATAGTTTTTTGGCTCCTTGATACTGATACTCTTCATAATTTATCCCTTTGGTTGTAGTGACAAATAAAAACCCCTTCTATCTTATTTCAACCATGGGGGCCTCCTTTCAAATGTCCTCTGACAACCTTCTAATATTTAATGGGGTTTTATGAACTTTAGGTCACCTTTGCCTACATTTCTAGACTTCTAGATTTTAAGAGCCTTTTCCTTTTCTTATTTATCATTCCTAGAAGCTTTGATGTTATGCTTGGTAGTGCTGATGCATCTTTGTCCTTTTTAACCTTTTGCATGGACATTGAATGTACATGAAAGTTTGGCCTCCTTCACACTGATACCTTTTCAATCTATCTTTTTGGTGTAGTGAAACAGTGTGCCTAAATAAGAATTATAAGTCATTCCCTGACATCATTTTTAATCTTTGCCTGTTGTCATCAAGGAGGTCTCTCACTATGATTTCTTGCTTCAATGAATCCTTAATCCATGCACAGTTGTGCTTATGTACCTCTGTCTTCATGATCCTTTGTATGGGCTCTTTGCTGGGCAACATATTATAGCCAATTAGTCATGAAACCATGATCCTTTTGTGAATTTAGGCATGTTGCTTCTCTTCTGCTGTGGATGCCCTTGAGGAGTTTTAGATTCTTACCCTGCCTTTCTTCTTCTGATAACCATAAGAAATCATTCCTGCAGAAATGCTTTAACATAGGAAAACTATCCTTTTGCAGACTTTATGCTTTGATCTAGGAGGTCCTTCCTTGAAGGCCTTTTGACACCCTTTGGACATTCATGAGCTCACCTTCTTTTCATTCGATTTCACCTTTGAGCATATGTAAAAATAGTGAGTTTAGGAAACCAAAACAATACATAACCTAGGAGACCCTATAATGACCTATTGGGATATCTTTTGGACTAGGTGTTTGACTGAAAACATGAATCAGGGTTTGGAGGTGTAAAGCAGGGTTTTTGATAACCTTTATGTATTGCTATCCTAGAAACTGAAATCTTTGATTTACCTAAAGAGCCTAGAAAGGGAGCTTAAAATCACCACTACTTGAGGCACTTGGTGAGTAGGGGAAAATTTTTGGGCTACTTGGCAAACCAAGGTGTAAAAGTAGAAGGCTTAGGCAATCAAAAACATAGTGGTAAAGTCAGAGGTGGCAAACATAGTGAGAATGAGGGACATAAGTCTAGGATTTGGTCTTCTGGTAATGATAGATTGGCCATGCCTTGATAGAGTAGTAGAACAGTGAAAAAAAATTTATCCTAAGGGTAATGAAGGCAGTGAGATTTCCTATAACTCACAAGATTCATGAATTTGGTTTCTAGAAATCTAGGACAAGCATTTAGTCATCTAAACAGGTAAAAATTACTGATGACTAACAGCGTCCACGTAGCTTCGGGTATGTTTGGGAGGACAAATTTACGTTTCTATCCATCCATAGTGAACTGAGTCGGCCGCCTTGTAAATTTTGATACACCGAACACAACATTTAGGGATATTTCCTGACCGTACTTCTTGGTTTGCCAAGAGGTACTATGAAATTCACAGTTTCTTAGTAAACCTTTTGCCTAGAATTACCTTTTTATTTTGTTTATTTGTTTTTGGTCATAAAATAAATCAGTCATCATGGAAGAAGAACATCCCTTTCCCTGTCGTTCGCGTAGAATAGCATTGAAACCACCTTCATTAGGGGAATCTTGAGGTCTAAAATGGGCCTCCTAAGAAAAATGTACAACAAAAATAAACTTTATAACAACCAATAGGATGCAAGATGATGATGTCAGCCATGGGGGATGATTTACCATTTTTTAAATAAAAGGGTAAAAATATTAAAAAATAATAAAATAATAAAACTACTTTTTCAACTTGTATTTTCAACTTATCTCCCACAATTTTTACTCAAATTTCGAGTGGGAGTACTCGTTGGATGCAAAATTTAATTCCTCCTCCAAGGAGTACCCATGTTTCATACTTTCAATGAACCTTGCTACACGAAAAATGGGAAATACATAAAAAAACGTGATTACAATCATGTTTTTTATGTATTTCTCATTTTTCATGTAGTAGGACCCATCGAAAGTATGCAACATGGGTACTCCTTGGATGAGGAATTAAATTTCACATCCAATGAGTACTCCCGCTTGAAATTTGAGTAAAAACGTTGGGAGATAAGTTGAAAATATGAGTTGAAAAAGTAGTTTTTTCATTTTTCCCTCTAAAATTTGATGATGTCATCAAATCTTATTTGGTTTTTTCCACTATTATTTTAAAATTTCCTTAGGAGGCCCATTTTAGACCTCAAAATTCCCCTAATGTACCACCAGAAGCCACTTTTAGTCAGCAAAGGTGACATCACTCTACCGGAACTAGTACTATCAGTACCTCTGGTGTGACATCATCCTCACATATACTAGAGTCAACATAAGTTGTTTCTACAAATCCTGGTTCATCTACTGTTGTCGAGACAGAGTCCTCATAGCCACCCGTGGTCACGATCCATTCAATCAGTGAGACCATACCTCCCGAACCCGACGTTGTTCAACTGGAAGTTGATCTAGATCCTGTCACTTTTTTTCCAGAACATCTGCATCTCGAAGTCAAACGAATGGAAGTTGTTCTTGTATTGGTCGCCCCATAATCTATTGTAGCCATTGAGTCTCCTATATCGCGTAGTCAACCTCCTGAAATATACTTTGGGCCTGGTGACGAAATCCTTCCACCTGCGATTGAAGAAATACCACAAGGAAAAATACCTTTAACTCCAACCCATTTTGGGGCAGATCTCTACCTGTACGAGTTTTTTCCTCAATCACCTACGTCTGCTTTTGTTGATCCTATGTCTATTAGAGTTCCTGTAGATCTAATAGGGTATACGTTTGGTCGAATGACCATTCTTGAGCCAACATCTTCAGCTGGACCATCTGTTCCAATTGTGATAGCACCTGCTCTCGCTACCGCGTCGATGTTCAGGACTTCACCAGAGTCACATTTATATGGTGGCCCTTCTGTCCCACCTAGTTACCAATATTTATCAGGAACCTTCTCTGGTGCATCCTCAAACCCATGGACTTCACCAATGTCATTGTCTGGTATTCTAACTGGTAAATCTATAGTGAGTACTGAATGACTTTATCCTTTATACACATCATCAGGGAAATATCAAGCCGGTCCATCTGGGTATATTCCATCCAGTAAAATTTCAACTAGAATCCCTGAATTTGGAGAACAATATTTTCCATCTTATTATACTCCTCATGCTGGGAGGCAACCTATGGTCACCCACTTTGACAATACTTCATCGTTATTTGGTCATCCTAATGTCGAAATGAATGTTTGTCAATGGCAGCCCACTCTGCTTATCCAACCACAAACGGTTGTACACTCATATCAACCAGTTCAACCTGTTGCATCCACATCAACTCCACTTGTTTATACATCTTTACCCCTATTACAGACTCAAACTATTGTACCTCAACTATCTTAGGCGGGTCCTTCAACTAAATACCCTCAAGTATTGGGCCCTCAGACTCCAACTCCTTCGGCTGGTTTACAACAACCACCTATATCCGGAGTCATTTATTCACAAGCTGGATTACCATATTATGGGATGTCGCAGCCAAAACTAGGTTATACCTATCCTCCATTGAATCCAAGCTATCCTATTTTGGGTTATAACATTGGTGGACAGACTCCTTGGCAGCCACAAGCGCAAATTCCACAACCTTCATTTCAACAAGTAGCGTATCCAGGTTTTGGTCAACAGAATCCTCAAAAGTTTTCTTATAAAAAAAACCCATATTTGAGTTACCAACAACATATTCCTTATGCTGGTGCTCAAAGGCCTGTTTCCCAAGCAATTCCATCATACCTTGGCTATGCTCAACCCGACCTCAATCGACAGTTTCCCTTTGTTGCAACTTTAGAATTACCGGATTTAAACCGGCTCACCAACGATCCAATCAACTATGCTCCTTGGTGGTTGGTGATACCTCATAAATTACCCTTGGATATTTCTAAGTTCAATGGAAACCTTGGGGAAGACTTGTCGACTCATGTTATGACTTATCATTTGTGGTGTTCATCAAACCCCCTAAATGATGACTCTGTTCGACTATGTCTTTTCCAGTGTATGCTTACTGGTCTGGCCGAAAAATGGTACATATAGTTACCAAGAGCTTCTTTTGATAATTTCACTGCCCTAGCTACTATATTTTTGACCCACTTCTAGTTACCCATATGATATGAAACTGGAACAAAACTCTTGAATAATTTTAAACAGACTAATTCTACTCACATTTCTGATCATATTCATGAGTGGCATCATCGTTGTAGAATGGTTAATACATTTGTTCCTGATCAGCTCCTTGCTGAGTGGTTCATTAAGTCCCTGTTACCATCTATAACTGAGGATGTGACTAAGGGTGGGGTCGTCACTGAAGAGCAGGTCATTACTCGTGCCCAATATTTAGACTTGATTTATACTCGATTTGACACACTCTACGAGAAAATTCCTAACGTGCCGCGATCTAATTTTACTGTTCCTCCTTCATCAAAGGACTCTCATGCTGGAGAAGATATGATTGGTACTGCAAGAACACATCACTCTACTACATCTGATCTTGCACTTTCTTCAGAAATCCATGCCGTGTCATCTGATAAGGGAAAAAGTGACAAGCAACCCGAAAGTAAGAAAAAAGGGAAATCAAAGACAAAGCAAACTTATACCCTACAGGAAAGATAATCTGATCAATCATCTGGAAATCGAAAAACTCGTTACCCTTGCATAATCTGCAATGAGGAACATTTTATTTGGTAGTATCCTCACCGCACCGAAGTCTCAAAATTGGTTAAGACCTCACATGCGTCAGCTGTGTTGACAGATCTATTTCCGAATCGAGACACAAATTAAGTTGCTATGGATCCAGCTTCTAGTTCTCAAGTGCTTATGCTGTCTGTCACAAAGCCATCGAATGATGTTTTGGTGTCAACGCGTAATACAGATTACGGTAGTCAGGCTACTGATCAACCTACTACCTCGACCACGAATCCATCTATGGAATCGATACCGCCACTTGTTATTCTTGAATTGAAAATCAGGCCACCGAAGGGAGTCGTTCATAAATAGACATTTAATCCTCGAGCCAAAGCTGCTCAAAATTATAATATAGTTGAAGATTTGGCTCAATCCCCTTCAGCTATGTCAGTGCTTTAGGTGCTACAAAATTGTCCCTCCTAGAAGCAGACTTTGTTGTCAGCAATTGGTGGAATTGATTCGACAGATTCCAATCTCACAGTCTTTAATCATATGGGCTATGTGCCGCAATTGCCAGCGAAATTGGCATTCTTAATCCAAGTAAATGTTCTGAATCACCTTGTTCATCATACTGTTATTGATGAGGGAGCATCTACGTGCATTATGTCTCTAAACTGTTGGAAGTCACTTGGCTCACTGCGCCTATCTCAATCACCTACGATGTTGAAAGCTTTTGACGGACGTACATATAAGCCTTATGGTATTATCAATAACCTGCATGTTGAAATAGGGGGAAAAAAAATGAATGTTGAAGTTGAGGTCATTGACGGGCCCCTTGACTACAATATTTTACTTGGAAGGCCATGGGTATATGTTATGCCTGCAATCGTCTCTACATATTTTAGAATGATTGCCTTTCCACATAAAGGTGTTATCACAGTCATCAATCATCTATCCTTCTTTGCCTCTATTTCCCAGGTAAAGGAGGCTGCGACATCAAGGCTCCGGTTGTAATCTTTTTCTTTCTCTTAATATATACATGACTGATGTTTTGGTTCCCGTCTTGTGTTGATACGATTTATCTTACACGATATGTTTAATTCTCCTTGACTAATTAGCTAGTTATGAATGCAATTATTGTCTTGTATGATGCTTTTGTTCCTTGATCTTTATGTAGGCACCCGAGTACCATTGCTGAAGGATCGCGACGTGTCAGGGTGAAGATCAGGAGACCGCTGCTACAACTACGACAACCGTGTTGGATCACAAGTAGGAAAATCTATCCCGACTCATTTCATTCATTAACTAGGAATCGACACATTAGCATGTCCTCTTGCTGTTGACCCACCCTAGGGCTAGAGGGATCGCCTCTGTCTGCAAAGGGGATTTACCTACACAAAAAGTTGGTGATTCCATTAGGGATTCAGTGTGTGTTTGTTGTCTCGTTGTTTGTTGAGTGTTTGACTCGTCAAGTCGACTTTGGTTGTTTGATTTCTTTTCTGCTTTGCTTGACTTGCTTGACTGTTTTAAACTGTCCTGTTCAGTTCCAGAGTGTCAAGTCTGACCTCTGCTCAGTGGTTTTGTGTTTTTCCCATAGTTTTATAGCTTGGCGTGGTTTTTCCTTGAACAGTCGTGCCAATTGGCGCTTGTTGCTTTTGTCAAAGGTGCGCCAACCCCTATTAGGCGCAGATTACAGCCTAACAGTCACGCCGAATCCTGTAGGATTTGATTTAACCTCTTTTCTGAGTTTTTGTCAATAGTTCTTGGGTCTGGATTAGTTCTTTGCCTTGCAATTGGTCTTTTAACATTGTTTTGACTCTATAGCCTCAGTCTTCTCAGCTGTTTGTCCATCATCTTATCAGTGGAGTTTATAACCCTAGGGTTTCTAGGTGCCTTGTGCTGTTTGTTCGACCTTCTCCTCACTGAGCCTTCTGATTGAAGTTCGAGTCACTTTGATTTTTGTCATTTCAATTCGCTGACTGATTGTGTTAGTCTTTCTCGATTCTTCTTGTATTTTGTTTATTGGATGATCACTTTTGTTTTCATTTGAATCTCCATTTTGTCACTTCAAGCATAGATTACATTGATCGATAGATCGTTTTGAAAGCCTTTTGTTTTCTTGGAAGAGTGCATCCTTGTTTTGAGTGCGTTTTATGTTTGTATTGCATTTGGTTTATCCGTTTTCATATCTTTACATTTGTAGTGCTCAAAACTAGTGTTTTATTTTCTTTTTAGTGTAACAGTGAATTGTGTGCTTCATTAATCTAAAAAACAAAAAAATTGCATTCCTTCACTTGAATCGAAAATGAAAGTTCTTTTGCAGAACTATCTCTTAGCGAACTAGCAAAGAGTTTTTGTATTCTTGTTTGGTTGTATTAGATGCATTAGTGAAACTCTTCTTAAGTTTTCATTGATTTCTACTTTGTTAAAGATTCCTATCCTTCTCTTAGCTAGCATTCATTGAATGGAAATGATGTTCTTTTTCATGTAGTATTCATTTAGGAATTCGAGATCACATTCGGTAAGGCTTTGAAATCGAAACATTAATTCAAGATCAACCTTAAAATCTATTCAATCAACCTAAGGAAGCATTGACACCTAACGTATATATTTTAGAGGTCTAGGCTAGTGACATGTTCTGGCGTCATTAAACCTAGTAGTTGTCATTTTCCATCTGGCATTAGATAACACTAGTACAAACTTGTGGTCCCCGCATCGTCGCATATATAAAGGAAGACCCTCATAGGTTGCAATCCTTTATCTGTAGGAAGCCGAGTCTACTGCCCTGTAACTGTGATACACCAAACACAACATTCGGGGATACTACCTACACATACGTCAAGTCCTTGGTCATTTCTCTTTCATTTGATCACCAAGGTGTATATGGCAGTTCACGGAAACTTGGTACACCCCCTTGCTTAGATTACCTGAGTAGTCATTTTGATCTTTTCATGACTCTCTAAAATTGAAAAGATCATCGAGAACTTGTCCTTTCACGCTCGTTCAATTTGAAAGTGACTAGATTCATCTTTTGCCTATTTCTCGACTCTTTAAACATGAAACAACAAAGTTCCATTTCAATGTCATAAAATTAACTGCCTACAATCACATGTCCGTTAAAGTTTTTTCTGCTTGGCTTGTTTTTGTAGTTCCTTAGTGTTTGATCTTGAAGCCTCGAATAAGCTATCTCGTTTTCTTCCTGTGTTGAAATATTGTCACGGTGGTCGAACCACCAGTTTCGTTGTCTTCTTCACTACCTCCTAGTAGTAGTCCTTTTCCTGACGTTTCTTTCGAAACACCTCAGTCCACTAGGTCTGCCAACTTTTTGTAGCCTATTCTCCCGAGTGTCTTGCCTCTCGCTACCTGGTATCCTCCTAAAGGGTCGGTTGATTTCAATTGGCCATCTCAGGGTGCTTGGTCTGGTTTTGGGAGGGAGGAAGAATTACCTCCTCTTACTTCGGGATCCCCATTATTAGCCATTGCTTTACCCCCTAGTCCTTGTCGTCTTTTCGACGATCTTACGACCTCGTCAGATATGGATTCTTCCAGTCCTGTTGGCAGTGAAGAGCTGCATGTTTCTACAGGGGAATATCAGCTTTTCCTAGAATATTTCCCATATGTCTCCAGTCAACCTTCCCCCCAATTGGTGTCTCTTCCACTCGATTATCATACTTTGGGTCAGAACATCTCTAGTGTAGCATCCATGACACAGTCCAGTACAGTGGCTCCCACCGGAAGCTCGTTTTTTCCTACATTAGGAATGTTGCCTTCGACACCCATCTCATCAGCCACTGTTACATTTGTCCCGGTCTGACTTACCGTTTGTGTGGCTTCATCTGCGTCGGTTGTTAGTGTGACTCAGTCGTCAGGGTCTACTGTTGTTTGCAATTCTATCTTTATCCATCCCACATTGCCTGTTAGGCCTGCCATGAGTGGATCGCAGCGTCGCGCTGTGGAAACCCATCCTACGTGCACTGCACCTATGGTTTCTACTTATACATTCGATGAATATTTGTTGGATATTCAGCGATGGTATGCTCCCTCTCTAGATTCTTAGCTGCAGAATTCCACACCTCAGGGTTCTTAGCAGCCGCAAGCTCTTGACAATCCTCCCCATCATTATGATGTCTACGGTAATCCCAAATACTTGCCTCCAATTGATCCTAATCAAGTTGTTTATTTTCCCCCAGCCGATCCCTATCAGGTCGTTTCTCATCAAGGACCATTCTTACAGGGACAAATCTCGGGCTTGCAAAGACAACCCTTACAAGGACATCCTTTGGTCCAACAGGGACAACCCTTTGGTCCATAGGGACAACCTTACGGTCTGCAAGGAAAACCCTTATAGGGCCAGCCTTTGGTCCAACAAGGACAACTCTATGGTTCGTCTGGTCAATTTTAGTTTTAACCAGGAGCATCTTATGTTCCTGGGGGGAAAATGTATCCACCACGGGGACAAAATTTTTTGCAACAGAAGAAACCTTATGTTCCGCAAGGCCAAGATTTTGTACAATAAGGACAACCCTATGGTTCTAAGCCGGGACAACTTGGTTTTCAGGGGCAACCTGGTCCATCCCAACCATCAGGCCAACCTCTTCCACAAGGGCAACCCGGTGGTCCTCAGTATCCAGGCAAACCTGCTCCACAGGGACAACCTACCCAACCTCAGCAGTTGATTCAACTTGCTCAACCCACTCAACAGCTAGTTCAAACTGTTCAACCTGCTCAGCAGCTGGTTCAACCTGTCCAACCTACTCAGCAGCTAGTTCAACCTGCTTCGCAGGGAAAACCTGCTCAACCTCAAGGCGCTACTTACCCTCCTCAAGGTCAATTTTAGGCAGTATATAGTGCGCCCTAAGGTTTCACTTATTACCCTGAAATTCAATCCCAGATGATGTATAATCCACCTCAAGGCAATGCTTACATTCTGCAGCAAAATCCATATGTTTCTTAGCAAGGACCTTAATGGTATGCTCAAAATCAGTATCCCGGTCCTCAACCCCAGTATGGGCACAACTATCAGGCTTATAACCCCTATGGAAAAAATCCTCTAGGACAAAACATATGGGGGCAGACTTTCTCTCAACCTAGGTGGAATGCTAACACTGGTCTTTATCAACGACCTCCAATGCCTTTTAATCCTCAATTACCATTTCTTTCTACGTTGGAACTGCCTGATGTGTCAAAGTTGACGAACGATCCGATCCTTCATAACCCATATTGGCTTCCAATTCCAACCAAAATTCTTGGTGATTGTCCCAAATTTGAGGGCAAGTTTGGAGAAGACCCCCAAGCATATGTTATGACATACCATCTTTGGTGTTCCTCTAACTCTTGGGTTGACGATTCTATCCGACTCCTTCTTTTCCAACGAAATCTTACTGGTGCCACTGCCAAGTGGTACATCGAGTTATCTCGTGGCATATTTCAGGTTTCAATTCTTTAACCATGGCATTTTTCATGCACTTTCAATTACCAGTTTGGTATGAAACCAGAACACATCTCCTCACATCCTTGAAGCAAGATCGAGCTACCCATATCAAGTTTGAGATTCCTAATCAACTTCTAACTGATTGGTTTACTACCTCTTTCATCAGTCCTATTGCTAAGGAAATTTCTATGGGGGCATGTGTCACTGAGGAACAAGCCATTGCTCGTGCCCAGTACCTTGATCTTGTGTACTCTCAATCTGGCACGTTGTATGATCTCTTGCCTGATGCTCCTAGACTTGGAAGTTTCAAAGCATCGACGACACCATCCTTCAACGGTATCATTGGTTCCATGTCTCAGACTTCTCGGAAGTCTTCTCCTCCGAATCCTGGGAAGCAAAAATCTATTCCTTCCAATGATACTGCTTCTTAGTCAACCTCGAATTCTGGTAAAACTGCGGAAGTGAATTCCGTTCAGGCCAATCTAGCGGATAAAACTTCCAAGGGTAAAAAGAAGGGTAAAGGTAAGGCCAAAGCCGATACCCCGAAACAGGATTCTCATAAATATCGTGCTGATGATGGTTTACAGTGTAAACCAAAGTACCCTTGCTTGATTTGTGATGAAGAGCACTACACTAAGGACTGTCCTCAACGGGCCGAAGTGAGTCGATTGCTCAAAGGAACCCAGGGAACTCCAGTTGTTCTCAAAGATCTGTTTCCATCACAACAGAATCAGATGGTAGAGCAACCTCAGTCCTATGCCCCTTTTGGCTCTTAGGTTTTCATGATTAACAATTCTGCATCCATTTCCATAGCTACCCGGTCGAAAGATTATACTGAACCGCGCCAGGCAGCGGGGAAAGAGATCACTGATGGTTCTCCTCCTCCGCCTACTTATGGCCCTCTTCATATTTAAAGGCCCAGTACTGAGCCCATTGTATGACTACCTTCCAAAGGTGTACTCCGTAAGTCTTCTTACAATCCTAACGCCCGTGCTTTTCAACATTACAGTATTATTGAGGATTTGGCTCAGGCGCCATCCGCGATGTCTGCATTCTCAACGGAAGGCTTCTTAGGTTCCTTCTCCTCTGCTTCAAATGCCTATTCTAACTCACGAAGTATTTACGGAAGGTAACTGTTGAATCTCAAAAGTGTTTTCCATATTCATACATATTTCCATTATGTCATAACCATTTAGCTCTTATTTCATAGCCATATGACCGAAAACCCTACATCAAGTAACCATTTTCATAAATATATGGGTTAGGATCCTTGTCTTCCAAAGTTATTTATTTTATGTATTTAAAGTGAATTTATGATTAGAAACTAGAAAATTAACATAGTTTCATATATCTATACATGTGTTATGAGTTTTGTGACATGTGTAGGTAAAAAAGGAGACTTCTAGAAGACCCTTATGTGGCACTCTAAGGCCAAATTCGAATTTGGTTGGAGAAGATTATGGGATCAAGAGGATATGTGTCTCACTTCCTTGTTGTATTGAAACTCTAAGAGGATATGTGTCTCACTTCCTTGTTGTATTGAAACTCTAGGAAGATATGTGTCTCATTCCTCAAGTTGTGTTAAAACTCTAGAAAGACATGTGTCTTATCATTTCCTATTTTGATTGTAACTCTAGAGATGGAGGGAGAGATTCATGGACTCCCATTAATGAGATAACTTCTCATATTTTTTATAAATAGGAGAAGCTTTCTCGTAATGAAAAAGTAGTGAAAAATAGGAGAAGGAGAGAAAGGAATAGAGAGTCTTTTGTAACAAAGTTCAAGATGGCATGGGATGTAGATTTGTGAGTTTTTTTAATAGAGAAATTTAGTTATTTGATGCTGTTTTGATTACAACTTTAAGGAGCTGAAGGACTTCACCAAATTGGTAGCAGAGGGCCCCTGCTATCCAAGGAGGCTTCTGCATTCTTTCTAGATAAGTAGCTTTTAATTCATGTCTTACATTATTTGTTTAACTAAAAGATCCTCATTATCTTACAATCATTATTTTTCTTAAAATTCTCTTCCAACATATCAATATTAGATGAAAAATATTTGGTTGTATCATGTTGAGTTAATTAGCATTTTCTGTTTTGCAATTAGATTAAAAGATCATCATTATCTTACAATCATTCTTTTTCTTAAAACGCTCTTCCAACATATCAATATTAGATGAAAGAGATTTGGTTGTATTATGTTGAGTTAATTAGCATTTTCTGTTTTGCAATTAGATTAAAAGATCTTCATTATCTTACAATCATTCTTTTTCTTAAAACACTCTTCCAACATATCAATATTAGATGAAAGAGATTTGGTTGTATTATGTTGAGTTGATTAGGATTTTCTGTTTTGCAATTAGATTAAAAGATCCTCATTTTCTTACAATCATTCTTTTTCTTAAAACGCTCTTCCAACATATCAATATTAGATGAAAGATATTTGGTTGTATCATGTTGAGTTAACTAACATTTTCTGTTTTGCAATTAGATTAAAAGATCCTCATTATCTTACAATCATTCTTTTTCTTAAAAAGCTCTTCCAACATATCAATATTAGATGAAAGAGATTTGGTTGTATTATGTTGAGTTACATTTCATGTTCATTCGCAAGCTAGGATATCCATGGATTAGAATGCTCTGTTTTTCACCATTTTCTCAATTAGGGATAGAATTTACAATTACACTCTGTTTTGAGTCTAAGGTTTCATTTTCTTTTCTTTTTGACATAGATTTGATTTCATCTTTTGAACATAAGTACTAAAAAGACAAAACCCAAAAAAAAATCAATAAAATACATACAACGAAGTAAGGAAGATGTCACTTAAGCACATATAGTGCACCACACTTCATCAGTTTACTAGCCCTGATTGATAATTTATGTTAGCAATTTAGGACACTAAATTGACTACACATTTTGGCACCGTTGCTGGGGAAGTGTAATTAGGAGACCTTATTTCTTACATCTAAAAAAAAAAATTAATAATTTTTTAGTATGCTCTCCTCCTGCACTTTGTGTGATCTGGAGGATTAGAAAAAGAATTGTTATATAAAAAAAATAAAAAAAAGGGAGACAAAATAAACTTCATCTTTTCAATTGATTCAATAAAAAAAAATTAAAAAAAAAAATTAAAAAAAAAAAAAAAATTCAATACATTGTTTTGTTTAATGAAATATATATGTGTATTTTTAAATTTTTGAAACTATAACATACATAATTTTATTAAACAAATCAATTATAAAAAATGAAAAATAATTTTTTGTTTTAAATTGTTTTGTTTACTGAAATATATATGTATATTTTTAAATTTTTGAAAAAATATATATAATTTTAATAACAAATCATTAAAAAAAAAAAAATTTGAAAAAATTGTTTTGTTTAGTAAAATACATATGTATATTTTTAATTTTTGAAAATATAACATGTGTAATTTTATTAACAAAAACAAATAAGAAAATATATAAAAAATAAAAAATCAATAAATCATTTTGTTTAGTAAAATATATATGTGTATTTTTAATTTTTAAAAATATAACATGTAGTTTTATTAACAAAACAAATAAAAACAAATAAAAATAAAATAAAAATAAAAATAAATAAAACGAAACAGCCAATGACAGAGGCCATGGCATTTGAGTAAAACGAAACCAAAGAGGCCAAGATTCAACACAGTCCTTCAAAATTTGAAACTCGAACTTGTTTATGAAGCAAATCTAACTCCTGAAACCAATGATACCATTCTCAATTTCTCCAAGGCTTATTCTGCAAGTATTCACGTCTTGATTTTCGATTTTCTCTCTACAATTGTTAAACAAAACCTGCAAATCCAACCACAGCGAATTTTTGTTGCCAGAGCTTCATAGAAAACACAACAACAAAAACCCCATCAAGATTGTAGTACTGAGCCAACACAGAGTTTAAATTTTACCTCTGCAAACAAAATTGAGATTGTGTGAATATAATTCGCAAAATCATTTGACAAATCCGTAGGAGAGATCAGTTCTTCAAAAAGCTGAGTTTGGTTTCGAATTAATGTGGAATTGGCCAATGTGTGATGCAATTGATGGCGGTCGTTGTATTTGGTAAAACATAGCCACCATGCAGTGCTCACTGCATCAGTGTCTCTTGATCTTTCGAAGGTCGTGGTTGGTTTGCAGGAGAAGAGCAAAAGATGAACGATAAACTCAACATTTTCTTTTGTGAATATGAAATTGGCCTCTGCGTGATATGACTAAATTTAGTTTCAACGCACATGGAGAAAGACCATTGGCATTTCAATCAAGAGCCAGAGCTAGAGCTAGTCATTCCAGGAGGATGATGACAAAGCTGAGTTTGATTTCGAGTTGAATACAAATGTTGCCATGCTGCCACCTTGCATTTGAGTTGCATTTGAATTTGCCTATTAAACTATTTTCATTTGTTTCTCGATTTAATTGGGATCTTGCAGAACAGAAATCGTTTTTCATTACCAGAAAAAAACGCAACTCTTTTTGACAGGTTCTTTTGAAACACGTTTTTTGGCTAATTGAAGATGAATTTCAAAAAACCGAGACATGGGTTTTTCCGAGAATATGGGCAATTTAATAACCCAGAAATGGTTTTCTGAATTCCTTAACCAATTGAGAGAATTTTGTGGTTCTTCAAAGCCCTGTGTCGCTGTCTGCGTGAGAAAAAAACGGTTTTCATTAATTCCATTAAACCCAAAAAAAATATATGCTCAAATTTATTGTTGATGGTAATATCAACTTGTGGAATCAAATCATTTCACACACTAAGTGAGATACGGTTTTGTAAATATTGTAGTCGTGGATTTATCTGTTCATTTATTTTGATGGCAGTTGTAATCGATACCGTGACAAGAGAATTGAATTGCTTTCCAAATATCTTGATGATTTACTTATTCATTTATTTGGACTGAACAGTAATGGATACTTTGCCCAATGAATGATTTTTGCAAATAAAGTTTGTAGAGAAATAAAATTGAGTTGTAATGAATAGTCTGCCAAGAAAATGTGTTTTTTGTAAATATTTTCCGGAAATAGAACTGAGTGAATTAAGTGAACTCAATTACTTTCCAAATGATTTACTTACTCATTTACTTGGACAGCTATATGTTACATTTAAAAATATATATATATATATATATATATATATATATATACATATATAATTTTATTAAAAAAGAAAAAAAGAAAAAAAAGAATTGCAATTCTCTTTTTCAATTTTGTTATTAAAAAAAATAAAATAATAATAATAATAATTTTGAATCAATGAAATGAATAAGTTATTTGCTCACTTTTATGAAGGTATTGATTAATTTTGGACTGATGATCAAAGATGAATGACTAACTTTTTATTTAAGATTTTTAGCTACAGAAACCGTCGACATTCTGCAGCTAAAGTCCAATTCCGCAGCAGAAAAAACCTCATTGTTCAAATCAGCCTAACTTTCTCATACAAAATCAGATTTTGATGATTCAAGTATCATTGGAAATGTCTCAACAAGATCTACACAGTGAGAAATCCATCATTAGAGTTTGAAATGGTAAATAATGAAATAAATTGCTGAAAAGAAGCAACATTCAACTTGAGGCACTAATTCCAAAACAGGTATAAATTCTTTTGATTTTTCCTTTTAGAACTTGTTTTATTAATACAAATTCTTAGTTTTGTGTGTAAATATCATAACTAGAGAGATTGATCACCTCTCTCCTTTGATAATCTTACATTCCATTGCAGAAGAAGTATTAGTTTTTTTTGCAGGTTCCAAGAGGAAGGACAAATGACTACAAGAGAATGGTGTCTCTCTAAGAGACCAATTTGTTTCATAAGAGGATGATCAACAAAAAAGAGGAAATATGATGATGCAAAATCAGATCCAAACACTTGAAAAACTTTCAGATACTATTGTCTCCATCACATCCATACCTCATAATAAACCATTCACCTTATTTCACTTCATATTTTCCATTTACATTCACATCCACTTTCCATTTCTTTTTTTCCATTCATAACCCATAAATAAAAGAAAGAGGCTCATTCACATGCTTATTGCCTATTTCCATTTCTACTCTCCATTGCCATCTTCCATTTTCATCTCCCATTTCTTGTCATTTTCATTTTGCAAATAAGCCCTGCTTCAATGCAAATTATTGAGTCCATAGTCCTTTGAGTCTAAGTTCTTTGTAAAAACACCTTGAGGCTTGCATGCCTTAATGGCAAGTTCTCATGCTGATAAACAATGGGAATACATTAATGTCCCTTGTTCGTCAGATCTTCTAGGTGACTCGACATCGGCAAAATCATTCATACCTAGCAAGATGTGTTTGGGCATCTTGACTCTCATTGTTATCAATGGTGAGAGTTCTCGTGTTGACTAGTGGCATCCATTAATGGCCACTAAGTCAACAATTTCCTACTATGTTCGACATCAGAACATCTTTTCACATAGTAGGAATTGCGCCAATGAGTTTTGAAGACATGAAGACTATTATTTTCAGCATTTTGGAGCAGATTCAACAAGTTTTAGTAGGAGCAATAAAAAGTCATCTTATCTCTTTATCCATGACTCCTCTTGTTCAGCCACTTGAAGAAGAATATGATCAGAATTTTGCAGCCACCACACATACACAATTCATCCACATTTAAGGTAAGTGAAGGTATGTTGTTTTCTAATTTTTAATCATGTAATTCATTAGAATGCTAAAATTGTAACTTTGGAAAAATTCCTCACTCCCTTTTTTCACATTGTCATATCTTTAGTTGGGGGGAATGGACATCATTTCATATCCACATGTCATACACTATTACACATTTTCATTTCATTTCCACCCACATATACTTTCCAATCAACTATTGTTGCAACATGATTCAAAAAATTATATGCCTTGCAAATGATCAATTCATTGATGAAGTAATTGATTCTAAATGTTTTCATGAACTTTGATGCAACAAAGAAAATAAAGCATTGTTACACAAGAACCATTGCTAAAAAAAAAAATTGGTTGTCACACAAGAACCAACCATTAAAAAAAAAATAAAAAAAAATGTTGCAATCAAATGTATTATACTTTGCCAAAAAGAAAATATCAAGAAGCAAAGTTTGGAACGAATCTGAGAGTCAAAACTCATAAAAGATCAACTCATGGACAAATGAATTATTGCAATAGTTGCATGAGGACATGCAACAACTTCAGTTGGGGGGTATGTTGAATCTCAAAAGTGTTTTCCATATTCATACATATTTCCATTATGTCATAACCATTTAGCTCTTATTTCATAGCCATCTGACTGAAAACCCTACATCGAGTAACCATTTTCATAAATATATGGGTTAGGATCCTTGTCTTCCAAAGTTATTTATTTTATGTATTTAAAGTGAATTTATGATTAAAAACTAGAAAATTAACATAGTTTCATATATCTATACATGTGTTATGAGTTTTGTGACATGTGTAGGTCAAAATGAGACTTCTAGAAGACCCTTATGTGGCACTCTAAGGCCAAATTCGAATTTGGTTGGAGAAGATCATGGGATAATGAGGACATGTGTCTCATCTTCTTGTTGTATTGAAACTCTAAGAGGATATGTGTCTCATTTCCTTGTTGTATTGAAACTCTAAGAGGATATGTGTCTCATTTCTTAGTTGTGTTGAAACTCTAGAAAGACATGTGTCTTATCATTTTCTATTTTGATTGTAACTCTAGAGATGGAGGGAGAGATTCATGGACTCCCATTAATGAGATAACTTCTCATATTTTGTATAAATAGGAGAAGCTTTCTCCTATCATGGGTAATGAAAAAGTAGTGAAAAATAGGAGAATGAGAGAAAGGAATAGAGAGTCTTTTGTAACAAAGTTTAAGATGGAATGGGATGTAGATTTGTGAGTTTTTCAATAGAGAAATTCAGTTCTTTGATGTTGTTTTGATTACAACTTTAAGAAGTTGAAGAACTTCACCAAATTGGTAGTAGAAGGCCCCTGCTATCCAAGGAGGCTTCTACATGCTTTCTAGATAAGTAGTTTTTAATTATGTGTTGTTAGCTTTTAATTCATGTCTTGCATTATTTGTTTAACTAAAAGATCCTCATTATCTTACAACCATTCTTTTTCTTAAAAGCTCTTCCAACATATCAATATTAGATGAAAGAGATTTGGTTGTATTATGTTGAGTTAATTAGCATTTTCTGTTTTGCAATTAGATTAAAAGATCCTCATTATCTTACAATCATTCTTTTTCTTAAAAAGCTCTTCCAACATATCAATATTATATGAAAGAGATTTGGTTGTACTATGTTGAGTTAATTAGCATTTTCTATTTTGCAATTAGATTAAAAGATTCTCATTATCTTACAATCATTCTTTTTCTTAAAACGCTCTTCCAACATATCAATATTAGATGAAAGAGATTTGGTTGTATTATGTTGAGTTAATTAGCATTTTCTGTTTTGCAATTAGATTAAAAGATCCTCATTATCTTACACTAATTCTTTTTCTTAAAACGCTCTTCCAACATATCAATATTAGATGAAAGAGATTTGGTTGTATCATGTTGAGTTAATTAGCATTTTCTGTTTTGCAATTAGATTAAAAGATCATCATTATCTTACAATCATTCTTTTTCTTAAAAAGCTCTTCCAACATATCAATATTAGATGAAAGAGATTTGGTTGTATTATGTTGAGTTACATTTCATGTTCATTCGCAAGCTAGGATATCCATGGATTAGAATGTTCTGTTTTTCACCATTTTCTTAATTAGGGATAGAATTTACAATTACACTCTGTTTTGAGTCTAAGGTTTCCTTTTTTTTTTTTTTGACATAGATTTGATTTCATCTTTTGAACATAAGTACTAAAAAGACAAAACCCCCAAAAACATCAATAAAATACATACAATGAAGTAAGGAAGAGGTCACTTAAGCACATATAGTGCACCACACTTCATCAGTTTACTAGCCCTGGTTGATAATTTATGTTAGCAATTTAGGACACTAAATTGACTACACAGTAACTTGAGTAAAATCACACAAACGATGCTTATCAACATTTCCGTCAAGTCGGGAATTGTTGAGAACATCCATATTGGGGTGACTTGTTCTTCCAATGAGGTTTAGGTCTATACTAGCCTTTTTCGCGAGTTTCACGACGTCTTTGCATGGTCTTACAAAGAGATGCCCGACATTGATCCAAGTATAGTGGTGCATGATATTCCTACTTATCCTGGTGTGAAGCCTGTTCGCCATCATCTTCACCTTGTGCACCCTAGAAAGGCTGCTGCTATTAAGGGAGAAGTTGAAAAACTTCTTAAAGCTGGTTTTATCTATCCGATTCCCTTGACAGAATGGGTGTCCAATATCGTTCCCGTAGATAAGAAACATGGTACCATTCTTGTCTATGTTGATTACCGTGACATTAACCGTGCTTGCCCTAAGGATAATTATCCTACTCCTTTTATTGATCAAACCATTGATGACTGTGCGGGGAGTGAGATTTTTTCCCTTATGGACGGGTTTTATGGGTACAACTAGATTAAAATTCTTCCGACTGATCAACATAAGACCACCTTTATCTGTCCTTGGGGTAATTTCGCTTATAAAAAGCTCCCTTTAAGTCTGAAAAATGTTGGGGCTACATTTCAGCGAGAAATTTCATATGCCTTCCATGATATCAAGCACATTGTTCAGCCTTATCTAGATGACCTTCTGGCTCATTCAGCTAAGCGTAAAGACCATCCTGATCATCTCTGTCAGATTTTTCTTCGTTGTCGACGCTATAACATCTGGTTGAATCTGCATAAGTGTGTCTTCTGCATTGACTCCGGTAGAATCTTAGGGTTTATCGTTTCCAAAGACGGGATTCGTCTTGATCCACTGAAAGTTGAAGCTATCGTTAATCTCCCCTCTCCTTCCTCCTTACATCAGCTGCATAGTCTACAGGGAAAAGCCAATTTATTATGCCCTTTTATACCTAACTATGCCAAAGTGGCTAAAGGATTTACGCGATTATTGAAGCAAGGTGTCCCGTTCCTCTGGGATGGGATCGCCCAAAAGTCCTTCGATGCACTGAAGACATTGCTCGTCAATGCTCCTCTGTTGCATCCTCTGAATTATCATCGTGATTAATCCCTCTATTTGGCCACCATACTCAGCACGTTTGCCATGGTTTTGGTACAAGATGATGATGATGGTAACGAGCATGTCATTTACTATCTGTCTCGTAACCTTCTCGATACTGAAACATGATATGCACATGTCGAGAAGTTGGCGTTGGCTTCTGTTCAAGTAGTTCAAATTTTTCGTCACTACATCCTGTTGCATATAAAAATTGTGATTTCTGACTGCAACCCTATGACTTGTATATTGACTCGTCAATTGCTGGGGGGAAAATACTCGAAGTGGATTTTCATCCTCCAAGAGTTTGATTTGGAGTTTGCTACTGCTAAGTCGAAGAAGTCATTAGTCTTCGCCGAGTTAATCTGCTCTCTCCCTTCTGATTCCGCCTCGTCCGTTTATGAGGAATGCATTTCGGATGACGTGCTTTTTCTGATTAGCACCCTCGATCCTTGGTACGGTGATATCATCATATATCTTTAGACTTATACCTTTCGATCTGAGTTGACGAAGGATGGTCGTCGACACATCCATAATCAATCGCAACCCTATTGCATAGTCGGAGATACACTCTACCGCATCGGAGTTGATTCCATTCTTAGCTGGTGTTTGACTCTTGAGGAGGCTGAAAAGGCCTTAAATGATTGTCACAGTGGCGCCTGTGGCGGTCACATGTCTGGTTATGCTCCTGCACATAAAATTCTTCGTGCTGGGTATTTCTGGCCCACCATATTTAAAGACTGCATTGTTGCTATCCATAAGTGCCATGATTTCCAGATCTATCAGCGCAAGATGTGCACGCCGCCTTCCCATCTCCACCCTGTAATTACCGTTGGTCCCTTTGCAAAGTGGGGCATCGATTTTATGACGTGTAACCCTCACTCGGCTGGAGAGCATGCTTATATCATCGTAGCCGTTGATTACTTCACCAAATGGGCTGAAGCAATGCCTACATTTACGGCTGACCGTAAGACAACAACACAATTTCTATTCAATCATGTCATTTCTAAGTTTGGTGTCCCTCAAGCCATTATTACCGATCATGATTCCCATTTTAGGCGTTACATGGTGGTGGAGTTGACTTCCAAGTTGGGTCTACGTAATGACAGCTCAACGTCGTACTATCCTCAAGCCAATGGCCAGGTTGAAGCCGTGAACAAAGTTCTCGTCACTATGCTTCAACGTACGATTGGGATGCACAAATCAAACTGGCATCTCATGTTGTTTTTGACTCTTTGGGCTTACCGAACCTCAGTAAAGGATGCGACCAGATTCACTCCATTCCATCTTGTCTACGGTCTGGAAGCTACCCTTATGATTGAATGTGAAATACCTTTGCTCAAGCTAGCTGTTGAATTGCTGCCAAATACTTCGCTAGAAGAAGAGCGTCTTCTCTATTTAGAACGGCTGGACGAAACTTTCCGCTTTTTTGCTCTGGTCATTGAAGCATAGAAAAAGCGGGTCAAATCTCATTTTGACCAGTCAGTTTCCCCTCATTCCTTCATAGAAGGATACCTCGTCCTCTTGTACGACCAAGCTCACGAGAAGATGGGGGCAGGAAAATTTCAACCCATGTGGCATGGGCCCTACACTGTTAAACGTGTTTTGCGGAATGGGGCTTATGAGCTTTTTGATTATGAAGGTCATCCTCTGGTTCAACCCATAAATGGGTTGTATCTTAAAAAATACTATGCATGAGTCATTCGTGCATGTTCTTGTGTACATAGGTGTTCTTTTAATTTTTGTAGATTTTTGGCTTGGTGTGCTTTGCAAGTGTTTTCCTACTTATTGGATCATTGCTTATTGTGCAGATGTCTATTACCCCTTATGTCGGTTTCACAGATGGTGCTTCTCGTAGTACCCGGAACCTGTCTTGAGCAGCTTGGGTGTTTTATGATCCTGCTAGTGAGTTGATAGAACTTTAAGGTATCTGTCTAGGACGAACTACAAACAATGTCGCTGAATACAGTGCTGTTATTGAACTATTGACCGAGGCTATTACCCTCGACATTTGTGCATTGATTGTTAACCTAGACTCACAGCTTGTTGTTCTTCAACTTAATGGACATTATTCTATTAGAAACCCTCACATATTAAGGTTGTATTTGTGTGTTCGTTTACTGGAAATACATTTTGATTACATTACATATCAACATATTCCTAGACGAATGCATGCATTAACTGATAGAGTAGCTAACATTGTATTAGACATACATTTGTGTAATTTGTAAAAAATCATCATCACATGACAAGATCCGTATAGGAAAATAGATGTATATATATATATCGAGTGTTTGCATCCATGTGCATCATAAGTTCAAAAAATATGTATGTTTCGGTTACATCCTGAGACATCATGTCTCTTAAAACATATGCGGAAATAAAACCTAGGTGTCTACTTGGCGTGACGCTCATGATAACACGTCACTGCCCGTACAAGCCACCTCAGCAAGCAGTGAACACGGTTTGACACCCCTACAATGTGTCTTTGGTATGCACGAGGAACATCATTGAATCGCGCATAGTCCAAGATCCCACGAAAGATTCCCTCCATGTTGCGTATGATTTCCTCCTCCTCGCCTCCCTTACCATGAGGGGCCACATCAAAGTCACGAGGAATCCGTCGCGCTATCAGGGACATACCTGCAGGTCTCTTTGGGCCAACATCTGCAGTTACATGGATTAATGTCAGAACATGCATAATAAAAAAATCATAATACTCATAAAAAAAAATGAGTCTTACCCAGTACTTCATCCAAATCCTCTCATTTTGGGAGAGGGAGATCTGCATCACCAATGAAATTTGTGCTAGAGTAGGGCCAGTTCTCCACGGCAATCAGCTATCGGCGAAGCCACTCAAAGAACTTTGGTCTCCAACACATCTGTTGACTGCCCCCTGACCTTGACATCAGAGCTGCCCAACGGGCCATCCGTGGCTCGTGGGCTGGTGGTGTCGGAACTATTACCTCTTGATGCTGGAAGATTGGTAGTCGTTCCAAGATGAATGATACCAATATGGATACGTAGCCAAACTGATTCAACTTTGTTTTCTTGAATTTTTTCAGTTGATGCTTCATGTTGATTGTTATCGCCTTTGCCCAGTTTTAGAGGGTCGGTGCCATGCAATCTACAACAAGAAGTAGTTGTGTTTTTGTGGCCTTGTGCAGCGACTGCCATCCAACAACTCGTGTGATGGTGTGCAACACTACCTTTAGTGCCAAATCCGAAATATCTGGATGTCCACTTTTCCGCTTCTCGATCGTTTCCTTGCCCCTGGGCACACACTGTCAATAACCATACTCATGTTCTCCATTGAGGGCCGGGTGCCGGTCAGGATTTGTACTACCCCCCTCTGCGACAGTCCGGTTATGAAATAAACATATGAGACTTCAATCTCAATTTCCTGGTCGTGAATAATGAATTTTTCCTGATCAACGTCCCAGACACTGATCAAGTACTGCAACAACTCTAGTTGAGATCTAAGACATGGTGTCATAAAGAATTTATTGAGCCCACAATCTCTGGGAGCTTCCATGCATCTTCTATTGCCCATGGCTTCCTCATATTCTTCACTGTGTTCTCGTTCTTTCCATTCGATCACCATTTTGCCTTTTCACACCTGCAAAAACATCCATATGGTTGTCATTAGCCAAATCCAAATATTTTTGAATGATTAATTTGGGCCTCCTTGTTTAAAATTACATGCTAAATTAGGACGGTTGGCGCGGGTTTGTGCCTGATACCTGTGCCAACCGCTGCGCCCTAAGTTTTTCAAAATCTCCCACAGATCTACAAATTTGGGGTTGCAGGTAATGAAAGTATAATCAAAATGCAGAGAAGGATGTAAGCTCTTACATGGAACTGACGAATTCGAGATTGGTCTTTCGGATTGCCCGCTGTCAACGTCGCAAAATCATAGTGAAAAGGGTAACAAATTGCTCACAAGAGGTAAAAGTGAAAAGTAATTTATTGTTTACCACATTTGGCATTTTATGACTTTTTATAACCCTAATTAAGTTTTAAAGCGTATTTTTCGATTATTTCGCTATGTCATTTCGAGAAATGGGTTTTACGCGCGTCTCTTGTGCAGTGACAGGTTTTCAACATAATGAAGATGAAGTAACAAGTTGTATTTTATACTTTTTTGGACTCGGTAAAAACATGAAAAAGCCACTGTTGGAGTAATTTTTCAGCTCTTTTCTGACTCTTTAAAATTGAAAAGATTGCCGAGACTCTTGTCGTTTTGAACTCGTTAAATGGCTGCGAAATGATATCTACCCAGTATACGTTTACCCCTTTTTCAGGCTGGGATAGATTATTTATGAAAAAGGAATACCTTAGCCTATTGCGACTAAGAGGTTCTCCCAGACACAGTTTTCTACCTTTTCGGATCTGTGAGACCACCTATGAAAAGGGACTGCTGGAGTTTTCTTTTATGCTTCTTTTCAAACTCTCTAAACATGAAAATATGCCGAGTTCTTCCTTTTTCAAACTCATTAAAACCTAAATGACATCGGAAACTGTCACCATGACATTACTGAGTTCCTCCTTCCTAGGGCTTGTAAAATGTACTAGGATGCATTTGTCTGAAGGACAAACTTATATGACAAGCACATGCTATCCCCTTCAAGCTTGTTTTCCAAAAATAATTGGGGTACTCGCCAACAATGGTGGGGGAAAATGGAACCAGTTCTCAGTCGTGTCAGCAGTATGTCGCTCTTGAACATGACACCCATCTACATTCGTGTCGGGTTGGGGACATCTCATTTCGTCATTTTGCCTTCATGGGTTTGGGTAATCTGTTTTGACCTCTCATCTGCTCTTTGCCACACCATCATGACCTCAGATCCCTTGATGTCAAATACTGCCAAATCTAGTGTTGTGTGGCTGATATGTTCAAGAGAAGTTTATGTTTGCAGTTTTCAACCTCCCTCTGATCGTCTTTTTGGTCCCAATTCACTATCATCATGTTTATCTATCTCGTGTCGATAATGTGGGAAAAATTATGGCCCTCCTTCGAATAGATCACTTCCCGTCGACTTCTACTCATTATCCAGGAAGTTGATTTAGAGACTCCCTTCCGGTACCTTGGAGCTTGCATGCCTCAATGGCAAGTTCTTTGCATTCGACGACAGGTCCATGTCATTGGCCTTTGATCGAGTGATTTTGTGGGTGTTCGACGCCATATCATTGTTCAAATTTCGTGGATTGTACTAGTTGTACCTTGAGAGCCATTGTCATTATTGGTGGCTTCTCTCATGCCTGTTAACATCTTACATCATTGGCTGGTAATTAGGTGACTTTCTTGTATGTTCGAATTCAGCTCGCATATTTGCATGCTTGAATTTGTACTTGTTCAGGTTGAGATGGAGTGCAAGACTCTGGGTTTTGTCTAATAAGATCCAGGCTGCGAGATATTTTGGTTTATCATGACTATATTCATGAATCTTTTGTTTGGATGGTTGTGACCATACCCGAGTCTATTTTTTGATCCTTATTTCTAGATGGCTGCGCCCATGCCACATGTTCATGTATCAGAGATATCAGTTGTATTTGTACTTGTAGGTCTTCCAAAAATGGTGTTTGGTTTGAACGCGTTCTCATAAATCATTTCACTCCTCCCTCTCTCTTAGACCTCATGCTTTAGGGGGCATCTATTACGTAACATTTTGTCACCGTCCTTGCAATCCCCATCTCGCACATTGGAGGACCATTTATGTGACTTATATGAAGTGTCATGCCTCGCAAAAAGTACCATTGCATCCCTTTTCATAAGAAAAACATTTCCTCTGTTGAATTTTCTTGGAACAAACCATCAAAAACACATGCTTTTGGGTTGGAACTGGTAGGCAGTTATGGCCTCGCGCCGATAAAAGAAATTAACACTGGGCCTCGTGCCCATTAGCGCTCTGTCTCAATGAGCTGCCCACGCCAAGCTATTTTTGGAAAGTTTTTTAAATATAGAAGTGAATTTTCCATGCTAGCTACTTCATGAGTGAGTCAGCTTGGGTTGTTCGACTGAATAATGTCGAGCACCTTCCTTTGGCTTCTTGTTTCCTCCTTTTGGGGCAACCTCCCAAAGGATAAGGCCTCCCTTCCACCATTTGAGGGATCCCAACCTCCTCCTCTCCTTCTATAAATACATCTCTCTCACATAGATGCAGCTAGCTGAATAGGAATTGCTGAACATTTTGCTGAAACAGTATGATATAGCTGGTGTGAGATAGAGCAGAGAGATAGACCCCTATCAAGAGAGAGCTGAGGCTTATTGCCTCGCCATGTCCAAATTTCTCGACGAATGCTCTAGATGTGTTTTGACTAAACCTGTTGAAGGAGGCTGCGACGTCAAGGCTCCAGTTGTAATCTCTTTCTTTCTCTTAATATATACATGACTGATGTTTTGGTTCTCGTCTTGTGTTGATATGATTTATCTTTTGCAATACATTTAGTTCTCCTTGACTAATTAGCTAGTTAAGAATGTAATTATTGTCTTATATGCTGCTTTCATTCTTTGATCTTTGTGTAGGCACCTGAGTACCATTGCTGAAGGATCGCGACGTGTCAGGGCGAAGATTAGGAGATTACTGCTGTAGCTATGACAACCGCGTTGGATCACAAGTAGGAAAATCTATCCCGACTCATTTCATTCATTAACTAGGATTCGACACATTAGCATGTCCTCTTGTTGCTAGACCCAACCTAGGGCTAGAGGGATCACCTCTGTCCGTAAAGGGGATTTACCTACACAACACGGATACATCAACACCTTTGTCCTATTCATTCGAAGAAGGCCACCACCATTAAAACAGAAGTTGAAAAACTTTTACATGCTAGTTTTATATACCCTGTTTAGCTAATTGAGTGGGTTTCCAACATCGTTCCTGTTATGAAAAAATAAGGAATGATCAGAGTGTGCATCGATTAAATGGATGTCAATCTTTCTTTTACAAAATATAACTATCCTACTCCCTTTATCAACCAGATTATTGACGATTGAGCTGGATGCAAAATATTTTCGTTCATGGATGGATTTTGCGGCTACAATCAAATCAATATCTACCCAAAGGACCAATATAAGACATCATTCATCTGTCCCTGGGGCACATTCGCTTATCAGAATCTCCCATTTGGTTTAAAGAACACTGGGGGAAATTTTCAAAGAGCAATGGATTATTCTTTCAATGAAATCAAGCACATTGTTCAACCCTATCTAGACGATTTACTCACGCATTCACGAAACCAGACTGATCACTTGATGCATTTGAGAGCTATATTTTTACACTGCCGACACTACAAAATACGCCTCAATCCACATAAATGTGTTTTTTGTGTTGGTTCTGGTTGTTTGCTAGGATTTTTTGTCTTAAAAGAAGGAATTCAATAGACCCACTGAAGGTCCAGTCTATTCTTGATTTTCCTGCGCCATCAAATTTTCTTTAGTTATAGAAACATCAGGGAAAGGCTAACTTCTTAATGAGGTTCATACCCAACTACACCAAAATGGCTAAAGGATTTACTAAAATCTTGAAAAATGGGATTCCCTTCCATTGGGACCAAGTAGCGCAAGCTTCTTTTGATGCTATGAAGGCTACACTTGTCCGGGTGTCATTAATGTATTCCCCCAATTATCAGAGTGATTATTTCTTATATATCATTGCGACTGATACAACCATTGCTATGGTATTGGTCCAAGTAGAAAACGAGATAGAACATCCGATCTATTATTTGAGTCGTAATCTCAACGATATGGAAGTAAAGTATTCGTACGTAGAAAAGCTTACCTTGGCAGCTGTTCAAGCTGTCTAAAGATTTCACCACTATATCCTGTTCCAGAAACCATTGTCATTTTGGATCGCAACCCCATGACTTATATTTTATTACATCGATTACTGGGGGGGAATTATTCAAAATGGATTTTCATTTTTCAGGAATTTGATTTGGAATTCATCAAATCCAAGTCAAAGAAGTCTTTAGTTTTGGTTGAGCTTCTTTGTGACCTTCCCTCTAATAGTACTGCTACTACGTCGGAACCATCTATTCCTGACGAGCATCTATTTCTGATCGGCTTATCTGATCCTTGGTATGGAGATTTTATCATTTATCTCCAAACCCAAATTTTTCGTCCTGATACCTCTCGCTCTGACCAGCGATGTATTCGATACCAAGCCAAAGATTATATGATTGCCAGCGATACACTTTATTGTCGTGGTGTCGATACAATTTTAAGAAGGTGCCTCACTCATGAGGAGGCCAAAAAGTTTTTAAATGATTTTCATGCTGGGGCTTGTGGTGGACATTTTTCTGGATACGCTACCACGCAGAAGATACTCCGCGCCAATTACTTTTGGCCTAACATTTTTCGCGACTGCATCCTCGTGGTTAGAAGTTGTCATGCGTGCCAGATATTTGATCGTAAAATCTGCAAACCGCCAGCGCCAAGGCATCCTGTTGTTTCTGTGGGACCATTTTTAAAATGGGGCATTGACTTCATGACCTGTAACCCTCGTTCGTCTAGGGGGCATGGATATATTATTGTCGCAGTAGACTAGTTCACCAAGTGGGCCGAAGCAATGCCTATATTCAACAACATAGGACAAACAAATGTTTTGTTTTTCTTTAGTCATGTCATTTCACAGTTTGGGGTCCCACAAGTTATAGTCATAGATCATGGTTCCTATTTTCGCAATCATATGATGAATTAGTTGAGTGCCAAATTAGGACTGTCGCATGATATTTCTACTCATTATCCACAATCAAATGGACAAGTTGAGGCTATTAACAAGATTCTTAAACGAATGCTTCAACGAATGATAGGATTTCATAAATGAAATTGGAATTTAATCCTATACTCGGCCTTGTGGGCATACTGAACCTCAGTGAGAAACGCAACCAGATTTACCCCCTTTCAATTGGTGTATGGTCTGGAAGCTGTCTTTCCAATCCAATGTGAAATACCGTCGTTAAAACTTGCAATAGACTTGTTACCTGACACATTTGCTGAATAAGCGCATCTTTTTAATCTCATCCATCTTGATGAAACGTGTTGTGAAGCCCAATTGGCCAATGAAACGCATAAGAGACGTATAAAGACGCAATATGACAAGCATGTCCAACCTCGCGTTTTCTTAGAGGGTGACCTGGTCCTTCTTTATGTTCAGGAAGCTGATGTAATAGGTACAGGGAAATTTTAGACATTATGGCATGGCCCCTATATTGTCAAAAGAGTTCTTGCTAAGGGTTCCTACGAGTTGGTAGATTACGATGGAATTCCGTTGGCGCAACCCCGAAATGGGTTGTATTTGAAACGTTACTATGATTAAGCACGAGCGTAGTAATTTTTTATGTTATGTTATCACCCAAAATTTTTCAAAACATCATTGTGTCAACTCTGTTTTTTATCATGGTCTCTGTTGGCTCCCCGTGATTTTCTATATTGGCAAGAACAAACACTGCAGGGGCCACACCAGAACCTCTTTGGAATCATAGGACCTAGCCTTCCTAGATTCAGAGAGGGATCTCTCTATTTAGATTTTTTTACTGATTTATCTTTATGCTCTTTGTTTTAAGATTTTAGGCTAGTTATGAAGTTCTTGGAACTTGTTTGTTTTGGTTGGATTAAATGATAGATTGAAGGATTAATGGTGTGACTGATTGAGGAAATGTTTCAGCTGATCAAATAGACTGTGAGAAGACATAAATTCATTGGGAAATGGAGTCATAAAAGGATTTAATTGTTCATCAACTCTGCAAGGGCTTTCATAGGGCAAGCTAACTATATCAAATGGATTCTTTAAATTAGGTTGTGATATGAAACAATAAGAAATTGTGAAGGAAGCAAAGCTATAGTCAGTTAAGAATATTCTATCTCTACTTAAACAAGAAAAGCCTTTCAAAGTAACTATTTGGAGCAAGTCAAAGGGCAGGACAAACCATAATACTCTTTGGAAAAAATTTAATAAGCAAAAATTTTAAGACAACAATCCAGTAATTCAGGAACTACTTTCAGATAAAGAAAACATATAAGATAAAAAATAAGAGTGGTCTAAGATCAAACATAAAAAATTCTAATTTTCTTTTGACAAACTCTTAAAAGACTCTTCAAAGCAACATTTTAGGACAGTCCAGAGGGTAGGGCATACCTTAAACCTCATTGGTTCAGACTTTAATAAGTACACTTTAAAGAAAGATCTTAAAAACAATATCTCAAGTCTTACTCAAAGGAACATGGGTTCACCATAATTTCCTTGGTTTCACTCTATTGAATCATTCTCAAGACAACAAGCTAAGTATAACTAGAAGGCAATTAAGAATCTTCTAATCCAACCTATGCAGAAGAAAACATAAACATAAAGAATACAGACAGAAATAGGGTGCTGGAACAACAAATCCTAATCTAAAACTTCTGCTTCTTTATCAGAGAAAGATGAACATAATGGAAAACATAAGAAGAAACAATAACAATTAGGAAAAAATCATCATTGATATAGCTCAAGGATCCAGTGAAAATGCTTGTATTATTGATGATCAAACCAGTTACAATACTCCATGTACAACAGCTCTATGCAACTCATATTTTTCTTCAATTCAATCTAGCACTCCTCAATTAGCTCAGCAGCAAAAGTCAGTCCAAAAACCATCAAGTAACCAACATTTACAATGAGGCTCATATGCAATATTTATATGCAAAATGAGGGGGGCTGCTAGGGTAAGGTGTATAAATGTTATTTATTGTAGAGTTAATGATCTTTGACCTTTGAGACCATGTAAGGCCCAAGGCAAAAATATCTGAAAGAGTTACTCTAAATAATTAATCTATCTTAATTTCTAGGTTAATTAGTCTGAAATGTTTGAATTTTAAGGCCTAGTAATAACTTTGTAATAACTGCTAAGCTGCTTCAAAAATATCTCTGACTATACAGTAACTATCTGATGACTTTATTGGAAAGAAATAATGCTGGTAGGTGGCAAATTTGTCTTTGGAGAAGTAATTTCTCCTTTATTGAGTAATTCGAAGCTGTCTTTGGGTAATCTTCCTTGTTTAGTCATCAATATTCTGTATTAGGCCTTTAACCTTGATCTGCTTTAATATTATGCTTTACTGTCCTTTATCCTTTGTTCTGCTTTATGACTATTTTGTCCATCTATCTTCATCTTTAAGCCTTTGAATTTCATCTTTAATTACTGCTTTAAAGGGCTAACTCTCTGTTTTGTTCTTTAATCTTCAATTAGCTTTTTAACCTTCTGTTCTTCATTTTCCTCTTTGTATGTATCTATCATCTGTATGTATGCAGGGTTTCCTTCATGGCAGAAGGGTTTATAACCCATAGATGATCATGATTCATCAGTGGATTAACCCTTATGCAGGCTCCCCTGTTTCTTTTATATGGTTTTACCTCTTGGATCGTCATCCAAAGGTGTTAATTTGTCACCTTTTAACTGTGGGAGGGAATTTTTGGGCCTTTGTATGCCATTATACACCTACAAAAACAAAAAAAAATTAACTTAAAACCTGCGGGATGGGGTAAACTACGATTTTTTTGATTTTTGGGCATCAGAGGTGATTTGTGGAGGAACAGAGGGTGCAGGGGAATGGTCTTAGAGGTGGGTTTATGAGGAAAATGCAAGCGAAGGCGAGGAAATTTGAATTTTGGCATGCAGAGGAGAAAAACGGTTTTGCAATACCGCTGTGGTTTATCGCGCGGGTTATCGGTGGTAAATGGTTTTGGGCTGGGACTGCGTGATTCCACAAACTGGCCGCCACGTGTCCTGGGCTAAACCACCCATTTTGCGTGGATTGGAGTCGTTAAACCTCGACAACAAAATCCACGCGAAATGAAATTAGGACCGTCAGATCTCGACTGATGAGATCTACAGTGTGGGCAGCGTTATGAAGTGGGGTGCGAGTTTGGTAGGGGGGAAAGTGGAATATAGGTGACAGGTGGTGATTGGGGCACATATTTTTGAGTGGGAAGTGGGGCAGGAGTAGTGACATGAGCAATTTTGTCGGGTAGCGCGGGGTTCATTCAACGCGGAGTTTTGTTTATACACGGGGAGAGAAGATGACAATCATTGGATCAGGGGAGTGGGGCTCCAATCGATGGTGGAGGTTGGTCGGGGAAGGATGAAGGGGGGCGAAGGAAAAAACGGGCCCGCTTTAATATTTCAAGGGTTTGGGTGCCTTTTATAAGGTTTGCGGGGTTAAAATGAAATGAAAAGGTGGAGGTGTTTTTAATAGGGGGAGGGGCTAATGGGTAAGTAGAAGGTGGGGGTCACATGGGAGTGAAGGGGTTGGGGCTTAAGGCCAAAAAGGGCTTAAGGCCTTTTTATACAAAAGGTGGGTTTTTTGTATAAAAAACAGGGTTTTATGAGCCTTTTAAGGGTTCTGATAGGTTAGAAAATTTAGGATAAAACAATGTAAAAGGGGTTTTTACATAGTCTTAAGGGTTTTTAGGAGATAATGATGAATGAGGGAGGATTTTCAGGGTTTTTTGAAAGGAGAAGAAGGGAGATGAAATGAGGGTGTTAATGAAAGGATGAATGAGTCAAATAGGCCAAAAATGGAGTTTTCTTTAGAGCAGCAGGGTGAACATTTGAGGAGGCATAAAGATAGGAAATTTCAGTGAAAATAGTCATTTTTAGGATGATGAAGGCAGTGAGACCTCTAAAGATAGCTGATGGGAAAATGATGCTATCTTTAGGTTCTTGTAGAACATCCACAGTCATCTAGTGAAATCTGTAGAATATAGGAAAATAGCAGTGGCTCCAGCTGGGGAGGGCAACTCCTTTAGGATGTGTCAAGAACCTCCGAAAATACATCTCTAGAAGAAGTAGACCAGTGCCTTGATTTTCACTTTGAAAGAGCTCCTTTAGCTTGATGATTTACTGCTTTGAAAAAGTGATCTGTAGTATCTGAATCATAACATGATTAATTCCAACTCAACTTCTACCTACCCATCACACTAGTTCTAACATTTTTTCTTCTTCTTTAAGTGCATTTGGACTGGAAAATCTTTGAAATTTTTATTTTTGAAAACATAAATAAACTATCTATTCCTATCTTTATCTCTTCCAAGAGTTCAGTTTAAACTGTTGAACTCTTTTATTTTCTACCTAAAACTACTTGGCTGCCAAGATTAAACTGTTTGGCAGTCTTTATTCTCTAATCTAGAACAAAAAATTGAAAACATAACCAAATCAGAATTGGATAGTCTGATTTATTATAAGAAGTGATACTTTGTACAAATCTGCATACAGAACTTATTTTGCAGAACTTTCAACACAAAATCTTGGAGGGCTAAAATTTGGAATTTGCTTTTTTATCCCTCTCTTCTTTCTTGGTTCAGATTTTGATTTTTGGAACCAATTTATAATCTAATCTAGTCTACTGATAAGCCAAGTTTAGATAGTTTGGAAAATCTTCATTTACTAACCTATCAGCAGAAATTAAAATCATGGTTTTAATCAGGATTAGATAGTCTGATTAACCATGGTTGTGGAATTTGAAACAAGCTGCACACAATCATTATTTGCATAAAAAGGAAATATAGATAGATAAGGCTATGATTTGCCATTAATAATGCATCCTTATCTATCTCTTTGGTTATGTTTTGAGCATGTGGAACCAACATCTTTATAATTCCCTAATCTCTCCTTTTGACAAGTCAAGTCTAAAATAATCTTGACAATTATTGATTCTACTAACTTATCAACATAAATTTAAAGCATGTTCAGCCATGATTAGGCTAGATGACTGAACAAGGTATCATTTTGAATCAGTAGTGGCATTTAGACTTGCACACTTTCAGAAGTACTGTTTTTTGGGTATGGGGCTCTACATTTTCTTTTTCTGCCCTCTTTTTCTTTGTTTTTCTATTTTTTTTGTACTCATATTTTCTATGATTTTTTTCCTTTAAACACTGTTATATAAAATGGATAAAGCTTTAAACTTGACATTACTAATGGAAATAATGTTTGAGCATCCTGACATTGGCAAAACCTCCAAAAAGTTCTGTTCCATTCATTTCCTGTAAGAAAAATGCATTGTTGCCTCTGGCAGAATGGATAATATAGGGACCTTTCCACATATTTTCAAACTTACCATGTTTTCCTTTGTCTTCTCTCCTAGAATCCCATTTGAACACTTTGTCACCAATGTTGAAGTCATTTGCTTTTTTCCTTCTGTCAAACAACTTCTTGATATTTTCTTGCACTTGCTATGTTATGTTATAGACTTCCTCTCTTGTTTGCTGCAACTGTATGGTCTCATTTATCCTTCTTATTATGTCATTTTCTTCAGAGTGTACCTCCTGGATCAGCTTCATGACTGGCACTCCTAGGCTTGTTGGAAAAATTGCATCTGCTCCATAAAATAGCTGATAGGGAGACATTCTAATGGATTTCTTGCATGTTAACCTGTCAGCCCATAATGCACGTACTAGCTTGTTGTGCCATGACTTTTGATTTCCTTCCAACAAATTCTTGATGATGTTTATTAGACTTTTGATTGAGGATTCTGCCAACCCATTACCTTGAGGGTAATAAGCTGTGGAATGGCCCAATGTGATTTGATATTTGTGGCAAAAGTCCACCATCCTTTTGGATCTAAAGGCAGTTGCATTGTCAGTGATAATCTTTCTAAGACACCCAAATCTAGAAAAAATATGGTTTTCAAGGAATTTAATGATGAATAGATCAGTGGCAGTTCTGGATGGGATGGCCTCTATCCATTTTGTAAAGTAATTAGTAGCTGTGAGGATCCATTTACGTTGGGCAGATGAAGAAGGATGGACTTCCCCAATGAAGTCTAGGCCCCATTGTTGAAAAGGAGCTTCAACAGAGATAGGATGTAGAGCTAAGGGTAAGAGTTTTCTTTTGCCTTCAAAGATTTGACATTGGTGGTAGGCAATTACCAATTTATGAATATCTTGGAAGAGGGTAGGCCAATAGTAACCAGCTCTGAGGATTTTGTTTACAGATGTCTTCCAATAGAGGTGGCCTCCACATTCCCCTTCATGAAACTCATGTTTGATCTTCTCTGCATCATTCTCAGGCAAACATTTAAGCAATAGACCACTAGCATTTTTCCAATATAACCATCTATCTATGATGCAGTAATAAACAAATTTTAACTTCAGAAATATTTCCTTTGTTTTAGATAAACCAGGAGGAACATTAATATAGAAGAGCACATATAAAATATCAGCATACCAAAGTGAATTTAGCAATACTTCTTCAACAGGAGGGGCTGTGCATTCTTCTTGTTCTTCTAAAACATAAATCATGTTCATGTATAAGGCTTCGAGGTTTGATTCAACCATAAGTTTTGCAAGCCCTTGTCCCTTATCAGTTTAGTGGGTCTGATTTCCAAATGATATTCTAATATAACAACAATCCACTTACCTCTTTTGCCGTCAGGATCTTGTGTCAAAATGTCTTTGACAACTGTGTGTAGGATAAATGCAATGATGTGTGAGTGTAAAATGTAAAATCGAAGTCTTTCAAGGCTTTGATCAAGGCAAATTCCTGCTTTTCCATTATGTTGTACTTAAGAGGAGCATCTCTTAAAGCCTTGCTAAAAAATGCAATGGGCTGCTCTTGTCCTTTTATGTTTTTCTGAAGTAGGACAACAACAACTGTATGTTCTGAAAGGAGAAAATGAAGAAATCTTTTTTGAAATCAGGGCTAATGAGAACTGGTGTTTGAGTAAGTGCTTGTTTAACCAGTTCAAAGGATTGCTTTGCTTCAATGGTCCATTTAACTCCTGTTTCCCTTTTTAGCATGTTTGTTATGTTTCTAAGGAGTTCAGCTAAGTTTTGTATGAGCCTTGTTAAGAAATTAATCTTTCCAATGAAAGATTACAACTCTTTGATGTTTCTAGGATGGTTGACTTTCAATATGCCTTCAATCCTTTTTGGGTCTATTTTTATTCCCTCTTCAGATATAATATGTCCTAGAAGTTTACCTTCTTGGAGGCCAAATAAATTTTTCCTGGGGTTTAAGGATATACCATAATTTTTGCATTTCTCAAAGAATTTTCTTAAGATGAGAAAGGTGCTCTTCATCTGTTTTGGAATAGATAGTGATGTCATCTAAATATATCACAAGGAAGAAGCCTATCTCTTCTGAAAAATAAATATTCATGGCTATTTGGAATGTGGCACCAACATTCATTAAACCAAAGGGCATTTTCACATACATGAAAGTGCCCCAAGGTGTAGTAAAATTTGTTTTTAGTTGATCATTAGGATGTACCAGCACTTGGTTATAACCTGAAAAACCATCTAGCAAAGAAATTCTCTTAGAACTTACTACCCTTTGTAAAATATGATCCATTTTGGGCAAGGGATAGTTGTCCTTTAAAGAGGCTTTGTTTAAGTTTCTAAAGTCTATACAAAGCCTTATTTCTCCTATTTTCTTCCTCATAGATACAATATTGGATACCCAGTTTGAGTACCTTACTGGGACTATGATTCCAACATCATACATTTTCTTGATTTCTTTCTCAACCAGGGGTAATTGCACAGGGTTTATTCAGTGCAATTTTTGTTGAAAAGGTTTTTGATTTTCTTTGAGGGGTATATGATGCTGGATTATCTCTATATCATATGATTTTAAGTCCTCATAACTCCAAGCAAAAACATCAGAAAATTCTCTAAAAAGCTCAAGATATTTCAGTTTTATATGAGCTAGAAGTGTTTTGGATAATTTGATCATTTTGGGCTTTTCTTTACTGCCTATATTGCAATCTTCTACTTCAGTTTCAATAGGTTTATTTTTTGGTTTTTTGGCAACATTATTGAAGTCAAACAATTCTTATAAAGGCACTATTCCCTTTGGCAAGTTATCAGTGTGAGACTGCAACACTTCAAAATTTTCTTGTTCTAAATTAGTGCTCAGTTTTAATTTCTATGGGTGTTCTTTAGTTAACAGATTTGTATCAGTAATGTTTATATCAGAAATGTTAGGAGTTTCTTCTCCATAATATTTTTGCTCAGTAGGACAGTCTTCTTCATACTCTGAGTTTGAATTGATCATTTCAAACCCATTTCTGGACTGTAGGAAATCCTCTATTTGTTTATCTCCTTCAAATACTTGCCAATATTTGATATTATCAGGGACTGCTGGTCTATATTTAACTTGGACTGTGTATTGTTTTCTCTCATAAGGTTTTTGACATGAACTAGCAGCAAAGGCCAAACCATTGGCAAGAATGTTTTGGTTTCTAGGGACAAAGTTAAGTTCATATTTTGTGAATGTTTTCAAAAGGTCAACAACATCATCTCTATAAGCTTGTAATCTTGGATGCTTGGCAGTATATTCTCCATTCACTTGTTTGATAATAAATTCTGAATCTCCATGAATAGTTATCCTTTTGGATCCTAGTTTTCTCAATAATTATAGTCCTAAGAGAAGAGATTCATATTCAGCTATGTTATTAGTGCATTGAAAGTTTAGCTTGTATGAATGGCCCTCAGCATGATTATTTTCTGTGTTATGTACCCATATGCCTACTCCTGAACCAATTTTGCTACAAGACCCATCAGAACTCATACTCCAAAGAGGTTCATGTTCAGATTTTTTATCAAAGTCATTTTTGTCCTCTTTGGTCTGTTTATAATAGCTGCCACTATGTTGTTCTTTAGGGTCTGCACTATGTTCAATTTTTTCTTGTTCCTCATGGTTTCCATTGTGTTGAGGATTTTCTATTTGATTCTCATGGAAAGCACTATGTAGGTGACTGATTTGTTGCTTGGGATCCTCCTTCTGTTTGCTGTAATTTTTTGAATTAGCAAACTGTTTTGGCCTTTTCTCCTTTCCCCCCTCTTTTCCTATTATTAGTTTGTCATTTACTTCTCCTTGTTCATTAATATTTTCATCATTGTAAAGAATGAATGAGTCAAGGTCTGTATGAATAGAATAAAGTGGGGAGTTTTCTGGTTTTTCTTAACTACTAACCATATATTTCATGTGTGTTTCCCTATATAGTCTTCCTGGTTGAATAAAGACAGGGATAGTTGCATAAGTCATATCCATCTGTAGGGTACCTTGGAGTTTAGCACCTCATGAACTTGAAAGGAGCATGCCATATTTAGGAGGTATATCAGCCACTACAATGTCCATCACTAAGCTCTTGGCTGGTATTTGTGCTAAGTTCACACATAGATCTTTGATTAGGCCTAGACATTTAACTCTACTGGAATCAAAAGAGTATAAATCCTTGTATGGTCTAGTTATTTCAAGGCCCAGTCTTTCCATTACTACTTTGGGCATGAGGTTATGGGAGGCTCCTGATTCAAGCATGGCATTGTGCAGAATCTTATCATGGATGTTTAGACTGACATAGAAAGGAGGAATACCTCCCTCTTGAAATTTTCCTTCTACTTCTGGTCCAAACAGAAGCTCAGGTTTGTCATCAGTCACATTGACAGAATTAGTTTGTTCTCCTATGTTTAAAGCTCTCAAAAGTTGGGTTTTATATACATCTTGGGTGACTAACTCCGTTAGAGGAACAAGGATCTTGATTTTAGCAATTTCACTCTCTATGCTAAAAGGTATCTGAGTTTTTAACATGTTTAAATCAGCCTTCTTAGTCACTATTTTTTCAGCAAAATCAACTTGCTAGTTTTTATTATGGACAACAGTTAAAATAGTTTTACTAGGAGCATTATCTGAGTTTCTAGTGCTACTTTGATTATCACCAGGTTTGTCATAATTTTGAGTGTTTTTTCCTTTGTTTTTATCAGTACTTTCAGCCATTGTTTTATTGTTTTCTGCTGTCTTTTTAGGAATGTTTTCAGGATTGTTCCTAGCAGAAATTTCAGAGGTTTTCTTTTTGGGAGTGTCTTGACTCTTTTTACTCCTAAGGTCATATTGTTTGTGTACTTCCATTATAGCATTTTCAAAGCCTTTTTTTTAATCTTCAGATTTCTGGCTTTCCTCATCATAGGGTGGGTATATGCCTTGTTCTTCCTTAGTGAGGAAAACAATATCCTCATTGTTTACTCCCAATAAGTTTATGTGATCTCCCTCTGTCTCTTCAATCACTCCATCATCTTCATCAGCACAATTTTGCTGGAAAGGAGGTTTGACTTGTTGATCAGGGCATCTTTGTCTTATTTGAGGGAGATTCCTTCTAAAGTTTTGGTTTTGATTTTGATTTTTATTTTGAGGAGTTGTTTCATTCTCTTTAGGATAAGCTCTCTCGTTCATGTTTATTCTCTCCATCATCCTTTTCATGGTTCTAACAAGGCTATCAATTTTGGAATTTGATGTGGAGGGTCCAGCTTCATCTTTGTAGGTAACCTTTTTCTCTATTTTCAATCTAGCCCTTCTGGAATTTAGGTTAGCTTCTACACTTACTGCCCCTTTCTGCATGTCTTCTAATGTGAGGGGTTCTCGCTCCCTTAATTGATAACACATGTTTGGGTCAAATCCTTCAGGAAAATTTATTAAGGCTAAGCCTCGTGGTGGTTTCATTTTTGGAGGGAGTGCATTATAAACACTATTGAATCTAGTGCAATAATCTTGGATGCTCTCTCTAGCATTCTTTTAAGATCATTGTATTCTGATCGGATTTGTAGGGGTTTTCTCTTGACTTCCCATTTGTTTAAGAATAATTGATGGAAAGCAGGGAGGTCATTGATACTATTATGGGTTAAGGCTTTAAACCATTTTCTTGCTTCTCCCCCTAAACTTTGAGCAAACATTCTAAGTTTAACAGTTTCATCATCTATTTCTTGTCTATCAAAGTAGTAATTCATTCTATCCACATGTTGTTCAACTATGGTAGGACCACTAGCATCATATAATGGAATCTTGGACTAATAGTCTGGTGGCAGAACAAATAAAGGTAAAGGAAGGACTAAGGGAGCATACCATGCTGCCATGATATGGAATTGTGGAAATAGTGGAGGATTAACAAGTGGAGGAAGGTGATGAAGTGGAGTGGTTTGAACAGTGGGTGTATGTATGGGTGTAGCTAAAGTACTTGGACTAGTTAAATGATGTTGACCAGATCTAGGATGAGAGAAGCAAAAGTTATGGAGAAAAAGGAGATCTGGAGGAGTGGAAGGAGAGGCTTCCCTACTACTACTTTGTTGTGGGTCTACAAGCTCAAGGTTTATCTCGTCTATACCACTTTGTGACTTGGTTCTAGATAAGATTTTTATATGAGGTAAGTCAACTTGGGTATTTTGCAAGTTTATAAGGTTTTCAGGAATTGGACTTGCTCTTAAGATGGGTCTAACAATAGTTGGATTCTTAGATGTAGGATATTTCCTAAGAATGCTTTAAGGATTGTCAACTATTGCAGGAGGATTTGGGTCAAGATGGGATCTAGTGTGGATCCTTCTAGAAGCCAGGACTTTGGACCCAACAAGTCAGAAAGGTTTTTAGAGATATAACAGTCTTAAGACAAAAACCAAACTGTAAAAGAGATACTTAATCCACAAAGTATTATTGACTGGGTATTATTGAATGTTTTGATGTAGGGTAAGTTTCCCAGTGGAGTTAATGGAAATTTGTGGAGTCACTAGGTGGATAATTTTTACTTGTCTTATAGGATTGGTTGTTTTCCACCATCAACAATCAGGAACCAATCTTGGCTGACACTTGATTCATTTTAAACTAATGAGGTTTTTTGAGTTTTGAGTGCATCTGAAATGTTTATTACTCAATATTCCCCAGTATGGTTGCCACTATGTTGGCTCCCTATGATTTGCTAGATTGGCAAGAACAAACACTGCAGGGGCCACATCAGAACCGCTTTGGAATCCTAGGACCTAGCCTTCCTAGATTCAGAGAGGGATCTCTCTATTTAGATGTTTTTGACTTATTTATGTTTATGCTCTTTATTTTAAGATTTTAGGCTAGTTATGAGGTTCTTGGAACTTGTTTGTTTTGGTTGGATTAAATGATAGATTGAAGGATTAATGGTGTGATTGATTGAGGAAATGTTTCAGCCGATCAAATAGACTGTGAGAAGACATTAATTCATTTGGCAATGGAGTCATAAAAGGATTTAATTATTCATCAACTCTGTAAGGGCTTTCATAGGGCAAGCTAACTATATCAAATGGATTCTTTAGATTAGGTTGTGATATGAAACAATAAGAAGTTGTGAAGGCAGTAAAGCTATAGTCAGTTAATAATCTTCTAGCTCTACTTAAACAAGAAAATCCTTTCAAAGTAACTATTTGGAGCAAGTCAAAGGGCAGGACAAACCGTAATCCTCTTTGGACAAACTTTAATAAGCAATAATTTTAAGACAACAATCCAGTAATTCAGGAACTACTTTCAGACAAAGAAAACATATAAGATAAACATTAAGAGTGGTCTAAGATCAAACAGAAACAATTCTAATATGCTTTTGACAAAATCTTAAAAGACTCTTCAAAGCAACATTTCAAGATAGTCCAGAGGGCAGGGCATACCTTAAAACTCAATGGTTCAAACTTTAGTAAGTACACTTTAAAGAAAGATCTTAAAAACAATATCTCAAGACTTACTCAAAGGAACATGGGTTCACCATAATTTCCTTGGTTTCACTCTATTGAATCATTGTCAAGACAACAAGCTAAGTATAACTAGAAGGCAATTAAGAATCTTCTAATCCAACCTATGCAGAAGAAAACATAAACATCAAGAATACAGACAGAAATAGGGTGCTGGAACAACAAATCCTAATCTAAAACTTCTGCTTCTTTATCAGAGAAAGATGAACATAATGGAAAACATAAGAAGAAACAATAACAATTAGGAAAACTTCACCATTGATATAGCTCAAGGATCCAGTGAACATGCTTGTATTATTGATGATCAAACCAATTACAATACTCCATGTACAACAACTCTATGCAACTCATAGTTTTCTTCAATTCAATCTAGCACTCCTCAATTAGCTCAGCAGCAAAAATCAATCCAAAAACCATAAAGTAACCAACATTTACAATGAGGCTCATATGCAATATTTATATGAAAAATGAAGAGAGGCTGCTAGGATAAGTTGTATAAATGTTATTTATTGTAGAGTTAATGATCTTTGACCTTTGAGACCATGCAAGGCCCAAGGAAAAAATATCTGAAAGAGTTACTCTGAATAATAATTTTTGTCTTAATTTCTAAGTTAATTAGGCTGAAATATTTGACTTTTAAGGCCTAGTAATAACTTTGTAATAACTTCTAAGCTGCTTCAAAAATATCTCTGACTATGCAGTAACTGTCTGATGCCTTTATTGGAAAGAAATAATGCTGGTAGGTGGCAAATTTGTCTTTGGAGAAGTAATTTCTCCTTTATTGAGTAATTTGAAGCTGTCTTTGGGTAATCTTCCTTGTTTAGTCATCAATCTTCTGTATTAGGCCTTTAACCTTGATATGCTTTAATATTATGCTTTACTGTCCTTTATCCTTTGTTTTGCTTTACGACTATTTTGTCCATCTGTCTTCATCTTTAAGCCTTTGAATTTCATCTTTAATTACTGCTTTAAAGGGCTAATTCTATGTTTTGTTCTTTAATCTTCAATTAGCTTTTTAACCTTCTGTTCTTCATTTTCCTCTCTGTCTGTATCTATCATCTATATGTATGCAAGGTTTTCTTAATGGCAGAAGGGTTTATAACCCATCGATGATCATGATTCATCAGTGGATTAACCCTTATGCAGGCTCCCCTGTTTCTTTTATATGGTTTTACCTCTCGGATTTTCATCTAGAGGTGTTAATTTGTCACCTTTTGACTGTGGGAGGGAATTTTTGGGCCTTTTTCTGCCATTAAACACCTGCAAAAACAAACAAAAATTAACTTAAAACCTACGGGATGGGGTAAACTGCGATTTTTTTGATTTTTGGGCATCAGAGGTGATTTGCGGAGGAACAGAGGGTGCAGGGGAATGGTCTTGGAGGCGGGTTTATGAGGAAAATGCAAGCAAAGGTGAGGAAATTTGAATTTCGGCGCGCAGAGGAGAAAAACTGTTTTGCAATACCGCGATGGTTTATCGCGCGGGTTATCGGCGGTAAATGGTTTTGGGCTGGGACCACGTGATTCCACAAAATTACCGCCACATGTCCTGGGCTAAACCGCCCATTTCGCATGGACTGGAGCCATTAAACCTCGACAGCAGAATCCACGCGAAATGCAATTAGGACCGTCAGATCTCGACCAATGAGATCTACGATGCAGGCAGCGTTATGAAGTGGGGTGCGAGTTTGGTAAGGGGGGAAAGTGGAATACAGGTGGCAGGCGGTGATTGGGGCGTGGAGTTTTGAGTGGGAGGTGGGGCATGGGTAGTGACGCGAGCAATTTTGTTGGGTAGCGCGGGGTTCATTCAACGCGGAGTTTTGTTTATACATGGGGAGAGCAAATGACAGCCGTTGGATCGGGGGAGTGGGGTTCCAATCGACGATGGAGGTTGGTCGGGGAAGGATGAAGTGGGGCGAAGGAAAAAATGGGCCCGCTTTAATATTTCAAGGGTTTGGGTGCTTTTTATAAGGTTTGCGGGGTTAAAATGAAATGAAAAGGCAGAGGTATTTTTAATAGGGGGAGGGGATAATGGGTAAGCAGAAGGTTGGGGTCACATGGGAGTGAAGAGGTTGGGGCTTAAGGCCGAAAAGGGCTTAAGGCATTTTTATACAAAGGTGGGTTTTTTGTATAAAAAACAGGGTTTTATGAGCCTTTTAAGGGTTCCGATAGGTTAGAAAATTTAGGATAAAACAATGTAAAATTCGTTTTTACATAGTCTTAAGGGTTTTTAGGAGAAAATGATGAATGAGGAAGGATTTTCAGGGTTTTTTGAAAGGAGAATAAGGGAGATGAAATAAGGGTGTTAATGAAAGGATGAATGAGTCAAATAGACCAAAAATGGAGTTTTCTTTAGAGCAACAAGGTGAACATTTGAGGAGGCATAAATATAGGAAATTTCAGTGAAAAATAGTCATTTTTAGGATGATGAAGGTAGTGAGGCCTCTAAAGATAGCTGATGGGAAAATGATGCTATCTTTATGTGCTTATAGAACATCCACAGTCATCTAGTGAAATCTGTAGAATACAGGAGGATAACAGTCTCAAAATGGGTTTGAAAGTCATTTTAGGTTTTGGTTAAGGGTAGGTTAGAGTTTTTATAAGTGTAAAGGTCACCATTGAATTCAAATAAAGTCTTTAGAGGTCCATTCCATGATCAAATACTCACATTTTACATTTAGGGTTCATTCCATAAGGCTTTGGGTTAAATTTCTGCAATTAACCAAGAATCCTTCGTTTCGTAGCGCCGATAGTTCAAAAAAGAGGATTTGCGCCACGAAAGCGCTGATACTTTCGTAGCGCAAACTGTGAAAAATACACTGTGGGCACTACGAAAGCGCGGTTTCTTAACCGTTTTGTTAATTAAGCCAAAATCTATCAGAATCCGTTGGGGAATGATATGATAGGGGTATGGTGAGTCAGTTAGTTATCAGATTCAAAGCACTTACCTGTCTCACAGTCATCATCGTCATGATAGGGCATGAATGAGGCATCATTCAGTTATGAGATGAGATTTCAAATTCAATTTTTTTCCTAATTTGGTCATTCTCATTTTCATTTGCCTCCATATGAGTGTCTAAGCTTTGAAGCAGTCAATCTAAGCCCGTGGTTACTCTATATAAAGGCTATCTTCACCATAATCAAGTGAGGCTATTCATAATCAAGCAAGGCTGTTTCATATCCCAATCAAGCGAGGCTGTTTTACAGATTCAAGAGTAGCTGAAAATTTTTTCTAAGAAGCATGGCAGAGGAGAAGAAAGTCCACAAAGGGGGACATTGCTTAAGATATGAGCCTAAAAATGTGAAGGCTATAATTGAAGATCAAACAATGATGGAGGCTTTTATCAAAGCAGGTTGTCTCCGGTTTTGTGAAAAGCTGCAAGGTTGCCACACACAGGTGTCTAAATAATTTTCCTTACACTTCAGTGGAACAATGACCAAAATTGGGATGTTAAATGTGCCAGTCACACCTGAGATCATTGCTTCTGTGACAGAAATACCAAGGTGGAAAGAGACTTGGTTTTAAGGTTTTAAGTTTGACATGGAACCATGCAAGGAATTCATGAAACTTGAGTATGTAGATATGGACCTGAATAATGCAATACCTAGAAGTTGTATCAAAGACACCTGTGCCAAGCTGTTGTTCAACATTCAAAGATACTTTACATGTGAAGGCAGGTACCATAAAGTTTATACTTATCATTTCAAGCTGCTTCTGCATTTCACATGTATGATATCACTAGATTTTCCCTTTTACTTGCATAGGAGCCTTGCCAAAATGGCTGATAGAGTACAAGCCAAATATGATGGTTTTGAAACATCTTTGTTTCACCATGGTTTGATAAAGTTATTGGTTTTGAATGAGCTTCAGAAAATAAGTAGGGATTGGTCTTCCATTTTGTTTATGATTGGATTTGAAATGGAAACCCTAACCCCAACTAGAAACCCTAAAACTAAAGGGACTCCTTCACCACCAGTAGCAGAGTCTAGTCAGCTTGTGGTTGCAAAATAAAAAAGGTTTGTAAAGTTGAAACCAAGGAAACAAGTTGAGAAAAGGACAGAGAAGACAAAATTTCTTGTTGCAACGACTCCATCACCTGCAAAATAGAGGTCAAAAAGTGTCAAAGAGGCAAAAAAAAAAAAGTGGCCGGCAAGCAGGAAATTAAGAAAGTGACAAGAAGCCAAGCAGTGGCATCAAAGGGAAAAAAAATTGATTCAGGTACAAAGGACAACTCAGTGATAAAGGGAAATTTATATGACATCCTTCATGCAATTGATATAGTGGAATCACCCATTGTGCAAGCTGATTTCATTGGAGTAGATGAACATAAACAAAAAAATGTTAAGTCAGCAAAGAAACTTGAATTTGAGGGTGAAAATGCAACCTTTATCTTTCAAGCAAGGAAAAATTTAACTAGGCATGCTAAGAAGCTCAAGGAAGGCAACAAGGAGGTCTTAGAAACCATTGAAACAATCAAAGTCCCTGAAGAGGTGGTTGACCTTTCATCACCAGCAGTAGAACATGCAGCCATAAGAATAATGAAGGAAAAGGAAGAAATGAAAGAGTGTCAACATTTTGAGGAGAAATTGAGGTTAGAAAATCAAGAGATTACCATGATGAGAAAGAGGGCTAGAAAGCATATTATTGAGAAAACTGAGTTCAAAAGAATGAAGGCAGTATGGGAAGGCCAAACTGGTTCTAGGTCTGAAATTCCAAGTAGTGCAGAACAATTTTTTACATGGACAGTTCCAGCCATTAAGGAAGAAAAATTTGTTAGAGTAATAAATACTCACTTGATAGCCAATAATCGAAGACTAAGAGATCAAGTAGAGGATTTGGAGTTGCAGCTGAAACTGACTCAGGATGAACTAAAAAACAAAGGTACAGAATGACAAATTATTAAAAAGTCAAAGGATAAATCAAATGGAAAATGAAGAATAAACCTCATGAAAATTGTGTTTTTAGTTCATATGACTTTTTGTTTTGATGAAACCAATGGTATTATGAAGTTTTGGAACATTTTTGGTTTGAATTTTGAAGAAATCTGGACAAAACTGCTCACTCAGCAGTTTCGTAGTGCAAACAGTGCAAAAAGGGTGAAAAGCGCTACGAAACTGTTGTAGTAGATTTTTTCACCCTTTCTCACAAGGTTTTGAAGGGAAAATGTGTGTATGATGACCTGAAATTGCTAGGGAAGCTCTATTAAGTGATAATGAAGATAAATCTAAAAAAAGAAGCCAAAATTTTGAAGGTAAAAGGTTAAAAAGGCTGCGCTACGAAACTGTGTTGTTTTCGTAGCGCATGTCTACTTCTGCTATTTTGGACAGTTTGATGGTGGTTTTGTACAGCTGGCACTTAAGAATGATTTTGGGCAGGTGTTATTTCAGTTCTTGACAGTAAATAACCTCGAAGTCATGGGTTCATGATGGTCAAAGTGTCTCAAGAAAACAAAGGACCCTATGCCTAGAAAACAAGGGACAGTTTCCTAGTTTAATATAGATCAACATTGAGGTCATAAAGTGTTGGAGCTTATCATCTGGATTTGACCTTATGGGAATACAGTTGGAAAATGATGTAATCTAGTTTAGATAAGGCTGTTATGAGTAGAGTTAAGGAGTTTTAATCCTATTTGTATTAGGACTGTTCATTGGGTTTGCAGCTGTCATTTTGTAATAAATACCATGTGATATGGTTAGGCAAGGTGTCAAAATGTAGGAATTCGATGTATCTAGCTCAGGATAAGGTTATCCTACGTTGTAAATTATCTATAAAATATGAAGAAGTCAAAATGATAAGGGTTGGACATTTTTTAGCAAAAAGACTGTGTTTATTGTAAGTGACTGGTTTTCATCTTAATACAAATTTTTCTACTTAGCCAACTCAAGATTCATAAAGAGTTCTAGTGTGTTCTTGTTCTAATGGCATATTTTTACTATCCTATTGTAGTGGTGTTTGCTTATGTTACTCAAAATTCATCTTAGATGCTCTAACTTCCTTCATAGACAAACTGACTGTGTGTTTTACAGTTTCACATGTGTATCTCTTGACTTGAACTCTGATATGCCTTGACTTCCATGCTAAGTAGATTGTTTGGTTTTACTGAAGCTATTTTGACTCCATAAGCCCAATGTGTACTTGCTAATGTAATTTACAACCAATATCTATCATTTATCTGCTTTTTACCCCACATAGAGTTAGCCATCTATATTTATATCAAAAATCATTAACCCTTGAGAGAGCCCTCTCAGGTTGAGGAGGCTAAGCCTCAATCAAAAGATTGGTTTCAAACAGTTACATAAGATTTATTTGATTGGCAGCCTATCAGGTCTGATTTTGTGATAACATATTATATTGTATATATATGATGTTGATTTTCATTTACTGTCTTAGTTTGTTATTTAGATTTTTCTTGCAGTTAGTAATCCGCTTTACATTTCATCACATCTGTCTGAATCTTTGGAACCATTTGTTGGGTATGTTGATGGTGCTAGTCGTAGTACACAGTATCTATCCTCTACAGCGTGGGCAATTTTTTCTCCGAACGAAAAGTTACTGAGTTTTCAAGGGATTTGTATCAGTCGATCTACAAACAATATCGCTGAGTATAGCGCTTTGATGGAACTTCTCTCTGATGCCATTTCATTTGGTATTAACCGCATCATCATAAGGTTAGACTCACAACTTGTGGTATTAAAACTTACTAGTGTTTATACTGTTAGAAATCCAACACTGAATCGTATGTTCCTAAGAGTTCGAATTTTGGAAAGACATTTTGATTTCATTCAATATCAACACATTTCCAGAAACTTGAACACATTGACTGATTCTTTAGCGAATTATGTTATAAACATACATTTTCAACACATGTAAATATATATTCACATAATTGATTAGGATTTCACAATAAACATAGGAAAACACTGAAATCAAATAGATAGATAGTTATAGGTTTTTACAAAATTTGTGCACAAGACACATTGGTCATCTAACCTCAAAAATGTATACAACATGTCAAAAGTAAACTAGTGGTGCTCATGATAACATGCTACTAATCTAGCTTGTTGGTGTCCCGTGTTTTGATAGTTTGGAAAATCAAAAGACAAGGCAACATCAGAACTAATCTTTAGAGTCCTAGGATCTAGTCCTCCTGTTCTCAGAGAGGGATCTCTCGAATGTTTGTTTGCAAAGATTTATCTCGTGTGCTTAGAATATGGATTTTAGACTAGTTATTAAGTGCAGGTGTTTGTTTTTTTGTTTGGTTGGATTGATACAACAGAACATGAAAGGCCTAGGAAAGATATATAGGACAGAAAAATATCTGGTTCATTAGGCAATGGAGTCAAGAAAAGGTCATAACAAACTCATCAATGGATATGGGATATCAAAGGGAAAATATAACTTGGCCACAGGATCCTTTTGTTTTTGGAATGAGATGAACATTAATGATTTTGAAAGAGAGATTTAATTCTCAAAAAAGGGAATTCGAAAGCATAATTTGAACAATAAAGAGTTCTTTGATAGACAAGGCTAACCATAAATTCTACAAATCACACCTTTAAGAAAATAATGATTTAAAAACAACTTTTAAAATGAAATCTAAGATTCGGGGAACACCCTATTTCCTCAAAGATTTTATTTTAAATGAATTAGAAAACATAAAAGATTCACTGATAATTGCAGTCATAGAAGAGGGAACACCTAATACATCTATGATTACAACTATAAAAGACCTTCAAAACAACTGTTCAAGCAATGAAAAAGGGCAAGATCGTAACAGACCTCTTTGAATAACTTAAAACAATGGTACTTCAAAGGGAGACTTCAATAAGAGCTTTCAAGTGATAGCAGACAAGCAGGGAGAACCATAAATCATGCTGAAATCAACTATTTGAGCTATTATAGAAATAAACAAGCATGAGGACTAAAGAGAGAGATTGAAGACTCTAAAATACCTTAGCAGAAGAAAACATAAAATAGTGAAGGATGAACAAGTCTAAGGTGCTTCCAGGATTCATTTCTTAGCCTAATACTTTCTATCCTACTGTAGTAAGAAATTTTGGAACAGAATGAAAACAGGAGAAAACAATAAACAGTTCAAAATACTTCACCAACAGCGAAGCTCATGGATCCAAAGATAGAGCCTTCACAGTAACGAGCATGCAACAATATCATCAAGGCTTCCAAGACTTCAATTTGTTCTTCAAATTCAACAGACTATGTATTTATTTCAGAGAGTTTCAATATTACAACTAGTGATCAACCAACAACCAACCAACAACTCACTCATCTTCTGCAGAAGTATATATAGAAGAATGAGGAGGTGAGATCTGATAAAAAGATCTCCAATTACAATTAATACAGATTTAATGACCTCTTGGCCTTTGAGGGGCTCAATGAAGAAACTTACATGGGTGTACTCGGTATTAAATGTTTTTACATAAAGTTTAAGCTCAGTGGGAACTTTTGTTGACCTTTGATGCTCTGTGTGGCGTCAAAGTACCTCTGCAGATGTTTGTCATTAATTTCCTGGGCAGAGTTTCCTCTTGGCTGTGTTGTGAGGCAGATATCCGGTCCTGATAAATAAATTCAGCCTCTGATTGAATGCTTTGAGGTACAGGTGGAATTTCAGTAGCTGGGAGGAATCAATTTGCCTTAGATGTGGCGGTGGAGGCTTTCCTGCTGATGAAAGCCCTTAAGATTTTCTTTAAACTATATTTTAATTGGGGATTAGGCTTTTGATAAACATTCTTAGCCGTGATCCCCGCAAATCTGTCTTCAGTCTTCTGTCTTGATATATTTTTGCCTTCGGCACTGATACTCTTTGATTTGTGTCTAATTCACTGTGCTTTGCTGGTATGCAGGGTCGCACAAGGATGATATGGCATCAATGCCTCGCGGATGATTGATGAAACGTGAATTTTAAACCCTGTGAATGATTTTTGTATAACAAATCGAAGGTGGGAGGATCATCATCCTCTACCTTCAAATTTTCTTCATACATATTGGAAAATCCATTTGAACCCTGCAACATACGAAAAATATTAGAAAATCCTGCATTTATAGGTTTATTGTTGCGGAGGACGTGTGGGGGAAGCGTGGCCGTTGGATGGCATCATCCAACAGTCGGGATTGATCGGGAGAAGTCATAGAGAGACGGAAGAATTGTTTAAATCAGAGCCATCGATCGCGCAAAGATCGACGGTTGGGAACAGAAACGGAAAGTCAAAGCGAAAGATGTTGACTGGGTGATCGAATCAGGGTGATGAAATTTGGGCCGTCGATCTGCAGATCAGATCGACGACAGAGATGCTCCAATGACCGCATCGTAGCTCGGTTAACCGTCGGGCATCTTCGGTGAGCGATAGCCATTGGATGGGCGGCCTCAAATCAGACGGCACGCATCAATATCGCGCCGAGTCCACATTCGAACATTAACACGCGATGGACGACGGTTTTATGAACAGTGCCCAGGACACGTGTCGGCCATCGTATGGAATCGTTGCCGATCGGGAGAAAACCACCCTCGCCCAAAGGCGGTGTGATGAATACCGCACGGTTTTTGGAATGGTGAGTGGTTGGCGGGGACCATCGGGCTGATGGACTCCACGCCGTCGATCTGCAGATCAGATCGACGACAGAGAATGATTTACAAGTTGGACCGGCGGAAGACTTTAGAAAATAATAAATCCAACATTTTTAAATAAAACTAAGGTTTTGAACATTGGGCGGAGATAATTAATTAAAAAATGAATAAGCGCCCGGAAGGTTAGCACTTGGTTCTAACACTAAGACGCATGGAGGGGAAAGGCTAAAGACTTAGCCCGAGGGGGCTTAAGTCCATAATATATAAAAATATGATTTTTAATGGTTTTTCAATAGTTTTCAAAGGAATTTGAGAGTTTCGATAAGGCTAAGAGGGAGTCTTAAAACCTTATTAAGAGATTTTGAAGAAGGGGAAATGGGAAAAACATGAAAATGAGGGATTTTCATGGGAAATGGAGGGATCAAAACTGAGGTTATTTTTGGAAGAGGGGAGAAAGGGAAATGGTTCTTGCAACAGTATTCTTTCTTGGGAAACAACAGGATTTCTGAATGGGGAAATAGGCACAGTAGTGAATATTGGGACAGAGGCAGGAGGCCTTCAAGAGTCTTCAAGAGCCAACACTTTTTAGTCATAAAATTTTTTCCTTGAAGGCTCCAAAGAGTTTTTAGCCAGCATTTGGTATAAAAAATTTTATAGCTGGCTAACAGTGGTTCCACTTGGGGATGGTGACTTCTTGAAGGTATCAAGAACTTTAGACTTGCATTCTCTGGGAGGCTGATCAGTTGCCTCATCCATTGGGTTGCCTTTCCTTGGCTGAGATGATTTTTTTTGAAAACATATTAGCAGTCATAAAAACAATGGTTCTTTATCAACACAAGCTTCTACCTACCCAATCCTACTGATCTAACATTTTTTCTTCATCAGAGTGCACTTGGATTGGAAAAATCTTTTCACAACTTTTTATTCTTTTGAAAGCATAAAAATAATCTAATTTTACTCCTTATTTCTCCCTGAACTCAGATTAAACAGTTGAGTTCAGATGTTTCTCTACCTGTTCTATTATCTGTTGGGATTAAACTATCCAACATAAGTTTATTCTCTAAATTCTACAACAGAAATTGAAAAGCATTCAAGTCAGGATTGAACAGTCTAACTTGATGCTGGTCCATGGCATGAAAAACAGCTACACACATAAATTTATTTGCAGAAAATTAAATCAAAATGATGAAGGCTTAAGATCTGAAAATTCAAAGTACTTCCTTTATCCTTTTACAGCTCTGATTTGATCCTTATTTGAACTGCTTCTTCCTTACTCTCTGGTTCAGATTTTAAGCTAATTAGAACTAGATTCACATCTTTTTTGACTCAGAAAATAAAACAGATTTGAGTCATCTCTTGCTTGGAAACTTAGGTTCAAGTTTTGAGCTTGTTTGAACCTTTAATTTATATCCTAATCTATCTACTGATAAGCCAAGATTAAACAGTTTGGAAAATCGAATTCACTATCCTATCAGTAGAAAATTTAAAACTAATTAGTCAAGATTCGGCTGTTTGACTAACTAGAAGTGTGTTCTTCAGGAGTGGCATTTAAGCTTGCACACTTTCAGAATTTATTTCTCTTTTTTGGTATGGGGCTGTACCTTTCTTATGTTAAAATCTACCATCTTTTCTCTTTTCTATTGTTTTTAGATTTTTCTTTTTCTTACAAGACAAAAATCAACAATTAACTAAATGCTAAAAGCTGAGCTTTATTTCTTTCCTATCTAACCTAATCTAACTTGGAATATTTACATGTTTTAGCTGATGAACTCTCTTTTCCAGTACAACCAATCCAGTAAATGATTCCATGATTGGTCCTTCTTCATCTCCTTGGGCAAGCTGAACAAACTAGGCCACTCCCATTATTTTTTTTTTTAGCAGCAGTGCTAAATAATCCTCTTGCTTTTGGTAATATACTGCTCCTAATGACCTTTATCCCTTCTTCAAAGATTTTCAAGAAATGAGCATAGGGACCTTGAAATAATGCCTGGTTAAGAGTGTTTGGAAGCTGTGTTTCAACCAGGATCATATGTTTTTTCTCCACTGGATTAAGGCAAATATTCTTTTTAGGAAGACAAACTTCCTCATATTCATTATTATCTGAACTAGAGGACTCATCATATATTACAATGTTGTCTTCTTGTAGCTCTGAGATATTTTGATTTAATAGGCTGAGCTCTGTGAAAAGATCAATGTATTCTTGAGCAGGGGTTTGTTCTATTGCTTCTTCCTTTTTAAGAGAAGGCTTCTTGGTTTCAACTTGCTCAAAAATTTCTTCATTGCTTTCCCCTTCAACCTTTGAGCTGAAAGTCTGTTGATTCCCAATCACATGGAAACTATTACCGATGATTTGAGATGAAGTAGAGCAAAGATCTAATAAATCTTTACTTACTTCTAGGTTTTGAAAACTTTCATCATCAGTATCATAGATAGTCTGCACTGTTTCATTACTTTTTTGAAGGAACTGATCTTCCTCCCATAAATCTACTAATGATGACCCTGCAAAATTAACTTCTATTTGGGAAGTATCATCACTAGATAGATCAAAGTTAGGAGAATCATAAATATAAGTAATACTACCAATCAAACATACTGGGTTATCAGCAGGTATTTCTTTATTTTGATTTACAGAAGAACTTTCCAAATATTTACAACAAAGTTCATTATGTGAATGGGCAGGAGTGTTTGTTTTACAGAAAGTTTAAGAGAGCGACTGTTTATAAATATTCTGATCTATCTCTTTTTCTGTCAAAGGGGAAGATGTTTCTATGTTCCTTTGAATAGGAGTACAACAGATCTCTGTCTCTTGTGAAGACTGATTTTGAGGCTGGATGTCTTCTTGAGCCTCAGCTGTAAGGGATGATGGATTAGCATTTGAGTTTTCAGGAATATCTTGAGGAATATCTGCGGTCTCTTGACTGTTTTCTTCCTCATTTGTTTCATACATGTTCTTGTGATAGCTAGGATGCATATGAAATTCTTAAATGGATGTTAACAGATCTTCAGGATGCATATTAACCAAATCCACATCAATATCTAACAGGTACTGTATGATATTCTGAGATTGATCACAGCAATCCCATGACAAGGATGGAGAGTTTCCTTTATAATTCTTGTAAAATACTTGGTGCATGTCTTCTAAAGAAAACAAACTTTTGGGTTCTAACCATTCATACCAATTCCTAGCTTTTCCTTCTAATATTGCCATGAACATTTTCATTAGGCAGTCTTCGTGCCATTGAACCTTGAACTTCAACATATGTATATGAAAATTGATGAGATGTAGCAAGGGGTTATCAACATTTTCGCCCTGAAAGGTAGGTAAGTTTTCTAACCAATCTACTTCAGGCATTTTGTGTGGGAATCTAGGGATATGCTCCCTGCTCATTGGGGCATACCTTCGTTGTATCCTTGGAATCATTTTATAAATCAAGAAAGAGGTCACTATGTCTATTCAACCAGTTTAGAGTCTTCTACCAGTGAAGTCATTAGGTCTTTTGGATTTGTGGAGTCGCCAGTGGAAGATTTTGAAGTCTTGCTGTCCACCAACAACATGATTGGGTTTGCTCAATGCATTCCCAAGAGAGCTTACAAGGACTAATGAAGAAATAGGCCTACTGGAGGCCAGTGGAGTCACCAGGTGGAAAATTTTTAGCTTTTGTAAAGGTAAAATGTTTTATGGTTCCACCACCATGTTTATTATGAAGCCAAACTGAAATGTTTTGGGTTTTTTCTGAGTTTCTTGATCTTATAGGTTATGAGAGTGTCCTAAATCTGATTTAAAACTTAGCTAGGGTGTCAAAACATACAGAGTTCACTCTTATGGCTTGGTAACTGCTTCCTTCAAGGTTTGATAAGGTTTAATGAGAATCCTAAGGGTTACTTAGTTTGTCACTGATTCAATTAAGTCCTATCATGATTACCATTGCTTGGTAGTGCTTGAAGATGGTTGCTTATGTTATACTGGGCCTAAAAAGTTTGAAGAAAAGTTTTCAAACCATTATATTCTCAGTAGTGTCCCACCGTGATCGCCATTATGTTGGTGTCCCGTGTTTTGATAGTTTGGAAAATCAAAAGACAAGGCAACATCAGAACCAATCTTTAAAGTTACAGGATTTAGTCCTCCTGTTCTCAGAGAGGAATCTCTCAAAATTTTGTTTGCAAAGGTTTATCTTGTGTGCTTAAAATATGGATTTTATACTAGTTATTAAGTGCAGGTGTTTGTTTGTTTTTTTGGTTGGGTTGTCATAGCAAAAAATGAAAGATCTAGGAAAGATATATTGAATGGAGAAACATCCAGTTCATTGGGAAATGGAGTCAAAAAGAGGTCATAACATACTCGTCAATGGATATGGGATATCGGAGGGAAAATATAACTTGGCCACAGGATCCTTTGGTTTTGGAATGAGATGGACATCAATGATTTGGAAAGAGAAGTTTAATTCTCAACAAAGGGAAACTTGAAAACAAAACTTGAAAAATAAAGAAATATTTGATAGACAGGGCTAACCATAAATTCTACAAACATTCTTTAAGAAAATAATGACTTCAAGACAACTTTCAAAATGAAATCTAAGATTCGGGGAACACCCTATTTCCTCAAAGATTTTATTTTAAATGACTTAGAAAACATAAAAGATTCACTGATAATTGCAGTCATAGAAGAGGGAACACCTAATACATCTATGATTACAACTATAAAAGACCTTCAAAACAACTTTTCAAGCAATGACAAAGGGCAAGATTGAAACAGACCTTTTTGACTAACTTAAAACAATGGTACTTCAAAAGGAGACTTCAATAAGAGCTTTCATGTGATAGCAGACAAGCAGGGAGAACCATAAATCGTGCTGAAATCAACTATTTGAGCTATTATAGAAATAAACAAGCATGAGGACTAAAGAGAGAGATTGAAGACTCTAAAATACCTCAGCAGAAGAAAACATAAAACAGTGAAGGATGAACAGGTCTAAGGTGCTTCCAGGAGTCATTTATTAGCCTAATACTTTCTATCCTACTGTAGTAAGAAATTTTGGAACAGAATGAAAACAGGAGAAAACAATAAACAGTTCAGAATACTTCACCAACGACCAAGCTCATGGATCCGAAGATAGAGCCTTCACAGTAACGAGCATGCAACAATATCATCAAGGATTCCAAGACTTCAATTTGTTCTTCAACTTCAACAGACTATGTATTTATTTCAGAGAGTTTCAATATTACAACTAGTGATCAACCAACAACCAACCAACAACTCACTCATCTTCTGCAGAAGTATATATAGAAGAATGAGAAGGTGAGATCTGATAAAAATATCTCCAATTACAATTAATATAGATTTAATGACCTCTTGGCCTTTGAGGGGCTCAATGAAGAAACTTACATGGGTGTACTCGGTATTAAATGTTTTTACATAAATTTTAAGCTCGGTGGGAGCTTTTGTTGACCTTTGAGGCTCTGTGTGGCGTCCAAGTAACTCTACAGATGTTTGTCATTAATTTCCTGGGCAGAGTTTTCTCTTGGCTATGTTGTGAGGAAAATATCCGGTCCTGATCAATAAATTCAGCCTCTGATTGAATGCTTTGAGGTACAGGTGGAATTTCAGTAGCTAGGAGGAATCAATTTGCCTCAGATGTGGTGGTGGAGGCTTTCCTACTGATGAAAACCCTTAAGATTTTCTTTAAACTGTATTTTAATTGGGGATTAGGCTTTTGATAAACATTCTTAGCCGTGATCCCCGCAAATTTGTCTTCAGTCTTATGTCTTGATTTATTTTTTCCTTCGGCACTGATACTATTTGATTTGTGTCTAATTCACTGTGCTTTGCTGGTATGCAGGGTTGCGCAGGGATGATATGGCATCAATGCCTCGCGGATGATTGATGAAACGTGAATTTTAAACCCTGCGAATGATTTTTGTATAAAAAATCGAAGGTGGGAGGATCGTCATCCTCTACCTTCGAATTTTCTTCATACATAGTGGAAAAACCCTTTGAACCCTGCAAAATACGAAAAATATTAGAAAATACTGCATTTATAGGTTTATTGCTGTGGAGGACATGTGGGGGAAGCGTGGCTGTTGGATGGCATCATCCAACGGTCGGGATTGATCGAGAGAAGTCATAGAGAGACGGAAGAATTGTTTAAATCAGAGCCGTCAATCACGCAGAGATGGATGGTCGGGAGCGGAAACAGAAAGTCAAAGTGGAAGACGTTGACTGGGTGATCGAATCAGGGTGATGAAACTGCGCTGTAGCCCGGTTAACCATCGGGCATCTTCGGTGAGCGATAGCTGTTGGATGGGCGGCCACAGATCAGATGGCACACATCAATATCGCGCCGGTTCCACGTCCGAACGTTAACGCGCGATGGACGATGGTTTTATGAATAGTGTCCAGGACACGTGTCGGCCATCGTATGGAATCGCTGCCAATCTAGAGAAAACTGCCCTCGCCCAAAGGCGGTGCGATGAATACCGCACGGTTTTTGGAATGGTGAGTGGTTGGCGGGGACCACTGGGCTGATGGAATCTGTGTCGTCGATCTGCAGATCAGATCGACGACGGAGAATGATTTACAAGTCGGACCGACGGAAGACTTTAGAAAATAATAAATCCAACATTTTAAAATAAAACTAAGGTTTTGAACATTGGGCGGAGATAACTAATTAAAAAATGGATAAGCGCCCGAAAGGTTAGCGCTTGGTTCTAACACCAAGACGCATGGAGGGGAAAGGCTAAAGACTTAGCCCAAGGGGGCTTAAGTCCATAATATATAAAAATATGATTTTTAATTGTTTTTCAATAGTTTTCAAAGGAATTTGAGAGTTTCGATAAGGCTAAGTGGGAGTCTTAAAACCTTATCAAGGTATTTTGAAGAAGGGGAAATGGGAAAAACATGAAAATGAGGGATTTTCATGGGAAATGGAGGGATCAAAACTGAGGTTAGTTTTGGAAGAGGGGAGAAAGGGAAATGGTGCTTGCAGCAATATTCTTTCTTGGGAAACAACAAGATTTCTGAATGGGGAAATAGGCACAGTAGTGAAGATTGGGACAGAGGCAGGAGACCTTCAAGAGTCTTCAAGAGCCAACACTTTTTAGTCATAAAATTTGTTCCTTGAAGGCTCCAAAGAGTTTTTAGCCAACATTTGGTATAACAAATTTTATAGCTGGCTAACACCAACTTCAGGGAAATCAAAAGAATCAGCCCCTGATCAGACAATAAGACCCCCATTTCAAGAGAACTATATTGAAATTTCTCAAAACAATGTTGATGACGAAGACACCATAAATCTAATGGGTATAGATGATGATAACACTATCTTTCTCACTTAGGAAGACCAAGAGTTATTTGAAATGCAACAACTTCAATTATATTCAGGTGAATCATTTGACTACAAACAAGGTTATGATTTTTCCATAAACGAAGTACATAAGCAATATAACCTTAGAAGTAAGAAAAACACTGAACCTTCTACTAAGAAATATGCAAAAGATGAAAATAAGAAAATAGTAGAAGCCCCAACAACAAAAGTTCTGCAAATTCTCCCTAGGGAAAATAAGCAAAACTCTAATTCATCCCAAAATGTTTCCAGAACCAAAATTTCACCAAGGTTTAATATTGTTGACATAACAGATGAAGTTGATCAAACAAAAAAATATTCACAAAAATCTGCTGCCGTAAAAACAACTAAATCTACTAAAACAACAAACTTAGAATCCCAAACATCCACTATTGATCCAAAATCAGCAAATCCAAAACCTGCAATTGCAAAAACAACTTCTGATAATTCAAAATTTGAAAATACATCTACTGCTTCTCAAACCACTCCTGAAAAGAAAACTAGGAGCAGTGAGACACAAGAAACTCAAATAGAAAATGAAAACATAACTGTAGAAAAAAAAAATAAACCCACTCAAATTAAAGTTACTAAGGAAGATTTAATTGAAATTATTAAATCACAACCTTCATTCAATATACAAACTAAAATTACAAAGTTAAAAATATCAATTCCTTTGACAGAATTGGTAAAACATTATTTGTATAAAACAACAATCACTGAAACATTAAACATGAATGATGGAGAAGACTATGTAAACTTAAATGATGATAAACCAGAGTTGATTTTTGGCCTTGATGTGAATGGAAAGAATCAAGATAGAGCAGTTCCTCCATTTTACATCAGTTTAACTATTCATGACCAAATTTTACACAATGCAATGTTAGATTCAGGAGCTTCACACAATATAATTCCCAAAGCAATAATGGAAACTTTGAATTTAGACATCAAAAGGCCTTACAAAGATTTATTTTCATTTGATTCAAGTGAAGTAAAATTCCTAGGTTTAATTAAAGATTTGATTTACATTAGTTCAATATCCTGATAAAATTATACTCATGGACATTCTAGTAGCTGATATCCCACCCAAATATGGAATGTTGTTATCTCGTTCATGGGGAGCAAAATTACAGGGATCTCTACAATTGGAAATGTCATATGCGACTATATCAATTTTTGTTCAACCAAAGAAACTTTATAGGGAAACATTGATGAAATATATGGTAAGTCGTGCATTAAGATCAATAAATTACCCAATTTATGCTACACCTACTGACCTAGATTCATTCATCTTATGTCACTATGAAACTGATAATGAAATCAAAACTGAACTAAAGGACAAAAAGAAAACACTAAACAATGATAATATCTTTCATGAATCTTTATGGAATTTAGATTTTGATGGCTCAATAAACAAACTAGGAGTAGGAGCAGGAGTTTGGATAACTATTGTTGAAAATAATCATGCAGAAGGCCATGCTTTCAGACTGAATTTTAAATGTACCAACAATATGGCTGAGTATGAAGCCCTCATTTTAGGACTCCAGATTGTCAGAAACTTAGGAGGTAAAGGAATAACAATAATGGGAGACTCAGAGTTGATTATTAAACAGATAAAAGGAGAATATTCTATTTATAATCCTAGATTATGCCAATATAGAAAAACAATATTAGATTTGATAGATGAATTGTTGGAATGTAAATTTTTTGCAATAGCAAGAAAGCAAAATTTACAAGCACACTCCTTAGCAACTTTTGCTAGTACTTGTAATTTACCTTTTCAGCCCAATCATAAATAAAATGAAGAAGTAAAACATAGACCAATAATGTCAAATAACCTCAAATATTGACATATTTTCTCAAAAGAAAAACATATTTACCATTTTATGAATAATGAAGGTGAATTTTAGAACTGTAAAATAGACACAGACTGTACATTAGATCAGGATTTAGATAGTAAAGTTGATTTGAATAATATAGATGTATAAATAAAGTAAAGTTTGCTATACCAACTAAGTTTAGTCAATCTGATATAGATAAATTGGAGAGAGTAGAAATTGATGATGAATCTGATATATTAAATCTCAAAGATAATTTCTTACCAAAAGGTTTAACTCCTTTAGAAGATTTATTTGACTCAAATGATGTTGCTAGAAAACCCAAAATGGAGCCACTTGGATCTGATATTGAGGAATGTAAAATAGTCAAAGAGTTAAAACTCAAGATGATCAAACTTTTCAAAGCCTTACCTCAACAAGAAAAAGAAAAATATATTTCTCTTTTTAAGGAATTTCAAGATGCTTTTGCTTGGAGTTATGAGGACCTAAAATCCTATGACACCAATATAATACAACATAAAATCCCTATAAAATAAGACCAAAAGCATTTTAAACAAAAGTTAAGAAGGATCAACCCTGTTTTGATGCCTTTGATTGAAAAAGAGGTAAAAAGAATGTATGATGCACAAATAATTGCACCAATCAGATATTTTGATTGGGTTTCTAATTTAGTTCCAACCAGAAAAAAGACAGGAGAGATTAGATTATGTGTTGATTTTAGGAATCTAAAAAAAGTATCCTTAAAAGATAATTATCCTTTACAAAAAATGAATCACATTTTACAAAGGGTAGTTGGTTCTTCTAGGATTTCACTTTTAGGTCGATTTTCAGGATACAACCAGATTTTAGTCTAACTAGAGGATCAAGCCAAAACAACTTTTACTACTCCTTAGGGCACTTTTATGTATGTAAAAATTCCTTTTGGTTTAATGAATGCAGGGGATACCTTTAAAAGAGCTATGGATATAGCCTTTTCAAAGGAAATTCATGAATTCTTAATTATTTACTTAGATGACATAACTGTATTTTCTAAGAATGATTATGAACACTTGGATAATCTTAGATAAGTCTTTATTAAATGTAGAAATTTTGGCATCTCTTTAAACCCTAAGAAAACCTTATTTGGATTAGAATAAGGCAAGTTATTAGGACACATAATATCTAAGGAAGGAATTAGAATAGACCTTACCAGAATAGAAGCAATTCTTAACATTAGTCTTCCAAGAAACATAAAAGAGTTACAAGCTTTTCTAGGAAAAATTAACATTTTAAGAAGATTCATTTCCAATTTAGCTGAAATAATTAGAGAACTAAACAACATGCTTAAAAAAGATTCAGTTATTAAATGGACTATTGAGGCCAAACAATCATTTGAGTCCATCAAATAGGCCTTAACCAAAACCCTAGTCCTTATAAGTTCTGACTTTAAAAATGATTTCATCATTTTTTCATTTTCTTCAGAGCACACCATTGCTGCATTTTTACTGCAGAAAAATGACCAGGGTTATGAGAAACCCATAGCTTTCTTTAGCAAAACACTTAGAGATGCCACTTTGAAATACAATATCATGGAGAAACAGACACTAGATTTGGTAAAGGCCATTAAATATTTCAGAGTGTAAATTCTCTATTCTCACATTATTGTCTATGTCCCAAATGCAGTAGTAAAAGACATTCTAACTCAGGATGGTCCTAATGGTAGAAGAGGTAATGTATTGCCACAATTTTCGAACATGACATAGAGATAAAACCCACTAAATTTATAAAAGGTCAAGGTTTAGCCAAACTCATGGATGAATCAAATTTTTATGCCATAGACATAAATTTTATTGCCCAAGTAGATGAACAGGAAGAGATGGCGACTCCAGAGATCAATGAAGCCTTTTCAGACTCACCATGGTATGCAAATATCATATTTGTATTACTAAAATTACAAGCTCCTCCTGGATTATCAAGAAAAAAAGCTAGATTCTTAAAGCTAAAGGCAGTAATATTTTGTATGTTAGAAAATGTACTTTTTTGGAAAGATCATAGTGGGATTTTGTTAAATTGTTTGTTAAAATAAGAAGCTGACAAAGTATTACAAGAATTTCATGTAGGTGACTGTGGAGGACATATCTACTGGAAAAATACTGTAGACAAAATCCCGAGAGCTGGTTTTTACTGGCCTACTTTGTTTGCAGATGTTTAAAGGTATGTGACCTCGTGTCACAAGTGTCAAATATTTGAGGGTAAGAAAAATTTGTTACCCCTACCCTTAAAACCCATTTCAACAATGGGGCCTTGACTTCATTGGAGAAATTCACCCTCCATCATCAGCCCAACATAAGTGTATTTTGATAACCACTGACTATTTTACCAAGTGGATTGAAGCCATACCCTCTAGGCAACCTGCAAATACTGTTATTATCTCCTTTTTAGAAAGAAACATACTTTCAAGATTTGGATGTCCCCAAAAGATAATTACTGACAATGCAGCTGCATTAAAATTTAAAAAAATGATTGAATTTTTCCATAAATATAACATTACCTTAGGACTTTCTACTGCATATTACCCACAAGGTAATGGTCTAGCCGATTCTTCAAATAAGCGCCTTGTAAACATCATCAAAAAGTTACTAGAAGATAACAAAAAGACTTGGAACAAGAAGTTAGTCAATTCCTTATGGGTAGATAGACTTACAACCAAAAAATCCATTGGTACATCTCCTTACCAGCTTGTTTATGGAATGGATGCTATTTTTCCATCTTCCTTAGGAGTACTAGTAATGAATATTATCCAAGAATTACAAGTTGAAACAAATGAAATTCAAATAATGATAAATCAAACCATTCACTTGCAAAAAAAAGAGAAGAGGTTTACATTAAGTCTCAAGTTATCCAGGATAAGATAAAGAAAATTTTGACAAAAAGAGTAAAGAAGACGATTTCTACATTGGAGACAAAGTGTTAAAATGGGATTCAAGAAGAGAAGAGAAAGGTAAACATGGAAAATTTGATTTTATATGCAAAGGACCTTATGTTATTTATGGTTACAAATGTAACAATGCTTTCTTTTTGAAAGAAATGGATGGATCAGATATGCTATATGGACCAGTAAATGGCAGAATGCTGAAGCACTACTACTCCTCAGAGATAAAAAATGGTTAGTTTTATTACTTTGACCATTGTACATATACATTGAAGATTTTAGATTGGATTGGATGTTTCCTAAAAACTTTGAAGCTTGGAGAGAAGGCCCTAAGCTTTGAGAGGTAAAATATCATAAGTATGAATAATTACAGAGATCAGAAGACACTTATAGGGTCATTACAGTCAAAATTCAAAGGCTACTAGTCTTAAAGTTCTTGACATTTCACAAGGAAATGCCATTCCCATGTGGAGCCACTGTTAGGGTCCTATAATAATAAGGTTCGTAATTTTTGAATTGAATATGATAGTCTTGTAAATATGTACATACCTTGCTTTTTTCAAGTTGTTTTCCCATATTGGAAAATAATAAAAAAATGAAAAGAGGGCAAAAGTCCTAAAAGAAAGATCAAAGGACTTAGAAAATAATAGACCCCAAAAGAAAAAAGAGATAAAATAAGACATGAAAGTGAGCAAGTCAAAATGCCACTACTATTTACTTTTACTGCAAGAATAATGATTATGTGTAGATTGTTTGAAAATGCCATAATCAATGATTAGTTAAATAGCTTAATCTTAACTTTTCATGTTTTGAATTACATGTTTTAGATAGAGAATAAAGATATGTCAAACAATTTAAACTTGACAAATCAGTAGATATTTAGATAATAAATGAGGAGTTCAACAGTTTAATCTGAGCCCTTGGATGAAATAAGGTTAGAATTAGATAGATTTATTTCTTTAAGAGAAAAATGGATTTAGGGTTGCAAGCTTAAATGCACCCATGCAAATGAAGTAAAAAATGTTAAAATAATGATGGGTAGGTAGAAAATAGTTGTGCAAGGCATGTAATAAAGCATCATCAGGAAAACATTACTAATTTCCCCTCCCCCACAATGATCCAATATTCTAAACCTTCAGTTAAAGAGGCTCAGAGCATTTCTCTGACTTCTGTTGGGACCGGACCCAAGGCTTAAGAACTGACAGGATAAAAATATTGGATTCCCTATATAAAACCCATTTTATTAGCATATTCACCCATTTTCCAAAAATACAAGCCCTTTTCCTAAGTAAAACACTTCTTTGCTTAGTAAAATCAAAATCCTCCTCAATTAATTTCATTTTCATTCAAAAAACACTTAAAAACCCACAAAATACATTTTATCCTAAGTTTATGTGTAAAAATCAAAATGGGACAATTTTAAGCTAAAAATGCCTATTTACACTTTAATTAGTTTTTTTCTATGTATTTTAATTCATTTCATCTCATTTCTTATTAATTTCTTACTTAAAGTATTAAATCCCTTTAAAATAACCGTTCCCGTATATTATTAATTTCTTTTTATAAATATCCCCAAAACCCACTTATTTACATTAAACCTATGGTTTATTTATCCCACATGCTAAATAAAAACCCCCACTCTTTTCCCATAGGTTTAAACATATCTTATGATTTAATTCCACCCCCAATGGTTTTAAAACACGTATAAATGTTTGATTTAACCATATAAATATCACCTCCGCTAATCAAAATAATACAAATTTTTCATGTTATAAACATATATTTATAATGTTAAAACTATCCCGTCATACCAATAAAACAAAACATTAGTTTTTGTATTTTAAAATATGTTTTAAATACATTTCATTAAACCCCGCCACGTAATAAAGCCCAGACCCCACCTCCTACCACTGAGCAACTCCAAAAGCTAATCTCCAATGTTCGCATCCCGACTCCCAGATCCAACGATCACCAGGGTATATCCCAATTTAAACTGCGCGAATAACCCATTTCAAAGTATGTGAAATGGGTGGTTTTCCACCTTTCTCCCTCCTCCACATGGTCAAATCCTATTGAATCGCATTCGATCCAGTAATACCATATACTGCCCAATTCCCATGTGATAACCGCCTATGGTTTTCGCCTTTGAAAATAAAAACTTCCATTTGTTTCAACATGACCGCCATTAAATGCAAGCTCTTTTAAAACCTAAAACATCAAATAAATCTCCATATTGCGTTAATCAAACTTAAAACTAAAGAAATAGTCAAAATCCTACAAATAAAGATCAAGTCAAAAATAAAATACACAAATAATTAAATAATTAAAAGAAAACTCTCATCATAACGTAATAAAATAAAGACCATGTCAAATAAAAATAAATAAAATAATTAATCTTAACTAACAAAATAGCCAAAACCATAAAATAAAGACTAAGTCCAAAAAATAAATAAAAAATGAACAAAATACAAATAAAAATACAAAATAAGCTAAAATAAATAAATAAATAAACTAAACTAAAATAAAAATAAAATAAAAGTAAAAATAATAGAAATAAAATATAAAATAAGATAAAATAAAATAAATAAATAAATAAATAAATAAATAAAATAAAATAAAATAAAAATATAAAAATAGAAATAAATAAATAATATATATATATATATATATATATATATATATATAATAATAATAATAATACTACCTAAAAAGAAATTATAATAAAACTATGTTAGCAATAGAATAAATAAATCAAGCAAAAACCACAGGGAAACAAAAAGAGAGTAAAACACAAGAGGAAAGACCCTTACTGGGAGCAAAGAGATGGAATCCAACAACTGCTAACTTTCCACCCGCCATACCTATTCAACGTATGAGGCCTCTTCTCAATCTCAATAGCTTCCCTAAATTTACGGTGATGGAAATGCTCAACCCTAGCGATGACTCTGGATTCTTCCATACAAATGTGATGCTTCGTCTTCTCTACATGTTCAGCTAGAGTTGAGGACTTCATTCTACCATGCCTAATATCCGCAGAATGCTCTTGAATCCTTTTACTAATCGATCGACCTGTTTCTCCAATGTAGGGAATCCCACAGGAGCACGGGATCAAACATACACCTTTCACGCTTTTGGGGTCCAATAGGTCTTTAACCGATTTAAGGGAACCACGAATGGTATTCAAGGGTTTAAAAGAGGAAGAGATCTTATGATTCCTTAAAATCCGAGTGATCTTGTCAGTGGTACCTTGTATAAAAGGAAAATAAACTTTACCAACAAAATCATTTTTACATTTTTCTGATTTAGACCTCTACTAGCATTAATGAAAGCCTTCAAACCTTGAATTTTACTATAGCCATTCTCTTCAAATACCCTAAGGATATGGGCATTCTCTTCATCTAAATGATCATTATCTGAAATTCTAAGAGCTTTCGTGGCTAAAGTGTTAAGGACTCCAAATTTTTGAGCTGGAAGATGATGAGAGCAAGAATGCAAATATTGCTTAGCATGGGTTTTCTTTCGAAAAACACGGTGTGAGAAAGAGCCATTATTATTTCTAGTTATGAGAACATCAAGGAAAGGAAGGCTTCCATCAGTCTCAATTTCCATCATGAATTTTATGGATTCCGATTGATTATTCAGGTGTTCGTGAAAAGAATCTAACTCTTGACTTCCATGCGACCAGTTTATGAAGGTGTCATCCACAAACCGCTTCCAAACTTTAGGTTTAAAAGGAGCAGAAGCCAAAGCTTTAGATTCAAAATATTCCATAAAAAATTTAGCCACCACAGGGGAGAGCGACAAACCCATTGCAACACCACAGGTCTTCTCGTAAAATTCTCCTTCAAAATTTAGGGAAAAATATAAGCAGATTAAGACAAAGAATGAAGAAATCAAGAATGAGATATATTCTCAATATTTGAAGCAAACACCAGCCATTCAGAACAAACTTTTATCATCTTTTGATTATTCAAACAAAAATTTGATTATATAAGTGCTTCAATCAACAGTTACGAGTCCCAAGACAGTTGCAGACTACAAGAAAGTTGATCTTGAAGTGCCCACAGAAAGTATTCATGCACTAGATCATATTGAGTTTCATAGGAAAACTTCAGAGATGTTATATTCTACCATAACTACCAAGGCTATGAGTGTCCACAATCTTCATAATACAATCATAAACATGAGAGATTAAATGAAGGTTGTCAAAGCTTCCTCATATGCTAAAGATCTTAGGATTAAGTCTTTAGAAGAGTTGATTATCCAAATAGGATATGATCCTGCAAATGTCAAAGCTGCAGAAGAGTTAGTGAAGAAAAATAATGCTGATATTGTAGCATTAAGGAAACAACTCAAGCTTCCACCAACTCAACATCCACAGGCCCAAGAAATAGTATGAGAGAAAAATCAGAAAGATGACATGATGAACTTGATTTTTCAATTAACAGGATAGATACAAGAGATGGAGATCCAAATGGAAAAGCTTTTCCATGAAAGAGAAACTACAAAAACATAGGAAACTCCTACAGTAATTCCCATGGTTACTACAACTGTGCCTTCAACTCTGGCAGAAGAGTTGGCACCAAAAGTACCACTGGCTACTGCAGTGCCAGTGACATCATCCACAACTTCAGCCACATAATCATCTACTACAACAGTTCAACATTCAGATGAGGCTAGTAAACTAGTAAAAGCCATGGAAGAAATGTCACTTCAAACAAATGAGATTAACAGATTGAAGAAAGTGATTGAAAATATTGAAGATACAAAGAAACTAGCCCAAATCAATGCCAAAAATCATGAACAAAGGTCTAACAGGTTAGTTGTGGAATTAAAGAATCTACAAAAAGGTTTGACCTTGAAAGAGCCAATTTCTTATGTAAAGAATCAGTTATGGAGTAAAATCGTTGAAGCCATCAATGATGTTTTGCCATCAATTCAGGTAATATGTGAGTAGAGAGATTTACTGAAGGCAACACAAGAAGAGATTCAGAAAAAAAAAGATGAGCTAGGTGACAAACCTAAGCAAGCCATAGAATTGATCAAGTTTCTCAACAGTAAAAATAAGCAAGAGTTGGAAGAAATAGAAATCACTGATAGGACAGAGACAATCCTTGAAATAAGGAAAGTCATTTCAAAGAAGAATTTGATGAAACAACTTGAAGATAAATGTGAAAATATGAATATAGACATAACCAAGTTTATGGTTAAATTTGAAAATTTGAGGTAAAGAAGTTTGCCTAATATTCTGGTCATTAATGATACACTCATGCCACTGGAGGACTACAATAAGAAAATCAGAGATTATGCAAAAGAGAAAGTGGACAAGACAGAAGGACAGGGTATTCCAATAGGGAAGGTCTTACACAAAATTTTTGAAGACTTGTTTTATCTTCAACATGAGATAAAACACTTATTTTCCATAAAAAACAACATTTGATAGATATACTGAGGCAAATGAAAACTTCAGGAAGCTAAAAAAGATACAAATTCCTAATGATGAATCTTGGCAATCACTCACTGACTTACTGTAAAAGTCAAATTGCAGATAATAGGATAAAATAGTTGGTTGATTTTTTCACAGTCAAAACATAATTTATTACAACGTTAAGGAAATTTTTATAGAGGTTAAAGAGTATAAGATAAATAATAAAATATTTCAAAACAGATTTGAAATATCTGTGCCAGCAAAGAGGACACCAAGGCAGCCAACTGCACCTAATCCACAAACAATTTTCTATTTTATTTGGATAAATAGGACAACTTGCTGATTTGTTAAGCAGCTGTCACTATTTTGTTGTAAAAGATATTTATTTTTCCTTAGATAATTCCTAGAAACATTCTAGGATATTTTGTAAACGTTTTGTATATATACTTCATCTTTTGAAGTATTATTGTGGAATAAATTGTTGAATATTTCTATAGTCATTTTTGTTGTACTTGAAGGCTTTTTGTTGCAAGTTCGAGTAGCAAACTTGATCAAATCATCTAGCATCATATTTCAGGATTCATGTGATGAGCCATTGAAGTGAAGTACTTTCTACTTGTCATTGTTTATCTTCCCATGTTTTCATGCATCCATTATGTATTCTAAATTTGAATGATAAAACATAAGTATTATTTCAGGATTTGTTAAAAGCATCCTGTCTTTACTGTTTATCATTTCTATGTTTTCTCCTATTTTCTAGAGTAGAGAACCCTTAATTTCTCCCTCTTTCGAATGACCTCTATCTACTCCTTCCTTATCCGGATCAAAGAATCCTTCATTGCTCTTTATCCCGATCAAACCACTTCACCAAATCAACCTTAAAAGCACCCTGTATTTGCTTTTTATCATTCCTTTTGAAGTATTAACTTTGATACTCTTTATAGAGGTTAAAGAGTATCAAAGTTAAAGAGTATAAGATAAAGAAGAAAATATTTCAAAACAGATTTGAAATATCTGTGCCAGCAAAGAGGACACCAAGGCAGCCAACTGCACCTAATCCACAAACAATTTTCTATTTTATTTGGATAAATAGGACAACTTGCTGATTTGTTAAGCAGCTGTCACTATTTTGTTGTAAAAGATATTTCTTTTTCCTTAGATAATTCATAGAAACATTCTAGGATATTTTGTAAACGTTTTGTATATATACTTCATCTTTTGAAGTATTATTGTGGAATAAATTGCTGAATATTTCTATAGTCATTTTTGCTGTACTTGAAGGCTTTTTGTTGCAAGTTCGAGTAGCAGACTTGATCAAATCATCTAGCATCATATTTCAGGATTCATGTGATGAGCCATTGAAGTGAAGTACTTTCTACTTGTCATTGTTTATCTTCTCATGTTTTCATGCATCCATTATGTATTCTAAATTTGAATGATAAAACATAAGTATTATTTCAGGATTTTTTAAAAGCACCCTGTCTTTACTGTTTATCATTTCTATGTTTTCTACTAATTTCTAGAGTAGAGAACCCTTAATTGCTCCCTCTTTCGAATGACCTCTGTCTACTCCTTCCTTATCCAGATCAAATAATCCTTCATTTCTCTTTATCCCGATCAAACCAATTCACCAAATCAACCTTCCAAGATCTTCAAAGACTTATCTATCTTGCCCTAAAAACATTTGACTTTTTGACCTTGATCCTAGTTCTGTCTACTTGAATTTTGACTCTTTAGCCCAATGGACAAACAAATTTCCCACCAAGACCCTGCTGATCCTTCAAATGTATAAGGAAATAACCTACACACTACATCTTCTTTAGAAAATCCATTAAGATTAATTGCCATGATAAAGTTGTGTAGATGTTCTTATGCAGGAAGTCCATCATTATGATTAAATTTAGACAACTATTTCTTTGGATTTTTCGGGAGAGGATGTAGAGGAGGATTCATTGCAACATCTCTTGGATTGTTCCATGGTCTATTTTCCATTCTAGGATTAATAATATGACCAGTGGTTAATGAGGTAGATCCAAAAATTGATGTGCTTGATGAAGGGGAAGTTGAAGTATTAACAATTGATATTGTCACCCCGAGAGAACTACTAACAATAGTAGTATTGGTTGGTTGGGAGGAAGAAATATGATTGGATGAAAATAGATCCGTGGATGATAATGACAAAGGATGATAAGAAAACAATAAATAATAATGTGAAGGAATTTGAGACGAAGTATGAGGTGGAGAATATGTAATGTTCTCAATAGCCAAGGAATTAACACCAGAAGTATGCTCCTTTTTTCTACGCGTTGGTAATATAAATTCAAATGGTTTGACTCCAAGTTTCTCACTTTGAAATCTAGTAAGGAATATGGTATATTATAGTGAAGAAGTAACACTCACTTTAGAGGTTTCGGGTTGAGTGAGTTGTTCACTAGAAAATAGAAATTCCTTCCATTTTTTGTATGATAGTTTGAAGTTCAAGAGCTTTTATTGGGTGATATCAAAGTGGTGTATTTACATAGGATTCAATAGTTGATCTTCTAACAGATATAGGATTTTTGAAAGACGGATCAACAACTTCATATCTAGAATTAGCCTATTTGGAATGTGATATAGAAGTTGGAGGAGATTTTGGAGGGGATTAACTCTTAGGATGGCCTTTTGATTTAGAATGTGATCTCCTTGCCATTCATAGTCGGTTGGCCCTCCTTTTAGTGCCAAAAATGTTGATGGTATTATTTGACCTCATCAACATTGGGGGAAATTAACCACCTGGTCAGGGCCACAATTAGACACTTTTCTGTTTGGAATAGTGGCTCCGACTAGAATTATGGGACCACTAACCCTTTAACATAAAAAATATATGAAATGGGGTGTATGATGATGATAAATGATCATACGAAGTATCTTCTAAAGAATTTATTATAAATTATTATAGTAACTGGGTAAGTTGAAATCATATGTGCTAGAAAGATGTCATAATAAACACAATAATACAAATTATTATGAGATTAAGATATTAATTCAATCAAAATAAATTAATTTAATTAAATAGTTTATTAAATTAATTTAAATAAAACATCACATATGATAAGTATTTCATTGTTCACTATACAAATTAAATTTCATTCGAACATGTTAGAAGTTACCATAAAAGACTAACGTAAAAACATATATGTGAACAACATCAATAAACAATTCCTTTCAAAGCAAAGAAACATAGAGAATGGATAATTGTACTAGAGAGACGAAGAATATAATCATTATGAAACTGTTGGTGGCTCAAATTTACATTAAGAAAAGCTTAAATACAAAAGTGAAACGTAAGTCCCTTCTTCTCAAAATTCAGAACTCCGATCCCTCTCTCAAAGAAGGAAATTTATAGTATAAATAAAAATAAGATCAAAACAAACCTATACATTAATTTCTCAACAGGACTAAATGATAAAATACTAATATGAAAATTGTTATAATAGTCTTAAGCCTATGATGAGTATTTCCCAATGGTGAGTTTCTGCAACCTGTACACGTCTAACAAACTGGTGAGCTCGGGAGGATACTTAGTATTAATCTTTATCTGGCTGGTAAAAATAGTAGTCTTTAACAGTGCCAACATTTGCGTGGAAATTTTTTATAAGCACCTGAGTACCAACCATTGGCTATGAGGTTTCACGAGAAACTGCAAATGATGCTCAAGGTCAATCCTGGATAACTGTTCAATTCTTTCAACCATTGTTGTACTATGTTCCAACCAATTTTTCAATAATCTCTTGGCATCTAGAAGTGAATCATTCGATCAGTTAGAAACTAGATATGTTTGTAACAATGTATCATTGATCGATTCAATGATAATATTTGATATATCTCAGACCTATTTCACTATAGCTTAAAATTGGTTCATTCTAATCTCCCATTCATGAAAAATGATTAATTTTCTAGCCTCATCAATTTTAAGCATATTTTCTTTTCTTCCTCATGTAATTTCTTTCCAACTCAAGAAATTAGTTAATTTCTCATTCACTTCATCAAAATAATTCTTCATTTTAGACAACTGATCAACAAGGGAATTTCCTATTTTACATTGGTCCTGCATTAACACAAGCTTATTGCAAAAGATATTTTTCTGATGCATGAGCAAAGAATTCAACTCTTTGGCTTCATTTTTAAACTCTGTTAGCTGAGGATTGACAAAACTTTTTCTCTAAATTTCTCTACATTTATTGAATATGATTATGTTTTATATTTTTCTCCTTATCATGTTTTAATTTCAATGCATCCAACATTTTTTGTAATTCCACTGATTCATTCTGCCACTTTTCAATAATCTTCTTATTTTCTGCATTGAATGTTTGTTCCATTGAGATGATATTTTCTTCCTTCTCCTTTAGAATTCCTTGAACTTATACTACTTTATACATTGTAGCTGAAGCATAAGCTCCTGCTAACTGAGTTAAATTTTCTAATTCTTATATTGGTGTAGTTGAAGAACCTTTACACAAAAATTCAAAGGAAGAAACCTTTCCAGGTACCAATGCCAGAGATTGATCAAGTTTTCTCCTCTTTCTGCCCTTTTTTACTACAACCTTATGTTTAGGACTATAAAAGATATCCAAAGAAGGAATTTATTCCACATTGAGAGTGACCTCGAAAGAAGGGAAAGCTGGAATAATTTCAACATATTCCTTCTCATGAATAAAAGATTTATCACTAATTTCTCCTAGCCTGGAATCATGTTTAGTACTCTTAGGAGTATCTTGAACATTGACATGATGTGAATAAGTTACAATTTGATTGATTCTGGTTTTACCCTTGGTCTTTGGATTAAGAATCATATGAAAATCATTCTAGGCCTCATTTAATTTAGGATTAAAAATCAAATATTCTACTTGGGATGTAGAAGGTGTTAGTGTCAATATGTCCAGTGATCAAACATGCTCTTTTAGTTTATTTGCTAGTAGTCTTAGGTCAATTTTTTTGTCTTTTCAAACAAGTTTTGAAATAAATTTTTGTCACTGCATATGGTCTGGGTCAGAAATGTTGCTCGCTTTTTTCCATCTATGGCCATCATCATCTTAGAGGTCATGCCAATCATTGTCATTTAGAGTATTAGGTCAGTCATTCCATATCCATCCAAGTTTGTATCCGGGTCTCCTTGTTTTGCCACTAAAAAGTCCAAAAATGTCACCAAAGTGGGAAAATAAGGTATCATTTTCATCATATCAGTCTTAAAAAGGGGAGTAAGCATAGTTAGGGGAATAATTAAGACACTTTGTCTTATTTCAAACTTGTTTCATTATCAAATTTTGTCCAAAAAGGGTTGAAAAGATAAAAATAAGTCAATTTTATATCAAAATATTTATCCTAAATTATAGGCTTATTTATGCATTTTATCCAAAGTTTAAGAAACATCCTAAAATTGCACTAATGGCTTAATGTTTGATGTTTATTATGTTCATATCCAAAGTTTAGAGGTGTTATGAATTTTATCCAAAGTTCCGCTCAAGTTATAAAGTTCGAAAATGACAAAATAAGTTTGTCACTGGTGGTTAATTCTCGTGCATCACCCAACCGTCTGATCAACCACTTCATCAAATCAACAATTAATAAGCCTCTTCGCCCCACGCTTGACATCCTACCTTTACTGGCAGGGGGGGGGCTGAAAAGGTGGTTTCCTCCCGCTGGCCCCACGTCAATGTGTGAGCTTATTATCATTTCACACCCCCTCGAAATACCACAAACCATATCAACCCCCCTCCGAAATCCATCAAAACCACCCTCCTTTCCCACCATTTTTCCTGCACACTCCCCTTCACTATCATCCCAACGTCTGACTCATCCGAAGACTGTTGTTACTCATCTGCAAACCTTTGTTACAAATCTGCAATGTTTTGTTACACATCTGGGAGATGTGTGTTATGCATCTGGAAAGTGTATCGTGTTTTTAATATTTTTCTCTCAGATCATTCATCCAAGCTCCAATTTCATTGCAATCAGTTTATACAGCTTCATCATTAGTAAGTAAACACCTCATATCCTCCTCAAGTCAAATTATCAATCACAGTGTTGGTTTGCTTACCTCCTTTTCCACTACATTTTCACTTATGTTTATCAGTGGATGATTTTAGTGAACTGAACCTAACCCTGTCATTTAAAATCCTCACAAACCTTCCCCAGACAATACCATATCATTCCCTACCATTCACAGTCTCCCTACATTTCATTTCTATCAAACCCTAATTTCATACTAATTTTCTATTATAGAATTAGGAAATCACTGTGTTTTCCTAATTTAATCACCTTATTTACATCCATTTCACCAAATTTCACTTGTGCTTTGAAGCCAATACACAACCCTACCTCCTGAGTTTTTTTGGGATTTTTTCTTGGCTTCAATACCCTTCATTTCATCCTCCAAACCTACCCTATCCCTGTCCTCTATTTTTTCTAAATTCACAGTCAACATACCCACTACATCCAAAACACCCACGGTTTATATTTCTGATAAATATTATGGAGAGTGAAAAGAAAATCCACAAAGGAGGGCACCACATCAGATTTGAGCCCTCTACCTTGCAAGAAGTCAATGCATCACCTTTTTCCAAAGGATTCTTTGAGAGTATTGGATGTTTGATATTTTGTGAGAAAATCATGGAGGAAGGCTATTATCTCCAATTGAAAAACTTATTTGCCACAAGTTTCAGTATGGAAAAGGCCATCATTATAGGTGTAGAGTTCAACTTATCAGCAGATGTGACTTCTTCAGCAACAATTATACCTAGTCATGGACAACAGTGGTCTAAGGGAATGTATATAGACCTTGAAGATTATAAACTATTCTTCAAACCTCATGCTAGAGAGAATCCTGAGTACATCTTCCCTTTCATGAATCTCCTTAACAGATATGCTCCTTTGATGAGATTAATTATGAAATATTTCACATTTGAAGGGAGATTATCTAGGTTTTACTGGTACCATATCATATTATGATGCATTTTGCCTCTACTAAACCACTTTACTTGCCATATTATTTGTACATAATGACTAAGAAGGTTCAGAGCAGAAACAAATATCATCAACCAAGTCTTTTCCACCATGGCCTAGTCAAAATCATTGTTTTGCATCATCTCTCAGCTATCAACATGACTTGGGAAACCTTCATGGAGAAAGTAACAACAATGCCCACCACTAGTTATCTTGTCATGCATAGCACACCATTACCATCTATATCAATAAAACTAATGGATATTGGCTCTTCCAGCAGGAAAACTGATATTTCAAAGGCTCCTAGGGTTTTTGAGTTCACTCACACCTGTGAGAAGGGAAAGAGACACAAATTTTCTCCCATATCCATCAAAAGTGTACTTACACTTGACACTACAACTGAGAAAAGAGAAATATAAGAGCAACTACTCATGCATCAGATTGAATCACCATTGTATCAACATGATGAACATATGACCTTAGATGTTGAGATGGAAGAGAAGGTTGAAGTAAAATCATTTGAGGATATCATAAAGAAGAAATATGAGGAAATAACAGAGTTGAAAGAGATTTTCTCCATTGCAAAATCTCAAATTACTTTCCTACAACAAGAGATAGATAAAAGTAAAATTTCTCCTCCAAGACAAACATAAGGTAGACCTAGAAATAGATAAAGGTAAAGGGAATCAAGTAATTGATATTGATAAAATAAAAGACATGGATATTGAAACACAACCAAGAAGGCCAAAGACAAGAGGCCTTAAGAGGGTCCTGGAGCTAGAAAGAAAGTCAGCTCATCCACCTGAACAACTAAATTTTGATGAGCTAATAACTATGGATATCAATCAAGAAAAAGAACTCTGGTTAGGAAGGGTGAATGAACATTTAGAAAAGCTTTTGAAAAGAGAAAAAAATCTTTATAGGCATATGGCAAATCATTATTTTACCAGAAACAAAATTTCACAAATCAGGCTTAAACAAGTGAAAAAGAAGCTCAAAGAGGCTCAAATGAAACTAAAGGAGAAAAACGATTTAGATTTGTTGGCTGAAGATTCATTATCTATTTAGCACATCATCCACAGGTGTCACAAAACAACTTTGGAGAATTTTTGAGAAGTTTTGGTATTTTTAGTGATTTTTGCACTAAACTAGAAATTCAGCCTTCATAAATGCGCAACACCAAGTTGTTATGATTTTTACAAAGGCATCCAAATGATGAATAGCATACATGGTTGGATGCATTTTGATGAGTAAATCATAGATAAAGAACCCTTGCTTCATGAAAAGCTCTATTTTGGAAGAAAAATCCAAAAATCCACCAGTTTTCTATGCTTCTGCCAATATTTTTGACAATTTGTTACGCATCTGGATTAACATTGGGTGAATCAACTTTTGGAGGACTTCCCATGGGTCATGTTTCAAAATTCAAGATGTTATGGAAACTAGACAAACAGGGCTAGTTGAAATATCTTTCCTATTTGGATTTGGAGTCCTCAAATTCCCTCAATATTAGCTGCAAAAAAAGTGTTACGCATTTGTAAAAGTTTGTTACACATCTGAAAAAAGTGCTACACATTTGCATAGGATTCCCCAGGACACTTGTCAAGACCAAAAAAATTTGAGGTGGCATTGGAGTAATTGAGTTGGTTTTTACCTCTTATCATGAGGAAACATGTAATTTTATATGGGAGACAAACACTCTTAGTCTATAACTGAATTTCAGGGAGTGGTTTTAAGCTCCCTAAATTCTAGGAAGTGACTTATCTCATGTATTTGTGATGTATTGTGGATGGGATTCAACCTAATGAGGTGTCATTGTGCATATTTTATATAAGTAGACCCTCTTTAGTCTTTTCCTGGGTTGGATAGTTTATTTTTACAGTGGAGCTATTGTACAAGCCTTTTTGGAATGAAATCAAAGACAATATTGCATAAATTGTGTTGATAATCTTGTGGTATGCCTTAGATAATTTTTTCTTTCTATGTATGTTTATCTTGTTATGTTGAATGATATGCTTTCCCCTTTCATATAAATGCATATATGTGTTTATCTTGTCAGTTTATAAGAAGAAAACATGCCTTTTCATGCTCTATATTAACAAGATTTTACATTATATGTTATGTTCTTCTAAATGAATGAATTCACCTCAATGCTCATTCAAATTTTACATAATTTCATCCTATACACAATGATAAAACAAACATGCTTTCAAGCTACCTACCTAGCCTCATCCATATTCTTTGCAAACTGATCTTGAATTCAGACCTCAAACCCTAGACTTAGTCTCCTTACTGTCATTCATATAAAGCACAAAAACACCAAACAAGAAACTCTATTTATTGAGTTTGCATACCTAGCCTAAGATAATTAAATATTTAGTCATTTAATTGACTGCAAAGTGGCATTGAGATATCCCTCTCTAGTCCTGGTAGAGCTAACTACCTGACCTAAAGGTTGGTCTGTGGTTACCTTCCTTCAATCCCACTCTCAGCCTTGGGAAGTTGGGGGGAGTGATAACAAGGAACCATGATGACCTCTTTCTAGCCCTGAAGAGGAATCACTGACTGTGATGAAGTACAAGGCTTATTAGTGGACACAAATAACCTTTCAAGAGGTAGTTGTAGCAAATATAGTGGAAGAGTGGCTATCTTATAAGTTCTATATTGAGTAAACTAAGTTTTTTCTTCCACTGTTAATTTTTCATCCACTTGTTGTAACATTGTTGCGTAAGAGGAAGATTGTACAAACATGTCATCCAACTTATCTTCCTCATGAATGAACTGTCTAATTCCTTGGGAAGGAGTAAATTTTTTTAAAACTGAGCTTGGATCATATTGCCTGCTAGGAATAGTGGGAAATTTGAGGGCTTGAATAGCTAGAATCTCCTTTTCATCATGATGATAATTTGCCAATGCAAATATGCCAAATATCACAGGAAAAATGAGCCATGCCCTTTTTTTTGACTCCTTTAGAACTTTAGTAATACCATACCCTGCCATATGATAGGATACCTCTTTGCTAACTAACTTATTTGGGATAAACAGAGGAAAAAAATGATGGTGAGCAAGGCTACCCCAGACACTGATATAAGTCAATAATTCTTCACCAAACTAATTTGCAACCTTTAGAAGATCATCCATTTCTTCCTACAACATTCTTGGTGGTCGAGACTCAAAAATGATATCATATATTGTAATCATTACTTTATGACATATATGTTAGAAATGATAAAATTATTTGGTTTCCCATAAGATTTCATGATAAACGTGAATAGGGTTTGGGTCCTAAATAGTCCATTTCCAACCCGTGGCAGGGAAATCCATAGAAAAACATAGGGCATCCATAACATAAGAGGACATGTAGAAAGGAGGTAGATTATCTTTAGAAATATGTCTAGCACACTGGAAAGCTAAAATATGGATGGTCAAGCTATCAAAAATAATGGTGGCCCAATCAAATATAAAACCCTCAAGACCACCATCGATTAAAGGCACCTAGTTGTCCAATAAGTTTGACATGTTAGGTAGTGCATACAATTGAAACAACATGGCCGCGAATTGGGAAAAAGGAGAAGCGAGGGAATAGAGTGAATACTTACCGGTTTCTTCAACTTTATGCTTGTTTGGGTCTCTTCTCCATTCCCTGATTATTTCTGATAGGTGTCCATGCTCCTTTATAAAGGCCTTGACGTATTCCTTATTATATATACATTGAGGATATTGTAGGTGATATATACTTTAGAGATCCTTACTGATGAAATAAGCAATCACTGTTCCCCTTTTGGTTTGAATGTCTCTCCTAGAAATATCCAAATTCTCAACAACCCATCAGACCATGTTTGTATAAGGAAATAACCGTGGTCTTGTCGCAATTCAATGAAGAAACGAGTTGGATACATCCCTTGGAGTGGCTTTCAAGATAGGAGTTTTATCTTCAACTGTGATCATTCTAATGGTAACCTTGGCCTCTTCATTTTAAAAATATTGATAATTTCTTCCCAGGAAGGAAGCCCAACATCTCTAGTACGTACTGTATCTGAAAACAACCCCGCTCTTGGATTTTTTTCATCAACATCTTCAACAAATGGACCCGTGGATTTCTCCTGTGGAGTCCTTTTCTTGAATTTATTCCCTTTCTTTATTTCTTTTACGTATTGGGGATCCAAGGTCACCTGAAAGATACAAACACAAATATTAGTAGGAAAATGGTTTTATGGAAGCTCAAAACAACGTAAATAGAAACACAATGTAAAAACATTTTAAAAATCAATTGAAAACCAAAATTTAATTAATGCAGGACTTTTATCCATTTGGGGCCCATTATTATAATGTTAAATCATTTAAATGAATATATGGTGAACCACATGAAGATCGCCATGTCAGACATTGGAACGAAAATATCAGAGGATAATTTCAATAAACTTACAATATCTAAATACTCCGATATGCAAAAGTCTGAGATATATATGTTCCGAGATATGAATGTCCCGATATACAAATGTTTCTCGGAAGGTGTCATTCTCGTAATTATTTTTAATAAAAGTTACAATATGCAAAGTCCCAATAAACAAAGACTTGATATACCAAATTTCAATATATATTTGCACGATAAGTAAAATATATCGGAATTTCGGGAGGTAAAAACTTGGAAAAGGAAAATCTCATAATGTTATATTAAAATGTCTTGATAAGTCTAGTTTGAGACTATTAATCTCGAATTAAAATTATGATCTGTTTCTTTAGTTTTCTTTTTAAAAATATGTCCAGAATTTTCAAATTTGATTTCCCTTTTGTCTTATTACTTTGAAAAATTAATATGGTTTTGAAAAACTAAAGGGTCCCTATTATTATTATGACTTAAAAGAAAAATCGGGGGGGGGGGGGTGTGGTGCTTGTTGTTTTCCACAACAAGAGTAAGCCAAGGCAGGAAATTTTTTCTTTTAATGACTGAATATGCATAAAACAACAAACTAAGCCTATAAATCAATTCTAATTTGGGGATAAATATGCAATAAATAGTAGATTTTGTCTTTTAAACTGATTCAATGCAATTTTTATCAATAAAATAATAACATACATATGCAAATTTACCATAAAATGAAAAGTTAAACCAAACCCTAAACTTAGATACCAAGACTTAGAAAATAAGTAGAAATTTAAGGATGATCACCACAATTAGACTAGTTCCTTCTCTCAATTAGGAAATGGAATCAATTAGGCCAAGGTCTATGATAGAGGGCCTTCTTAAGAAGAAGAGAGCTAGTGCACACTTATTAAAAAGAATAGAAGTGAGTGAATGTGTGATGATATAAAATTAGAGTGATGTCCCTCTATTTATATGAGGGAAACCATGCCACTTTTCATAATTTTATGAGTAAATTCCCTACATTTTTTCTTAAGCGTTCAATTAGGCCTAAATCTCACAAGTTTCAAAAGGGATATTGGTAATTATTGTATGACTCTAGATTCAAGGATTTCAAGGGGAAGCTTCACACTAGGTGGCTAGGTCCTTATGAAGTGGACACAATTTTTGACAATCAGACTGTTAATCTCATAACCATATATGGATCGTGGAACCCTTTTTTTCCAATGGAAACCATATTCAGTTGTATCATTAAACAATCTAAGGGTTCATTTTCTCACATTGTCTTGGGTTCAAGTTTCAAGATTGTTGGGGTAGGGGATCATCTTCCCGGACCACCAACCACATGATTTAGTTTTGATTCACACACACACACACACACACACACATGAATCTAATTGTGAAAACCTCTTTGGGGAATATTTAAACAAGTTTCAATTGAAAAACAACTTGTTAGAGATTGAAAATCTTCGTTTTTCTAAATTATATATTGGTTTTCCTAAAAATTGTAGTGAGTTTTTTAAAGTAACATTCTTGAGATTCAGATCCTAAGATATTACAAAATTTCTATTACACTGGTTTCTTCTACACTGGTTGTTGTTACCGAGGATGTAATTACCCCAAATTGTTGTTATTTTTGTTGTTGTTACTATAGTTTCCATTACAATATTTTTACTACATTAGTTTTTGTTACAAAGGACACAATTACTCCAACTTGTTGTTACTATAGTTGCTGTTACACTAGTTGTCGTTACTTTGGATGCAATTACTCCAAATTGCTTTCATTGTGCCTAAAATTATTGTTTCTATTGTTACTATTGTAAATACACATTAAATTCCATAATTTTGCACCAAAGGGACCCACAAATGTCATTTTCCACAAATCTTTCCAGCATTGTATTTTTCCAGTCATGTCAGTATTATTGTGGTCACCTCTACCACATCATACCTGCCACACGATCACAACATATGGCATGTACTCAACTAGTACACCCCTTCATTTTATCACATATCTATGGTTTGAGTAATGATTGGATAAGTCTATTTGACCCTCCTACCATTTTAGTTGTGGACAACCTTCACTTTAGTTGGGACGTGGTATCATAACATCAATACCTAGCACCACAACATTATCATGCCTTAGTATGCCACATTATTAACTCGAACAAGATATTTATAACTTTATTTTCCATCAACTCTCCACTTACTTCCTTTCTATGTCTTGTCGAAAATCACAATGCCTTTTTCATGACACAATCCTTCATAAATATCCCACCAATCTCGTTATTATTGTAGTTTATGGCATATTCATCAAAACCACCAACCCACCAATTCATCCAAACTAAATGACATTTCCCCCACTTGACTATATGTTGCTCCCATTGGAACAATAAATGCACTAAAACATGTAGTCATGGAGGGATGAGATATTGTTTTACATGGACTAGCCTCACTTGACTTGCTGCACAACCACCTAACATTTTGCTAAATTTTCCCAGACGCAAGGTGGCTACTGTATCTTAAGAAATTGTATGGGTCTGATGACACCATCACCCTCGAGTTTTCCTGAAATTTGATTGAAAGCAGTCACATATGAGGTGATTTCCAGGGTGAATATTTTTCCACAAACATGGATGAAATGGTTTAGTCGAAATACATTGATCAATAGTGAAAGCTAATTTTCAGGAAGGAGATGAGTAGGAAAAGAGTAAGGGCATATGAGTAGAAAGGAATTCATTGTCACCCACTAGGTCATACGTTGTTTATTCATGCATAAGTATGTCACTTGGAAAGGTATTTTTGGGCTTGTATTCAACTACCATTTCATGTTGTCGGCTCACCCTCACCATGGAAAACTGGTTAACCTCCCACACTTCCTATTAGAGACTAGAAACATATGGACAATGAGGTTTGACAGCCTAAGAATCTTGATAATTGTGTTACAAACCATAATATGATTAAGCTCATGATTTTTTATGAACTAGAACAACAAGGGAAAGTATGCTTAGAATTTGTGACCATTTTTGTGGGTTTAGTACATGAGAGTGGTCAGAAGGAATCAAATAATGAATATGAGAAGGGGATAGAAAAAAATGTTCATGATGAGGCAGATATGGTCGAGCCGAGTGGGAAGGATGGTGCAAAGAAAAATAATTTCCATGCTATCATAACTATCGCGGGTCTTCATACTGATACACCAGTTGAGGTGACTAGCACATGATCTAAGAGCCTAGGAATTTAGGCCTTCCCTATTGAGGAGAAGAAGCCATCATAATATATTAAGGGAAAAAAGTGATTATCAAAGGAGCTTGTGGCTGGTTATATCTTAAGAAGGAGGACAAGATCTTTTGTGACAATAACAACAACTTATCCATTTGAAACTATAATTTCTATCAAGGAATTTGTGGAGTAGGATGCTACTGAGAGGAAGAATCATAAGAATAAGAAATTTAACAACTCTCTTCCCGGTAATCCTAAAACTGATCCTCTATCTAAAAATAATGTTTGTTTAAAAGAAAAAAATGATAAAATTAAGAGACTACTTACAACCATGAATTATTTTTTTTTAGAAATGAGGAATCCTTGGGATTGGGAGCCCTGACTAAGGTGACCAAAATGATCGGTACATCATCCTCCACGTATAATATTGAGAAGTGGAAAACCAAGGAGCCTGAAAATAATTTATGCTAAGTTTTTGGAGAACTCCTTGGTAAGGTAGGATATGCGCATGTCAACACAATAATGTTAGATCTTGTCTCAGTTAGGGTGCAAACAGGTTATTGGGATGCCATTGTTCCATAAGAACCAGTGGCATCTAAGGAAGAGAGCCTGGTTTCCAAGAGTAATTTTTGAATTTCTATAGATTTAGGGGTAGAGCAATGGGGAAAAAAATTAGGTTGATACATAAGAATTGGTCGAATACGTTGTTGTTATTTAAGTTTGGCAACTGAGATAGTCCAGCCTGAGGAGGGATAGATGATGGTTGATACAAAATAACTTGTTGATGACAATGTTGACACACAAGAACCAATAGCTGAGGTAGTCCAACTTGAGAAGGAAAAAATCTTCGCGGACACACAAGAACCAATAACTGAGGTAGTTGAGCCTAAGAAGGAATAAATCATGGTTGACACACAAGAACCTACCAATGATGCTATTGACACATAAGAACCAATAACTAAGGTAGTTGAATCTATACTAGAAGGAGAAGAATAAATTGGCATAACCTACAAGAACCAATAGATGAGGCAGTTTATCCTGTAGTAGAGGAAAAGACCCTAGTGGATTCAAAAAAACCTAACAATGATGTTGTTGTTACTTAATTAACAATAGATAAGGTAGTCTAGGCTGATAAAGAAGAAGCCTCAGATGTTAACTATGATATTGATAGTTTGGTTGTTGAGAGATATGAATGGAAGTAATTAACCCTTTCATTTTAGTTAGGCGTAATCCCCATTAGTGAGCATAATAAGGTCATTTGTGATATTAGGGAGGTTTGGATAGAAGAAATCACATTTCATAGGTTCACGTGGGAGGAGTTCAGAGAGGAGAGAAGGAAGGAAAAGCAACAATTAAAGGAGCTCAAGGATGAAATTGAAGTACTGCAAAAAGAAAAAGAAAAAATATATGATCTTATACATGAGTTTCTAAATTATAGAGGATATTCCCCTTCCTATCCCCTATTTATTTATGAGAAATATGTTCTTTTCTAAATGATAGTGATAAAGTACAAAATACCTTATTATCTCACTAACACTGTGATCTTTATAAACACATTTTCTTAAAGAAACACTGTATAATGACATTTATTATGTGTTTCATATATGCATGATTATGTTTGGTATATAGAGAGGATGTTTAACCTCTTACCATATGTTGGAGATGTTTAATTACTGGCCTTTACCTCATTTGTTTATAACTAGGTAAAATGGAAATTAGATCATAATACTGTAACAGTAAACTAGGAAAAAAAGAAGCTATGGATTAGAGGAGAAGAAACTCCTATTGCTAAAATGGCCAGGACTTACGATGTTTTTCTTGTATCCACAAAGAAATATGCGATTATGGAAACTGTTCAACATAAAGTGTTAGAGATTTTCTCTCGATCTATTGACCTACAAAAATAGGATGCTTTGGAGGGAAACAGGTTCAGATGGGAGAACCCTAATAGTGAGCTAAAGAAAAGGGATCCATACTACTATCTTAAATTTTCCAAGCCATTTTAAGGGTACCTAGGTATATTAATTGTATCAGTAGATGTAGGTCTAATTGGCTTGGTCTTAGACTACAATTTCCTTTAATATGCCTCCCTGTAGTAGAGTATAAAAAATTACTACAAGCTTAAGACAAGATATGTATAAATTTGGTGATTGGAGTTAATTAATGGCTATAGATATATTGTGGTTGATATTCCAAATGCCTATGATTTCACCAAAAAGCATTTACAACACTCTCATTCTGAAGAAAAGTTTGATTAATCAGTGGTGCATGGGGGCATGTAGTTGCTTTAGTTGGGGGGAGATGTTGGGTCAGGAATTGGCTTATCTTTATCACCTTTTTTTTTTGTCCTGTTGATGGCCAAAATTGACCTCATCATCATTTTGGAAGACCACCTGGTTAGAGCCCCAAAATAAGCTCTTATCCATTTGATTTGGCGGTTCTAAATGGTTCAATTGGGTCCAATTACCCCCTCACTCTCCATGTTGACTTGTGATGTTTATAATTTACAATCAACAAGAAAAGGAAACAAAAATTTCCTTCCTATAGTGCTGCACATTCAAGAAATCAGTCCTTAAGCTAAATTGAGGGCTCACCCAAGCCACACGTAAGGTTTCTCCTGCATAGGGAGACTTCTAAAAATTATTTTTAACTGAAAATATAAATTAATCCAAATGCAAGCAACAAAACAAAAATTATTCTATTGTATCTCAATTAGGACAAGATATATATCCTGCCCAAATCAAGAGAAAAATGATTAAAATAATGAGAATTTAAGATGCTCTTAATGGTGAATATCATACTATTGAAATAGTTCTAACAATTGATATTTTATGTGCATCATATTCCTTGTTTAGAGTGATCCAGATCTTGGGGGGAGGCCCCCAATATATAAGAAAATTGAAATGGATCTCACAAGATCTGCAAAACTAGAAAGCCAGAAAAAAGGAGAGAACACAAATAAAATAAAACCACAAAGGAACTTGTTTTATTAAAACAGAGAATAAATGTAGAAGCTACATTGTGATAGACAATCTGTCCTTTTACAAAGTGAGGCTTGTTATTTATAGCCTTTTTTGAGACACAATACCATAGGTGGATACCATGGGCCAATACCATGGGTAGATACCACTTACAATACCATGGGTAAATTCCATGTGTGGATGAATACCATGGGTGGATACATACCATGGGCCACTTATAATACCATGGGTGAATAAATATCATGGGTAGATGAATACCATGGGTCGATTCCATTTACAATACCATGGGTAAATTCCATGGGTGGATGGATAACATGGGTAGATGCATACCATGGGTTGATGCCATTTTCCATTCGGATCATTCCTCCCTCCTTAAGAAGCAATGGTCCCCATTGCGTGAAGTTCCCTCCTGAGAAGCCTTTTTTGAATATGAAGAGCCACTGAAGAGAATATTTTTGTGTAGTTAACCCATAACCGTGATGAACGAAGATCCGAGGATAGAGATACCCTGTAATGCTTGTGACCAACTGTGATATTGACAGTGTGCGGCCTAGAAAATGGACTTCGATGAAGTGTGGGTTTGTGGATGAAACAAAACCATGAAAAACGAAGATTCAAGGATAGAGATACCCTGTAATGCTTGTGACCAACTGTGTGACTAACAGTGTGCGGCCTAGCAAATGGACTTCGATGAAAAAGATTTTGTGCGGTTGACCCATAACCGTGATGCTGATTGTTGATGAAGTAGCAGGTGCCTACATAGCTTGGGGTGGGAGGGCATGTTTCCAAATAACCCAAGCTGAATGCTGCTATGTTGAAACTGATGAATGTGAAGCAGGTCCCTACTAAAGCGGGGTGGGAGGGCACGTCTCCAAAGGGAACCCACTCCGAATGCTTCTCAAGATTTAAAATGAGCATAGCTCGGTCAATATAACTCAGAATATTTATTATAACCTATTTTTGGAAATGAAACGATCATTATGCATCTTCTCATGTGTTTGAAACCACTATTTGGAGACTCTAGACTCTCAGATTCGCGCTGGAACTTTCTCGCCACCACAAATTTTCTAAAAAAAAAATAGTTGATTTTAAATCAACGATAACTCCCACATCCGGACTCCAATTCGGCCGATTTGTTTTTTGAACTTGGGTGATTTTTCAAGAGGATCTCAGATATATATCCATTTCTCTAAAATTTTTCACTGAAAACTGTGAAAAATGACAGGAGAGCCGCTGTCCATGAATTGTCGTCAGAAAAATTGCTTCTACATTGCTGATTTTGAATCAGCGATATCTCCCTCATCCGAACTCCAATTTGGCCGATTTTTTTTTTGAATTTTAGTATTTTTTTGCAAGGAATCCATATATGGTATTTTTTTTTGGCAAATTTTCACCAAAAGTTTCATATCTGATCTGAAAACTCGCTGCCCAAAAAAATTCATGGATTTTGCTGAAGATTGCTGCAAAACATTGAAACTGAAATATGTTTCAAACCCTCATTCCCATGGAGACGTAACCTGAATCTGATACCACTGATCCATATCTTGGGGGGAGGCCCCCAATATCTAAGAAAATTTAAATGGATCTGACAAGATCTGCAAAACTAGAAAGCCAGAAAAAAGGAGAGAACACAAATAAAATAAAACCACAAAGAAACTTGTTTTATTAAAACAGAGAATAACTGTAGAAGCTACATTGTGATAGAAAATCTGTCCTTTTACAAAGTGAGGCTTGTTATTTATAGCATTTTTTGAGACACAATGCCATAGGTGGATACCATGGGCCAATACCATGGGTAGATACCACTTACAATACCATGGGTAAATTCCATGTGTGGATGAATACCATGGGTGGATACATACCATGGGCCACTTATAATACCATGGGTGAATAAATATCATGGGTGGATGAATACCATGGGTCGATGTCATTTAAAATACCATGGGTAAATTCCATGGGTGGATGGATAACATGGGTAGATGCATACCATGGGTTGATGCCATTTTCCATTCGGATCATAGAGATTTAAAAAAATTAGAGATAATCCATTAAAATGAAGAAATAGCTCATACAACTTAGTGACAATTAAATCAATTTAATATGGAAACTTTATGAGTAAATAACTACTCAATATTTTGATTAAAGCAGATGAGCAAAATGGAATTAAATTACAAATCTATACAATTATGATATCACATAGCGGATCTCATAAACAATAATTCTCACATTTACAAAGGTGAACAATGTGAGATAATTGACACAAATATGCCATTAAAAAAAAAAAATCATTTAGAAATAAAAGTACTTGCATTCAAACTGATAAAAACTGATTTCCATGCTTTGTTTCTCAATGGATCTCAAACAATTCTCCTAAGACTTTCATCTCTACGAACAGAGGAAATAAATCTAATAGTACAAAATATTTCTCAATGACAAGACTTAGATCTTGAAGTAAAAACCACCAAGGTACTCAAATTTGAGTATTCCCCTTCACCTACAACTAAAATCCTGCTTAAAAAAGTACAAAGAGCCTCAAAATTCTAGAAAATAGGAACCCCCTTCCTCATTCTCAAAACTGATATTTATAAATTACAAAAATGAATCCAAAAATTGAGAAAAGTTTTGATCCATAAATTTTGGAGCTACAAATCCTCCTATTCTCCTTTGTTGGATCAGTCATATTGTTCCATATTCTTAGTTTTATCTCCTTGCAACCATTCTTTGGAAAAATCCATTTTAAAATGAAAATTCAAGCCAATCAAAATCAAGAAAAACTCATATATCTAAATTGTGAAAAAAAAAATTATCGAAATTAATTTGATAAATAATGTTGGACATTGGATAAAACAATGCTCCCCGTGTGTTTCATGTTATGGATGAACCATATTTCGTGGATCCTTATCTCTGGCGATGCGCTCGTTGACTAAAACCTACGGGTTTTGGTCTAACGAAAATCATGATTACCAACAAGTGGTATCAGAGTGTAGGTCAGAAGTTCGATACACACCCGACTCACGTTGGGGGGGAGATTTTTGGACATTAGATAAACCAACGCTGTTGGAAATATTTTCATTGATGGCAAAGGAGAAGAAAGGAGCAGCACCTGAACTATCACCACTAGTAGAAAATGGCTAATTAATTACTAAAAAAACAACTAAAATTTGCATATAAACGACTATTTTTCGGTCGGTGACCAATAGTAGCTAATTTACAATATCTTTATAACGCGACCAAATTTTTAGTTGTTTTAGCTTAGCCATTAATTGCTATCTCAATTTTGTTGTCTAGTAGTATATTTCGTCATTAATTTGGTCATTAATTTAGTCAAGATTTGGTCGTTAATTTAGTCATTGATTTGATTATTAATTTAGTCATCGATTTATCTATTAATTTGGTCATTGATTTAGTGCATTGATTTTAATCTTTGATTTGGTCATTAATTGTCACAATTAATGACCAAATATACAACAAAAAATATTGCTATATGATCACATGAAAAAACCAATTAATGACCAAAGAAATATGACCAAATTGTTGGTCGTATATAAGATATTGTAAATTACGCTACTAATAGTCACACATATGCAAGTTTTAGTCATAGTTTAAAACCAATTAATGACCGAAGAAATATGAATAAATTTTTGTCGTATATAAGATATCTTTGAAATTAGCTACTAATAGTCGTATATATACAAAATTTAGTCGCCATTTGTAATCACAAATTTATCATTTGGAGTAGTCATTTATCTTTTTTTGGTAGTTTCATACTCATATAAATGACTAATTTAGCAGTTTATATTCATTTCATTCACTTTAATTAATGAAATTATTATAAATTACTAATTTAGTCATACATATTCATTTTATCGAAAGTTCATCATTAATCAATATAAACTACTAATTTAGTAGTTCTGTCAAATTGATTTTTGTGTTTATTATTAATCAACATAAATTAATTTGTATGATTTAAAAAAATGGTATACAATATGCATGTTTACCTAATATAAAAACACAAAGTTGCATATGTTAATTAGAACACCAAGTAATATCGAAAATGCAACTATAAATAATTTCAACCACATAAATTATATTATATGAAATGTTAAAGTATTACAAAGCATGGGTTTCCAACCTATTATTGGTTGGACTACAATTTACACACAAAATGATGTTTCATCACTTCAAAACATTATCTATTAGTGTTGTCAAAGAATCAGTAGGTGAATTCAAAAAACTCGGAAGACTTGACCATCACGTCTTTATGTGTGTCTTATGTGATATCGCTCTAAAGAGTATCACCAAACTAATTTCTCCTTCTTTTTGCATTTGTTGCTCCAATGTTATTTCTCCCTCTTTTCAATTCTTCTGCTTCTTACCATCAATCATCGAGTTCATTTTCCGAAGAAAAAAGAAGAAGAAGATACAATGCAGTAGTGTAATATATGAAAGACAATGAACACTAGAATATAAAACCAAATTAGACTATAAATAGTTTATACGATACAGTATCATCCTCAACATTAGCAATGTCAAAAGTACATTTTTCCCCACACTAGTAAGAAACCTCAAACAAATTTTCTTCATTGAAGCGATAATGGTCACTATAATGTGCGCAGATAACCCATATAAACAAAGAAAGCAAAAATGTCACTCATATATAGAAAAGAGCACCTTCGTAACTTAGTATTCAAATTTCATGGTAAAGCTTAGGGAAAAATCATGTCACGTAAGTTATACGTGCTAAAAGCTCAAGTCTGTAGATAACTTGTGAAAACAAATAATATGAAGTATGATGTTTAATCCTTATCGTTTTGATTCACAACAACATTTCATTTTCTAACGTATGAACTTAGTCAAGTACATAAACAACATGTACTCAAATAACAACATGAAAAGTAACCTTTTCTCGATAGTCATGAAAATATTTTTAACACAAAATAGTTTATAAGGATTCCAATCAATATAGTGTAATACTAATTTCATCTTCAAGATCATGGTTGTTTAAATGAACATGATATCTAAGTGTTAAAAGACAAAACAAAATCCAAAAAGAAACATCTAAAATACAATCAAACAATAAAAGAGAAGATATCATGTAAATGGAAATTGCAATTATAAAAGATTTGTTTACCCTGTCACCGATGTCGTAGTTTAGCATTTCTAAAAAATTTGCTAGCCCTAAAAATAACCATGAGGTGAAATAATCATGAAACATCAAAAACTATAAGAATTCCTACTAGAAACATTTCCAAAGTCAATGGCTCAAGTGGCTAAATGATCTCTAATAGCAAATGAACTATATCTAAGTTGTGATATGCATTGTTTTGCCATCCTTTTTCCAATCACATTTCATGCAACATGCCCACAAAGTGCAGAATCAAGTAACAATCAAACAAAGACATTGACATTTGTTTTTATCTTTTATATCTATAAAAATTTGAATTTGATTTGTTTCTCATTACAACTCTATTGAGACCACCTACTTTCATGTACTAAAAAATAGAAAAGGAGCCATTAGTCATACCTCACCCATGGTATCTTTTAGGAATGATAGAAGAATAGTTGATCCATTAATTAGAATTGCAAAATCTTTGAGGAAAGACAATCCATTATCTAGTTAACCAATTGCACATTGAACCCTATATGGATGAGTAGCCCCAACAAAGCCAGCTTTCTCTATCATATGCCTTGGAAAGACAAAATCACTAATATTGCTTGTAATTTTTTTGGTTTGATGCTACAAATTTTTTCTGGCTACTTCTATTCCATAAGGGATTTGTTTCAGTACGATTAAAAATTTTTCTAATGACTACATAATCAACTTAGTGGATTTTTGACCTACATGCACTAATTTTTTGCAATGATTTTGCAGATGCAATTACATAGTGATATGGGTCCTAAAATCATCTCATTCTTATTTAATTTTTGGGATTAAAGCTTGAAATGTTGAATTGAAAGCTTCCCAAATCCTCGCATGTATATTTTAATTTGTCAACAATTCTTAGTTGCTTTGTTTGAAGGAAGTCATAAAAACCCCTAGAAGAATTATATTGTCCTGCTATGTGGCTGAGGGGTTCTTATACTTTTGGAAATAGTGCAAAATTGTTTGTAATTATTCCCTTGATATTTGATCCATAAATACCTCATTACCCACCTCACCTACAAAATTGAGGAAATATGAAGTCATCTTTAACTATCGCTCTTAAATTTATTCTATCATCCTCTTTATAAATTCCCTCAAAATGGTCTATTGATGAGAAAATTGCTCCTCGAGATGAGACACCTTATCATGAAGCAAAGTTTGTTTCTAAACACCATCTTGAGGAAATTTTTCATTATAATTATGAATGTTGAAGAGAGAAAAGATTAGCTATTTAGTAAAGGATATGCACAAATGTTAGTGATTTGGTACAAGGAAAGACATAGGGGGCAGAAGAGAACCATGGAGATTCCCTGCAAATACTTTTCCCAAATGTGACACGTGAGGATTTATGTTTATTAAAAAACTATATTTTGAGAATGTTCACCATTTTGAAGGCAAGACTATTTTGGATGTAGGTGCAAGAAGTTTGACACGGGCTCCTCGCACCTAACCCTGTAGTCCCACCGTATTACCTATGACTACGATTTATGCGCTTCCCATCTTGTTAACCGTAGTTGCTCCAATTCTCGATCATATTATGCTCGAAGACACATCACCGTGACGTCAACTAGGCTACTCAATCACATGTGTGGTGGCTACTAAAATCCGCACTAGCTAGTAGTAGGGCTCGATAGCACTCCTCCATCCACAAACTAATTATGTTGACAAACGTCCCTTCTATCGGTCATTTTCCGTATTTTTTCCTCGCGATTTCTCAAATCCCGCTAAGTGGTGTCAACCAGTCTAGCATATGTTGCTTCCTTCTTAGTGAGTTGCCACCTTATGCTTCATGTGGGTTTTTGTTTTTTCAGTATGGGTTTGCATGCAGCCACAGCTTCTTCCACCAACAATTTTCGACTCATACCTTCCCACCCTCTCCTAGCAAACTACTCTCGAAACTATGTGCTTCTTCGAGGTGATGTCGAGATCCCTCTTCGCCAACGTAAAAATGTTACTCACCCGTTCTTCGCATGATTTTATTTTTCTATTGGCGTATGGTTTGACCCTTATTTCAACCACTTTTTTTTTGCCATGATTGACACAACCTTGTCACTTGTTGAAATTCAACATTTGCAGTCTTCCCACCTATGTCACCTGATGAGTATGAATTCTTAAACTCTCTTCTATAATTATCCAAAACATTTATTTTCTGGACACGTGATTTTGCAAATAAAGTTGTTTTTGCAACATAAGTCCTTGTCAAAATTTCATCTCTCATACCAACTGGCATCTAGTCGGAACTGCAACCTGAAATCATACATACACCTTTTCGTCTATCACTCAAAGATGTGAAAGGTGGAATATCTACTAGAGCACTCTTGGCATATGGTAGAGGTTAAGCCCTCCCTTCTATTCCCTTTCCAAGACCTCCCGTAGGACCAAGATTCAAGTGGCCATCATCAGAAGAATTGTGTGTTGAAGGGCTTGGCATAGACCAATTTTCAAATTGAGCCCAATCCACAATATGAGCATCTTGACTGGTAAATCCACAATCACGTGGTCCCATATGGGGTTGTGGCCCTTTAATCCCACCCATATGTGGAAGTGAACCCACTTTGTGCACATGCCATGTAAGGTGGCATCAGCAGACTCTCTCACACCATGATCATGATGTCACAAGTCTCGTGACTTGCATATACTCATATTGGTACCCCCGAGAGTGGCCTCCTATCTATGTAGTTCTTGCATAGCATCCCGATGCACTTCCTCTCATTTTCTTGTGTCTTCAACCTTCCACTTCTTTCTTTCCATCCATTCCTCCTCGATCAATCAAAACCTTCAACATGAACTCTCAAACTTAGAGTGAAGCTCCTGGGTATTGGACATTTTTTGTCATCCTATCAAAGCAAGCATCAATATGTTCTTTGGCTCTTTGAATGGTCAATCATATGACCAATAGTGCCTTACCGTCAGCACAAAGTTTCCAATTTTTCATCCTCTATATGTTGAAATTCATTAATTAATTTCATGATGAATGCATGCATAATTCTTTTAGTCAACACAATTTCTTTATAAATCTCACCAACAAACCCTTATATTTTCCCTAGCATTCATCGCTTGTGTGTAGCTTCTCTCCCATATTTCTTCTATCGAAAGGATTTTTTTCACCATCCTCTTCTTCTTTCTTAACCTCCGCTCTTCTTCTTTCATCTTTTTCAAATTCTTCCCCCGGTATTTGTTCAAAAGAACTCACTTGAAAACAACCTTCTCATTATCTTCATAAAATTTGCGGTAATCCCGTAGTAAGTCGAAAACATAATTTTGCGTGACATTTCGACGAAGTAAAAAGTCGACTCCATCATAGGCTTTGTCAAATATTTGAGATATTATACCATGAAGACATAGATGCGCAGTCAATGTTCACTTCTTTGACCCGTTCAAAAAAATTTTCAAATTTTTTGGGGCGTTAATTGTTAAGTCCCCATATTAATAGTGTAGCCCCTTATTATGTTAGTGTAGCCTCCTTATTGTTATTATTGTACCTCTGTAACCCCCCCCATATTGTTATTATTGTGCCCTTACATTATTATTGTTAGGTCGGCTAGATTACATTATGGCCCCACTAGGATTATATTATGGCCCCATGGACTCTTTATATATAGAAGGAGGTTTTGTTCATTTGTATCATCCAAGAATTGTTCATTCATGTAATATATTGGAGGTTGCCCCTCGAAGTGGCTCATTTCTAAGGTGTGATATCTCTTTTTCTTCTCTTTAGAAATGTTGGTTACACAACATTTGGTATCAAGAGCTTTGGGATTCTAGGGTTTCGCTGCTCCAAAACGGTGTCGCTTTGGCATTTTCGCTGTATAACTTTTTTCTATGTAGCTTCAGAAGCTGAAATTTTCTAGGTGCGAAAGCTGAAAATCTTGAGGAAACGGTTTTCTATTTTCAGATCTTGGTTCACAATATTTGAGGAGATATCATCTCTGGAAGTTAGTATTTTTTCAAAGGCTCATAAACAAAGGTCATCGTGGCAATTGCGCTATAAATTTTTTATACGAAGTTTCAGAGTCTGAAATTCATATGGTGCGAAGCTGAAATCCTGAGGAAAATTCTTCAAAAAATTTCAGAGCTTGGTTCGGCAATATTTTTGGAGATATGACCTCGTGGAAGGTAGTGCTTTTTCAGGCTCCCCGAATTTCATCTCAAAGAGGTGATCGTGGGAAAATTCAATAACTCTCTCTCGCATTGGATTGAAGTGCCGTAAAAAGTGGTCATCAAGTACACAGACTGAAGTTTCTTCTCTATCAATTTCCAGAGACAAAGGAGAAAACAGTGACACGTGGCACCTGAGGCCAAGTGTCTCGTCTCACTGAACTACAGTCCAGAATTAGGTCATCGTGGGAGATTGGAGCACAAATTTGTCTTGGAGAATCCAAAATCTAGGTCAGACCTGTGGCATTTGAAAGAAGCTTCAGAGATCTACTACAGAGCTGAATTTCAGATATCGAAGATTTTCGCAAATGTCGAGAGATAATTCAATTTCAATATCGAGCTCCTAAAAGCTAGTAAAAGGTGTATTTTTTTCCCCAAATTGCATAAGTCTTGTTTGAAGAATCAAGTTGAATTGATTCCAAGTGGCATATTGTAGAATATATATCAATATTGAATTCTAAAAATGGCCCCTAGCTGAATTCAACACCCATCAAGCTTTCCAAGGCTCTACCATGCATTCTATGAAGATGAAGAATTGCAACATGATCTATCAAAATTACAAGAACAAGTGCAACAAATTTCACTCTCGCAGAAGAGCAAAAGCAAAAATGAAGATGGAAGGTTTGAAGAAAAGGCGTGGAAGATAAGATGGATGGTGGCAAGCTAAGATGGATGGCGTGGAAGATAAGATGGATGGTGTGCTTGAAGATGGATGTGGCGTGGAAGCTAAGATGAATGGCATGGAAGCTAAGATGTATAAAGAAAGTGGCCAGCAGCATGGGAAGCTAGTATGGATGACATGTAAAGACAGACATAGAAAACATGAAGAATGATCTAAAAGCATACATGGAAGGCTTGATGACAAGCTTAAAACCAGTAAATGATTCCTAATGTCGGAAATATAGGAGAAGAACTTTCATGATGAGAACAAAAATAAATGTTAATCGTGATTTCATAAACTCCTAATGTTGGTAGGGAAGAACCACCATATTCCAAAAATGGATATGACGGAAGTTTGATGGAAAGGATCCCAGTAACATGGATACTACAGATGGAGCAATATTTTGATTCCATATACATCGCAAAAAACACAAAAGGTACGACATTGCAACTTTACATTTAGAACAAAATACAGCTTGTATGGTATCGACAGGCTTTGTTCCCGTAAAAATTGTCACTTGGTCAATTTTTGACGAGGAAATGATAGCACATTATGAGGGATACAAAGAGGCAACACCTTCTTTACCCAATTGATAAATCTCTAAACAAAAGGGTTTAGGGCAGCACATTGAGGACTTCCAAAAAATTGAGTATATGCAGTAAATCGATATTCTGCCGTAGGACCAAGGTGGATTGATCTCTTCTCAGCAGCTTTAAAGGTTGACAACATTCAACATGAAGTCTGGTGGATTACTGGAACTCCGATTCATTAGAGAAGGCATTCAAAGCTGGCAAGAAAAGTTGAATGTAAAATTATGGGCAACAAGTGAAGTCTACTACTCAATCTACAAAGAAGGGAAGTGTGGCTACATCTAGATTTCCACAACCTACCAGGTTGACACCACAACAATTAAAGAAAAAAGAGCAAAAGGGATTTTCTACAGGGCTTTGTGATAGCAAATACACTAAAGGTCATAAGTGTGTGCCGAGAAGAAATTATTTTTTACATAGATTGGTGAAGCAGGAAGAAGAAAAATGAACAAGAAGAGGATACACACCGGGAACTGCACTCTTAAGAGGAAGAAATTATGAATCCAACCATATCGTGTAATGCACCCATGCGAGAATTACCACTCCTCAAAACTCTCAAGGATAAAAGGACAAATCAAGAAGAGAAAGAAGTAATAGTGTTGATTGATAAGGTGGAAGCACCCATAATTTCTATTCATTGTAAGGTAGCCAAGGAATTAAATTGTTTCCTATAAATTAAAGCACTTTTAATGTCGAAGTGATGGTTGCAAATGGAGGAACTATAAATTGCTCCTCGAAAATGCAATAACATCAAGCTAACCATGGGGGAATATGTGTTGACTAGTCCAATGCTTTCCATTCCAATGTGAGGTATCATGTTGTACTAGAGTACAATGGTTACAATCTTTGGGGACGGTAGCTTTTAATTTTCAAGAACTTTCTTTAGAAATTCTTTCTCGTACGAAAGGAAGTCGAATTACGCGGGGTATTGAAAGGGAAGCCGTGAAGGATAATAAGCCTAATGGCATGACAAAGCTTCTAAAGAAAGAAATCAACGAGAGCGTAATTGTACAATTATGCCTCACTAGAAGTTCCAACATCAAAATCATCCATTTCGGCATCTCCAACAAGTCTTGGACAATCATTCCAAGGTGTTTGAAACTCCCAAAGGACTCCCACCTATTCGTGATCATGATCATGCTATTCATTTGATTCCGTGAAGTGTTCCTCCAAACATCCGGCCTTATAGATATCCTTACTTCAAAAAGAGCGAAATTGAACGCATGATTGCAAGCATGTTATGAGGCGGGTGTATAATTCAACCTAGTCAAAGTTCTTTCTCTCGCCTCCTCGTAGTATTGGTGTACACAAGCAGCTTAATGGATCATGGCGAATGTGTCCCGGATTATAGGGAGCTCTTATAAGCTCACCATTAAAGAGATAAATTTCCCATCTCCTCGTGATTGATGAATTATTGGATGGATTACATGGAGCAATTTATTTTGACCAATGTTGGATCTTCGCTCGTGATATCATCAAATAAGAATGAAGACCCAAGATATTCCAAAAACAAAGCATTTTCAAACTCATGAGGGTCATTATGAATTTTTGGTCATGCCTCTTTGGCCTTACCAATGCACTCTTCTACATTTCAAGGGCTTGATGAATTTCATTTTCAAACCCTTTCCTTAGAAAATTTGTGCTAATATTTTTTTGATAGATATACTAATCTATAGCAAGTCTTGGAAGGATCATGTTGAGCATGTTGACAGTGGTGCTCGGATCTCGATTGCAAGAGAAACAATTATATGCAAAAATCATCCAAATGTTTCTTTGGAGTACAAGAGGTGGAAATATCCGGGTCATATTATATCCCACGACGAGGTGTTAAAGTAGACCCTAACAAAATTAAAGCCATTAAGGAATGGAAAGTCCCTAAGACAATAGCACAAAGTACAGGATTTCTCAGGGTTAACTGAGCTATTATCGTAAGTTTGTTAAGAATTATGGAAGAATAGCAAGCACCTCTAACAACATTATTGAAGAAAGATGTGCATTTTCATGGACTCGAAGCAACTAAGGCCTTTGAACATCTTAAAGAGGCAATGTGCCTAGCACCGGTCTTAGCTACGCCGTACTTCACAAAAACCTTTATTGTGGAATGTGATGCCTCGTGAAAATGGAATTGTGCAAATGCTTTTAATGCGTGAAGGAAGACCCCATTGCTTTTGAAAGTCGTCCAATCAAAGGAAAGTATTTACAAAACCTATTTATGATAGAAGGAAATGTATAGCACATCGCATGCACTAAAGAAATGGGAGTAGAACTTACTCAATGGGAAGACACTTCAAGGTAAAAATCTGATCATGATAGTCCGAAACACTTTTTGGAACAAAGACTATCTTCGAAGAGCAAACGAAATGGGTCACAAAGATGTTAAGCTGAGTGACTTTGAAATAATCTACAAAAAAGGAAAGCTTAATGTTGTTGCGCATGCACTCTCTCAAGAAAGAATGAAGAGGTGGAAGCATTGCTTTGTGCCATTTCTATTATCCAACCGTATTGGATAACCGAAGCAAGAGATGAATGGAAGAAGGACAAAGATGTATGGACACTCATTCAAAAGTTGCAGCAAGATCCTAGTACATCCGATACATTTAATTGGAAAAAAATGATTCCTTATGGTACAAAGATCGCTTATATATTTGTAAGAATTCCCAACTCAAAACAAAAGATTCTTCTCGGAATTGCACACTTCTCCTTTAGGAGGACACTCGTGAGTAAAAACTTCACTGCTGGTGGTGAAGAAAGAATTTTTTTGGGATGGCCCTTAAATCTGATATTCAAAAGTTTGTGGCGGAATGTTTGGTTTGCCAGCTTGAATAAAGTGGAGACAATTAAGACTTTCTCTGGGACTTCTACAACCTTTATCCATTCCAAGTCGTTGTTGGGAGGGAGATTTCAATGGATTTTACTGCTAAAGTTTACCTAAGTCCGAAGGAAAGAATGTCATCATGGTGGTAGTTGATAGACTCTACCAAGTATGCACACTTTTGTGCATTATCTCATCCATTTAAAGCAAGTACAGCTATGCTACTACATTTGTGGGACGTAATTCAAAAAGCTACATGGAAGCCCAAGGGTTATTGTGAGTTTATCGCAGATCCCATTTTTACTTGTGAAATTTCTTGGGACAGTAGTTATTTTTCTCGCTTTGGGTACTAAATTAGCTCATAGCTCATCTTATCATCCTCAATCCGATGGTCAAACCGAGACAGTAAATAAATGTTTGGAAGGATATCTTCGTTGTTTTGTATCCGATACAACAAACACAATGGGCTCAAGTGGTTACTTCTCGGCCGAATGGTGGTATAACACTTCCTTCCATACCTGTGATGAAAAATGACCCCATTTATGCGTACACTTTATGGATATCATCCACCATCGATCACATCATCTTTAAGGGAAAATTCAAGGTTCAAGCAATGGAAGATCATTGCCGAGCATCAAACAGAAGTTCTCCACTTTAAAAGGATAAACTCGAATTTCAGCACAAAATCGAATGAAACAACATGCGTATCAACATCGCAGTGTAGAGCAGTTTTCATATAGGAGATTGGCGTATTTTTACGGCTACAACCATATAAACAAATGTCCCTCAAGCAAGCTAAGAAGGATAATAAATTATCGCCAAAGTACTAGTGGTCCTTACAAGGTGTTGCAAAAGATTGGTACTTCATGGCATACAAATTGGAGCTTCCTACTTCTTCGCGAGTACATCCAGCTTTTCCATGTTTCATGCTTAAAGAAGGTTATAGGAGAAAATCTTCTCCAAGCTTCAAAACAATATTACCATAACTCTGATGAGGAAGGAAAATCATAGTCGAACTGAAGCGGTCATGGAAACAAGAACTCGACAACTACATGCCCCTCTCCTTGATGAGGAAGGAGAGGGGCATGTTAAGTCCCTATATTAATAGTGTAGCCCCTTATTATGTTAGTGTAGCCCCCCTTATTGTTATTATTGTACCGTGACCCCCATATTGTTATTATTGCTTTGCCCTTACATTATTATTGTTAGGTCGGCTAGGATTACATTATGGCCCCACTAGGATTATATTATGGCCCCATGGACTCCTATATATAGAAGGAAGTTTTGTTCATTTGTATCATCCAAGAATTGTTCATTCATGTAATATATTGGAGGTTGCCCCCTCGAAGTGGCTCATTTCTTAAGGCGTGAATATCTCTTTTCTTTCTCTCTTTTAGCAGTTGGTTACACAACATTAATTTCTCTATTAAGGATAGATTTAATTTGTCATTTTTCAACTGATCCTCATCAAAAACCTTGCCCACTTTATATCGGTTCTATGATTTATGAATTGTGGGCAAAGAAGGCTGTGGAGGAGGAATCAAACCCTTCTGTGAACTAGAAGCATGCTTCCACCTATCAACATCAAAATTATTTCTCACTTGTCCAACTTGTGGAAATGGTGCTTGCACATAAGGCCCTCCAGGAAGGATGCCATTCATACCTTATTTGTGTTGTACAAGTATTTTTGCAAAGCCAGTATTATAACTTCTAGCAAAGTTGAACACAGAAGACAGAACCACTTAGACCCACATCCACCAGTATATCACAACATTTTAGAGAAGAAAAGCATCCACCGGCTTGGCCCATCTATCATCATCCAACCGCGCCATATTTCTCCCGACAAAGTTCAAGTAGATAATTCTCTACTCTATCGCTTTTCAAGACCTCTTGGTAAGCTATTGCTAATGCATTAGCCTCTCCACATGACTTGCAAGTGCTTGGGAATTTCCAAGTAATTCATTAGTGTCCTGGGACAAATTTCAAAATGATTTGCAGATCTTTACACCGATCCTTGATTGTCAAAAAAACTCACTCGAGTACTTTCTCTGCCTCCCGAACATTTAGTAAATAAAATAGTTACTTGACTCATAGGAGTTGAAAGCTCTGACCGCATCTTCCTAGTCATCCACTTCTTTCTAGTGACTTGCTTCTCGTGCTCTTTGGAGTGAATCTCTTACCCTTGACAACATCGGGACACACTTTCTGATGGTTCTGGAAGGTTCACATCTTCCTCCTCTTCTCTTCGAACCTTATAAGCATTATATAAATCTTCTTTTTCTTCTTGTTGTTGAAAACTACCTTGGCGACATCACCAATATTTGCAACATTATTCTTCACAAGAAACATTTAAAAAAAACTTTTTATTCTCCTTTTTTTTGGAAAACTGCTATCTAAACAAATGCTGAAAACTTTTGGTGCCTCTAAGTTGGTTCTTGTAGTCGGTAGAAACCTCTGCGAAAGTGCACTAACCGGAAAATGTCCAAAAAACGTTATTACAAGAAAAACATGGCCAATAACCTACCAAAAGACGTACAATCAAATGAGACGAATGATAAATGAAAACTAAACAATATGAAACCACATACCATCTACTACCGTAAAACTATTGAAGTAATGGGCATATACAGTATTTGTTAGATTTATAGGTTAATGATTAATCATAAGAAACCGAAAAAAATTGTATTCACACAAATGATAGCTCTAATAATTTGAACATTCAAGAGGATGACTAGTGGTTTAAAAAATAGTGCCTCGTAGGTACTTTGTGTTTAAATGTACATACTTAATTTCGTTTTTACACTTAGAAAAATTAAAAGAAAGTCATTGTATTTCATTTCCGGAATTCTCTCGGGAAGTGTAAATAAAGGGATTTGTTACTACTTTTCTGAGTTCATAAATACTAGAAATTTACTTCTTGTGCGTAAAAATCAGATCATAGGATTTGAATATAAATCCGAGTTTAGTGTAGAATTTTTTATATACCAATAAATTTTCAGATTTTTACATGTGCCCAAGTTTTGGAAATATTGTTATTTTTCTATTATCCCTATTTGGGGATATTACATGCTACAATTGGTAAAAGAAAATCCTCTAGCTATTTGGAATGCTAAATATGAACAATAGTTCTAAATTTGGGACAAGGATGAGCTCCGTGTATATGCAAATTGGAAGTATGGATGTGCCCCTCACTTTCTCTCTCTCGCATCGTTGCCACTTTCCTTCCACGAAAAATTAGTGTCCAGCCATCACTTTTGCTCTCTTTGTTGCACATAGGAAAACTAGGAAGATGGATCCGTTGGAGCATATCATTACATGGTATAAATCGAGTCTTATTGATATGCTATCAGTTTTATAGAAAGCTAATTGAGCAATAGATAAAAACTATAAAATGCTGCAAGGAAAGTATCTTCACCAAACTCTAGTCTCTCCCTCAAAAGCATCTTAAACTTTGCATTTGCTAGGGGCTTTGTAAAAATATTTGCAACTTGTGAATCCAAGAGGAATGTACTCATGCCTGCGCACAGATAGAATTGAGGAGGAGGGTACTTCCTAAAGGTGCACCACTTTCATCTAGAGAAATTCTCGTGGGAACTGCAATGTCAGAAGAATGGACTGTGTGATTCTCTGAAATCAGTGCCTAGATTGTAGCAATGAAGGAGACCCCAAAACAGTTGAACTTAAGGTATGTATTTTAGTGCATTCTTGTAGATGTTGGATCCTAACTTGTGGATCAGCTTTAAATCGTGATAGGGAAGCATGTGGAAGTCAATGAGGAGGGGGGAAAAATCTCATGGTTATATGCCCTAAACCGAGTGATAGTTGCCACGATGATTGGGCAAACAAACTTGAGTGAGAGTTTGTTGAGTATTGGGTCAAAGTGATGACTATTGTGTGGACTCGCCTACGGGCAGCCTTTGGAGGAGGCCTTAGGAGTTGTTTGGAGGACAAATTTGGAAAAGGAATGTCAAAGTGATCTTCATTGCTACATGACCAAAACAAAGGAGGTGGTGATATCCTGCTCCAAATCATATTATGATCTTCTAAACTCGGCCTCATCCATAAAATCAAACATGAGATCCAATATCCGCTATTAAACCAAGATACCTGTTCTGGGAGCTACAACTACCTCAAATTGTAAACATCACTATAGAGGCTCGATGGGAAGCCCATCCTCACTTAAAAGGAGGCTAAATTCATATAAGATGGTTTGTAGGATATCTAACTTACAATCAAGGAGAGTACAAAAGTGTTCAACCAGATGATGACTTTCATGTCCTCAAACAACACTTTGTAAATATCACAAGTAGTAAACTCGAACTTCAGTAGTGCCAAAATTCCTTCTATGTCACTCGAGGGAACCAACCCTATTACTTAAGCATCAATGCTAGCAAACTTCTCTTTCATCCAACAATACTCTACTTAAAAGTAGAGATGATGGTCCGTTGAGCAACCCGAGTGTCACTAGAGTTCGGGTGCTTCGATGGTCCTATAGATGGACCAAGCTTGAAAGCTGGACTGAAAAACAACAAAATGAGATTCTTATGTTTGGCTCGTCTTGGGGACATCATTACAACCCAGTAAATGGGAAGAAAGTGTTAGTTCCGCCTTGCACCGTCACCGCTGATCAAATTGGACTCTTACTATGTCTAGTTTTCACAGATATTTTCTACATAAGTCTTCAGCAGCAAATCACGTCCTAAACTTTTTCATTAGAAGCAGCTCGGAAAGAGCTTTCCAACGGTATATCACACTCCCAAAACCGGCTTCTAGATCAAAATATATGATCAAATGAATTATTGACTCTTAGTTATGCCTGATGCATATGTTGTTGGAAATACTAAGAGGGGGGTGAATCAATATTCTTTTCAATTGTTATTTTTACTAGTTAGATCGCTTATATTTAGAGCACAAAATGAAAAATAAAAATAAATGCTTTTATTAATTTCTTCTTTACAATAAATCAAGTACAATAAATGTATTCTTAACCCTAGATGAAGATACCAACCTTTCAATCTCCCAAGCTCCAACCTCGTATTTTGCCAAGCAATGAATTGGACTTCCAAGGCTTCAACCTTGTCAACTTTTCGAGGGTACCAACCTTAAAGCTGCTCCAACCCTATATCATGTATAGGCTCCAACCTCGGTCTCTCGAGGACTCCTATCCTCTAGGGCTCCAACCCTATCTTCTAAGGCACCAACTCTTGTCAATTTTGAGGCACCAATCAAGGGCTCCAACCCTATCTACCAAGGCACCAACCTTGTCTATATGAGGCTCCAACCTCCTGCTTCATTCGTCAAGATATATTTGGTTATACTTACAGCTCCCAATGTCTTCTTCAATGAGCCCCCGTCAATATTCACGTAGTCTTTCATTGTAGTTCTCCACATTATGTCATCAACGACAACCTTATTCTTCATATGAAGGTGTCTCCCACGGGTATGCTATGGCACCCAAACAATCTGTTTCCAAGGTCATTCCATGAGGGCTTTCAATCAAGGTCTCCAAAATATCTTCACCAAGATTAGCTTCTACACTAGCTCAACAAGAAGTCTACAAGTGTCCTGTCCAAAACCGGTAAGTATTGTGTTCTTCTAAGTATTACCTCGCCGCAAGTATTAGTGTTCTTCAAGTATTACCTACGTCGCAAGTATTGTGTTCTTCAAGTATTCTCGCTATTATAATGTTGCTCATGACAACAATGCTCCAAAGATTCTCATTCAAACAAGATCTTTTATGTTGTATTTTCAATGCTTAAGATCCGTTCTAATGATAAAACTGATGCATTTGTTATTCCTTCAATTATGAGAATCTGAATGTGTCTTCTCCTTGATGATGTGATTACTAATCGTTCTTGATTATGTGGTTGTAGCTAAATATTACTCTTACTTCTTGAACTCGTTGTAGGTCACATTCTCTAACAAAGGATAATGATGTCCTTATTAATTGCTTCTTAAATGACAGAAAAGAATATCTTCGTACTTCTCCTACTTTACCCGCTTTAGATAATGAACCTCGTTGTAGCCAATAACTTGAATAATTGAGACAAGATAACTCATAGATTTGACATAGTCCAAGACCGCATCCAAATAATCCCTCCCGCAATCCGAGACAACCTCTATAACTCTAGCTTATAGGAGGCAAGTTCAAGCTCTCCACACTGAAAGTCGCCATGTAGATCGAACTACATAGTAACTAGCGCCACCGAAGTCCGATTTAAGGAGAAACTCATCCACAGGATCGAGCTTAATCCCGAGCCTCAAATAGGTCGCAATACACCCGATGTTCCGCTTTAATATAATCACAGTCCCATGGCTTTATTTCACCAATCCGAGGTATAAATGCTGACCAATCCGAGCTCTCATAAGCCTTGGATCATTGGTCCGAAGTTATTCAATGGGAATGCTAAGCTGACATATCGAGTTGTAGTTCCAAGCCACCAATGCTAGAGCCTAGCCTCCATGGGACCGCAATCAGAACAAAGATCAAATTTCTATCCTCCAAGAAATGAGCATAATCCAATGCCGCAAACACATGTATACTTCCAGTGTTTCAAGATGATTTTCCTAGTTCGAGTCTATCCACTAGCTCTGAGGTAACTCCAATCACAAATATTTAGCCTAAAACATGATGCCAAAGTCCTTCTCAAACTTTCCTTCTTAGTTCCCGTGCTCCATTTCCGAATTTTTGACCGAATTCATGGTTGAAATGAGGTGCCGGACATGATATTTATATAGGACTTCAACCTTTAATAAAGGGACACTGTCTCTTGGAGGGAGGCCGCTGTGGATAGGTAGGCTTAGGTCGGTTAGCCTTTAAAAAATATTATATTCAAACTTGAAAATCAATTTTCTCTCAAACTAGAAGGAGTTAGAGGGCAAGTGATAACTCATAGAAAGGGAAAATTGCCCTCTTCAAGCCTATGGCAGTCTCCAAAATTTAAGTAAGGTCATTTTACCATCAAGAAACTTAAATTTGTAAGGCTTTCATTCTAATTTTATTCACATGGTGCTCTTAAAATTTTATGTCTAGGGCTCCTTCTTCATATGCTTAGGTTCCATACACTTAGGTTTTCATTCATGTATATTAAGGGCATCATTAGTATTATCAATGTGTTAGGGCTAAGACATCTTCTAGAGTATTATGTATTTAGATCATGCAAGAATATTTTCCATCTTGGCCATCTATCATCATCAATGACAACCTAGATTAACATGTGTCCTTATAATTTTACATTATCAGAAAACTTCTCACCTTTTTCATGGTTTATAGCTGCAAATCTAGTGGGCTATGGTCGAGGTGACTACTTCATTGTTGTAAAAAGACTTTCACTGATTATATTGAATGCCAAGAGAGTGGGTATTGACAATTTGACATCTGCTCTTCTCTCTTCCCAAGAGCTTATGATATTGGGCTATATAGTCACAAAAGATGTTTCTTGATGTCACTTTGAAAATATTGCTTATGATTTACTATTTAAAGGTGTTCTTTATTGCAATTTTTATAACCATAATAATAATAACGTAGTCTTTTGCATCAAAACATGCTCAACATTCAGTTCGTTGCTTTCTAATAATCTTTGTGGTGAGTGGTTCACATATGCCAGCAAGCACAAGACTGCATCTTGAGGTAAACAATGCATCTCTGTACCCATTTTTGAGCTAATCTAATGGTGTTATCTATACTAAAGGGAAGCTTGTCTTCATATTCGTACATAAGAAGAGGTGGGTAAAGCCTCGCACTTTCCTAGTATACTCAAATAATCCATACACAACACAAGTTTTCTTCATGGGAAAAAAATGGATTACTCATCTCTTACTATTCAAATTTTATCGAGACATCTCATCTCGTTTGCAAATACAACCAATAATTCAAAGAGAAATATATTAGCCGAAAGGAGTCAATGATATTCTAGTATCATCGAACAAATACTTTTAGCACAGGACAACCATTCAGAGAGGCGATTCCAACAAGTGCATATGCTTTCTGGGAAACAAAATGGTTTCAAGATGCACTTCATAGTGAGCATGGACTCACTACTTGGGTTTGAAAATTGGTTAGTCTAAAGAACTCTTATTCCTGTCATTGGCTTCTATTAAATATTCATCTAATGGAGCTCCTTCTAGTGTTGTGGCTTTAGGAGTGCCAATGAGTAGTTTAACAAACATCATAATGCAATTTGACCTTCAAGGTATTGATATGTATCTAGCCACAAAAGATGGTTATTTTCTTGCACAAACGGGTTCTACTTTCCATGTGGAAGGTAGTGTAGACAGAAACATATGCTCATTGGAAGCTACAAAATCTAGTAATGTTGTGGTAGTAGCATCTACTCAGTATCTCTAAAAGTAAATTGGATAATATATCCGCATTGGGCAACGAAACTTTCGAAGACCCTCCGATGCAAAGAATTCAAGGTGCACAATATACATTAGAAAGTGCCTCACTTCATCCGTCGGAAAATCCTCGTATTTCGTCTTTGATTATTCCACATAAAAGCATTTGGGGTTCCAGTGATAAGTCAAAGCGTACAAAATTGATTCTTCTAATCACATATGGCGGTTTTTCATGTTCCTCGTAAGTCAGTTTTTCACTTTTTTCACTCTACAAGAGATACAAAGCAAAGACACACCTTTGTGTGAGGATTAATTCGACAACTTGAGGCAACAAAAGCACCGTAGAGAGAAAGAGTAACTATAAAAGTATTGTTTTTTGCAAATATGAATCATGATCCCCAGGGACATCCTCTTGCGCTATCATTAGCCTCATTGACCTATCTTGCTATGATGTTGCTAAAGTGTCAAAAGTGGAGACAAAACATTCCTGCATGCATGGTTATACATGTATATGCATTGTTGGCATCAAGGATCCTATGCGTCTTGGTGTCAAAGAAGTTGTTGAACTCGTAGGGGTCTTAGGGTATTACAGTTGAGGATGGTCACCGGTGACAATATTAACACAACAAAAGAAATTACAGGCAGAGTGTGGCATTTTAACGAGATGATGGTGTAGCAGCATCTGAAGGACTCGATTTTCGTGAAAAGAGCTTAGAAGAGATGAATACTCTGACACTAAAGATTTAGGTTATGGCACGATATTCACCATTGGACAAGCACACCTGAGTGAGCATACTGCACAACTAGGGGAAGTTGTTGTCATGATAGATGGCACAAATGATGCACTAGCATGTGCATGAAGCCAACATTGGGCTTGCTATGGGCATTGTTGGGACCGAGGTTGTGAAGGAAAGCGCAGTATGTGGAAATTTTAGATGAAAATTTTGCAACAATTGTAAATTTAGCAAAATGGGGTGTTCAAAGATATGTAAACATTCAAAAATTCTGTGAATTTTCGTATTTATAGTTAATGTGGGTTGCTCCAGTTTTGAATTTTGTTTCTACATGTATAACATGAATCCCTTCTCACTTTAGTTCGCTTGCTTGTTCAATTTGATTTTGGATCACACTTGGTGCTTTGGCACTCGCAACAGAACCTCCAAATGATGATTTGATGAAAAGATTACTCCGTAGGAAGAGATCGGAAGTTTTATCGTTGATTCTAAGTGGAGGAATATAATTGGCCAAAGTGTCTATCAACTCATTGTATTAGTAGTTTTGGAGATGGTAGTGAGAAAAGATGGTTGAGTTTCTACGTAGTTCCATTGGGATCATCCACAAGAAACACACAGAGAGTATAAACTCTTACATCAAGGAGAGTGTGGATGAAGAGCTGGAAGAAGAAACCGTGCAGATGGAAAGAGAAAAAAATGCAGATAAAAAAGAGGCTCACGCGTTTTGTGTGGAAGGTAATATTATTGCTGGGAAAACATTTCTACGCAGGATTTTGAATGAGACACTTGAGTTACGTGACCTTGTAGAGGTGGTTACTAAGCCTATTTCTAAGTGGCAAGACATTGGGCTCGATCATTTCAATATATTGATGCTTACTATGTTGAACCTCAACGGCATGCTTACACATTTCGAATTACATTTTTGTAATGAGGGTGATGCAAAGAGAGAGAGTCTCCGTAGTGGATTAAAGCCCTCTACGACTCATGGAAAGAAGTGTTTTCAGCGTATTGGATGGTGTTTGTGCGAGCTATTCATGAGACAAAGCGGATGAATGGGATGGAGCTTAGCACTCTATGATTCATGGTTTGATCCGTGCTTTGTTTTTGTTTTTACCTCTGTGCTTGTTCCCGATGGATTTATTTACTTGAGGGCCGACCCGTACACATGCACATAGATGTTTACAGTCATGGAAAGAGAGAGTAGAAATAGCGTGTCATTAGATTATTTGAGTGGGATTTGCATGAAAAGCATGAGAACTAGCTCTTCCTCGCTCAATGGTAAGTCATAGGTTGTTGTCCGTGAGCTATTTACCCTATTGATATTGATAGGTCTCTACATCCCGAGATCAAATATCGCACGTTTCTTTTGCAAGGAGAGCATGTACATTCCAGTATTTAGAAGGTTCTAGCATTAGTGCCGCATGGATTGTGAGCCTCAATATTGACTTCAATGAAGAGACATTGAAAGCAAAAAAAGGGTTTTTTTGTCTCGTAAATGGGTTTCTTTATCCCGAAGATAAATGGGATAATGTTACTTTAAAATTTGACAGGGCCAAATGGGTATGTTCCTTTAAAATTTTATTTATCGAGGATGGCATCTCAGATAAGTTATTGAAACCATCTGTGGCATTTGATGCTTTGTTATCATCTTTATATATTCTAGTGCTATGGAGGTCCCATTTACATGTCGTCTTGAAAAAAGTCGGAGAACTCATTTAAACAAGTAGTGAAAACACATTCAAATTTTGAGAAAGAACAATGATGTTATTAATGGAATGGAGGTTATAACAGTAAATTTCTTACAAGCCATCTCGTCTGCTATGTGATGGAGTGATGGGGATCCCCCAAAGTGCTATTGATCATGATTATTCGTATTTCTCAAGAGTTTTCTAGATCCCTTTTACAATTGAAACTTCGTGAACAAAAAAGGCTTGAAAAATGGCATAGGTGGCGCTCATTGCAATAATTGGGCGTTCGATTCATCTTTTCGATTTAAATAACATATGTGGCAGCATTTGACTCATATTTTTTTAGCATTAAAATATTGGAGACCTTTTCCCAATTTCTTGCAAAGTGGCAAATGCATCTCCCGTAATTTGAGGGCAGCTAGCAGGAAGGTGCAACATGGCATTCAAGAGGTAGAGTTTTTAGGCTCAAATTAGCAAGAAATGAATCCCTAGATTTCATGAAAAAACTCAGCAAACTTTCTAACATTTCGACATATTGTAGCAAACTCATTTTATTTTTAGATGATTTAATTAAATTATTTAGTTGTAATTTAATTTATTTTACTTGCTGAAACATTAAATATATTTTATTTTGATTCCTATGTAGAGGAATCAAAAGTAAATTTGTAATAGAGTATATATAGGGAATATTTTTGAGGATGTAATGGTTTGATTTTCAACGAGAGAATATCGCTTTTGGATTGTGTAAATTTTTCTTCGAATGTTATGTTAATGAAGCAGCTCGCCCTTTCAAAATTTGGGATCCATCACTGTGTTTCATGTTCAACATGTTTTTCCTTATAAGATCATTTTCATATTGTGTTTTTTCTACTAATTTTGTTACAACATTCTCTAAAGGAAGTGTTAGGAATCCATCCACACATGATGCTCTTTCTACAATGAATATGTTGTTAAATGCAGTAGGGTTGTTTTTACAGTAATCCATCCTTTGTTAGTTGCTCTGTTTAATAACCCCTTGGTTTTCCTTTCTCGCTAAAGTCGCCTACTAGAGATTCATCCATTGATTGATGTCCCGCAGGCGCGAGCTTTCTCCTTTCTCTCGCTCCCATCTACATCATTTATTTGGCTAAGCATACGTCGATTTTGCCCCAAGTTTTCTGCAGAAACTGCACCTCGACTCCATAGCCCAATGATTGTTTATCTCTTGTTGTTTCGACCCAAAACTTTCAAAATCAAATCCCACGTACTTCATAGCTAGCCTAAGATTCACTTATTGCAACCACCCTTCATCATAGAAAGAGAGAGCCCTCTTGGTCTCGGGTGGCTAGGTGTCGATCAAAATCTTGGTTTGTGGTTACCTCTGATTGCCTCTTCTTAGCCTTGAGGTTCAACTGCAGTGCAACAAAAAGTATGCAATGGAAGTGATCTCTATAGAGTACTTGACCTAGTAGTTTTTAAGGTAGGAATTTTAGTTCCTCAAGGGTGGGGTCCTTCAACATAATTGTAACTACCTTTTGATCCTATCATCCAAAAGAAAAACTTAATCAACAAAGAGTAAATATGTCAAGTTTAGGGTAATTCCTATTTGTATAGTTGTCAAGCTTATAGTTCTTTTTTGATTCTATTAATAACTTTGCTGAGACCACCTACCCTACAACACATAGCATAGAAGCTCATTATTCACACCTCACCCATGGTCTCTTGTAGGTCATGATAGAAGAATGAGGTTGAGCCATTAATTAGATTGCAAAGATATTAAGGAAAGATAGTTCATTATCCTGTTAACCAATTGCACATTGAACCGTATATGAATGAGTAGCCCTAAATAAAGCCAATTTTTTCTATCATATGCATTGGAAAGACAAAATCACTAACATTGCTTGTAATTTTTTGGTTTGATGTTATAAAATTACTTCTTTGGGCTACTCCTATTCCGTAATGTGATTTGTTTCCCGTAAAGGATGAAAAATTGTTCTACATGACATGGAATCAACTTAGTGGATTTTGACCGTACATGCAAGCTAATTTTTGCAATGATTTTCTAGATTCAATTACATAGTGATATGGGTTTGAGATCATCTCATCTCTTGTCTCAATTTCTCGGATTAAAGCTTGAAATGTTGAATTGAAAGCTCCCAAATCCTCGCTTATTTTAATTTGTTAGCAATTTCTTGGTTAGTTTGAAGGAAGTCACAGAACCACTAGAATAATTCTATTGTCCCACCTAAGTGACTCGAGGGTTCTTATACTTTTGGAAAGAATGCAAAATTGTTTGTAATTCTTCCTTTTATATTTGATGCATCAATGCCTCATTACCCACCTCCCCTACCAAACTAGGAAATATGAAGTCATCTTTAACTATCTCTCTTAAATTTATTCTATCATCCTCTTTTATAAATTACCTCAAAATGGCCGGTTGATGAGAAAAATTGCTCCTCAAGATAAGACACCTTCTCATGAGGAAAAGTTCGTTGATAATCAAAATCTTGAGGCAATTTTTTTCATTACAATTATGAGGTGTTGAAGAGAGAAAATATCTTCTATTTAGTAAAGTCTATGCACGCATCACAGTGATTTGCAGTACAAGGAAAGACATGCACAATCTAGGAATTGTGGGAGATTCCCCACAATACTTTTCCAAATGTGACACGTGAGGATGTATATTATTAAACAACTATGTTTGAGAACATTCACCACTTTGAAGGAAAGACTATTTTGGATGTAGGTGCGGATGTTTGATGGAGTTTCCCGTACCCGACCCGACATCCCACCCCGCTACCTATGACTACGATCTATGTGCTTCCCCTCGCTTGTCAAATGCAGCTGCCACACATCTCTGGCCGGATTGTGCCTCGAAGCGCCCATCGCTACTTGCTTCAATTCAGGCTACTCGACCACGTGTGGTGGCTACTAAAACTCGCACCGAAACAAAGTCAAGTTAGCTCGATAGCACTCCTCCATCCACAAACTATGCGTATACTTTCTTCTATCAGCTATTTTTTGTGTCTTTTTCCTCGTGATTTCTCAATAGTTGAGTGGTGTCAACTAGTCTAGCCCGTGTTGCTTCCTTCTTAGTGAGTTGCCACCTTATGCTTCGTGGTTTTGTTTTTGTTTAGTGCGTACTTGAATGCTAGCCAGCCGCTCTTCCACCAACGACCGTTGACCATACCTTCCCACCTCTCCCATAAAAATACACTCAAAATTGTGTGCTTCTTTTGAGGTGATACTAGTAGATCCTTTTCTACCAACCGAAATGTCGACCACCCCTTCTTCGCACAATTTTCTTTTCCTATAGTGTATGGGTTTGACCCTTATTTCAACCACTTTGGTTTTTTCCATGAGTGACACGGACTTGTCACTTATGGATCATTTATTCAACCCTCTATACAACATACAAACTTATCTATATGACCCTTTTTTCAATCCTTAAGAAAATTAACAATTGCTTCAAGGCACTATACGATCAATTTACTTTGGTCCTAAAAAAATTTCTTTTGCACGATCTATCGATACAAAACAAGTTTGGAACAAACTAGTTGGGAATGTCATATATGTTTACATATATAAAACAAATTTATAAATAAGTTAATAACACATTATCTTGCAAGAAAAAAAAGGAATAAGACCCATAGATGACAAAAGGGAGGGTTCTTATCGCTTAGTGCAAAGCTTAACAATGACCCGACATGAGTACAAGGTTGAAATTCAAGCACATAAAAATATGACATGTTACAAAGCTAATAGGCTGTATAACAAGAATATTTTAGAGCCTTCTATTTACTTCAAGTATATCAGACCTTCTAGTTTGGTACTCGTCGGAAATATATTTGAGCAAAAACTTAAAACCGTGAAGGTTTCACGCTAGTTAAATTTTTTCTACATATGCCTCACATCATCAACTATGGCTTCTACTATAAACAATAATTTCCTAAAAAAATAAGGGAAAACCTCCAATGATGAATGAGAGCCAAATCATCATCTCCCCGAAATGGGTAGATGCCAACATGTAGAGTGCGAGTAAAAATATGTGCATATAAATGTGTGTTAGTAGCATCCTAAATAAAATCTACCCAAGAATAATCACCACTTTGATTAGGGAAAAGTATAAATTTAAAGATAAAAAGGGGTTAAGAGATCCCTCGCATACACCTAAGAAGGTGTGCATGAAAGAAGGGTTTGAAACTCTAAAATGAAGATGATCTAAAAACCCTAGTCCTCGGAACCCTTTGGGGAAATGCCATTGGCACTATTAGTCTAATCGATCGACTAATTAACCCAAAAAAAAATCTATCGCTAAGCAATTCCTTTGATCAAAATAGTAAAAATTGAGCCTCACTTGGAAGCTCTAAAAGGAAGAAACCTTAGAAAAGATGATTTTGAACCACTTATGGATCAGCATTGTAGTAAAAACATTGAATATGGGTGAAACCTCGAGGAAAAACTTTAGAAAACCCTTGAACAAATGAGATAACCCAAAGAGGCGAGTTCACACCTACTCTGATACCGTGTTGATATTACAAGAGATAAACAAGGATTGAATGTAAACAACCGAAAAGCCATAAAAAAAGCATAAACACAAAGAGGAGAGAAGATGAATCCATGAACATGAGAAACATGAGATGTAGGTGCCCATAAGCTAAAGAATCACATAAGACAACACTTAGCTCATGAAAAAAGAATTTGTGATGAAAATAATGATGCCAAAGCTAGTAATAAGGACATCACCAAAGCTTTCCAAGAAGATTTTGGAATGTTAATAGTCAGATATCTTGAAAAAATTGAGGATAGATGTAGAGATGTGCTAGTAGTGTGCTAGCTCCAAGGAAGTTGAACTTGGCCTTAGCCTAAAAATAGTATATATTGCAAAAAAATACAATAAAATGTTGTGGGTTGCACAGGTGTAGACTTATAGCCTTGATTACATGTAAGGTTGACAGATGAGGCCACAAGTGAATATTACACCATCATTTCAATATTTTATAGGTATTACAAGTTTCATGCGCATTCACAGAGAAAGAAATGTTGCAAAGGAAGGATAGATGTAGAGATGGCGACAGAGAATGATAAAAGGTAAAATCTATCAAATAAATTTTAAGTTGAAGCATTAGTAGCATCGCAGTATTTTTGTTGATAGAAATACAATGAAAATCGCATATGAATGTTACACCTAATGAGGGCATGAAATGATGAGAAACTAGGGGAGAGTCATCCCAAAGTGTTTCTTTGAAATGTCCGTGTGACTTGTCATCGAAAATCAAAAAGTGCATACACGAGGATAAAGGTTAGAAGTATTTTTGATAGGGTACAATGGAGAGTATATGATATCAGATTTTTATTTGAAAAAGATACACTTAGTAGAGATGTTATATTTGAGGACAACTATATCCAAGGTAATTCAAATGAAATTGAAGTGCCATGACCTATTGAAGAAAGAGGTAAAAAGGTAGCAGAAGAAAGTATCTCGAAAGTCAAGAACAAAGGAGCAATCAAGAATCCAAATTGATAATGAAGTCAATGATGTCAAAGCTAGTACTAAGACATCACCAAAGCCCAAGAAGATTTCGGGAATTTTTAATAGTGAGGACATCGTCAAAGCCCAAGAAGATTCTGAATGATAGTAGTGAGAACATCATCAACACCCAAGAATATTCTCGAAACAACATTTGTGAAGCATTAGATGGCTCAAAGCTAGTGAACCACCTCGAAAGCAACAAAGGAAGCAAGAAACAAAAAAGATTAGTGTAGTCGCTTGTACAAATAGCTATATATGGCTTTTGATCACAACTCACCATACACTCCGTACAATGTGATTCAATGCACATGGAAAGAAGAATGGGACAAAGTAATGGTAGGTGGAATGATTCCATACAAGAGAAATGAAACACTAGAACTTGAGGATATGCCTAAAGTGAAAAAGTGCAAATGGTTAAATGGGTCCTCGTGGGAAAAATTTCAAAGTAGATGGCTCAATTGACAAACACAAAGAAATACAGATGATAGTAGCATTACTATTTCCTTCTATTGAGGTGATAGTCAAGTCACTAGTCCTTCGAGATCATAAAAGACCACCTATTTTTGTTCTTGTCATTTGTCCTACTCTGGGGAACTTGCAATTCAAGATGTTGTAATGTACTCCTCTTATCCTACTATGTAATGACTTAATGAGACATCTACATCATCTAATGAATTAATGAATCCACCGTAAATGTTGCCACAAAAATTGTTTTTGTAAACTAAACATTTGAAAATGAATAGGAAAGTATAGTATATGCATCATGAGAGGAAGTAAATAATGATAAAAAACTTCAAACATGTTAAGAGGGAATGCCACTCAAGCATGGAAAAAAGTAATGGCCGGATCACAATCATCCTTAAAAAACAAAAAGTACAGGGGTATATGCAATCGTTTTTGAAAGGATTTGAAACTCGAAGACATCAATTACAACACTTTTGGAATAGTAGATTTCCAACTACACATTGTTTGACAACTCGCTTTATAGATATTAAGAGCCTTAATAGCATCATGGTGTTGCATTTCAAACGAATTGCATGAAAACAACAGTACATCATCGTAGCTAGAGATCGTGGGATGCAATTGTCTAGGGAAGAAATTGATGCTTTGCACAACAAGGTCAATTCAATCCTTGATGAAGAGTTTATAAAAAACAAGGAGTAAAAGTCAAGGAGTTCATTATGAAAAGTCAAGAACTACATATAAATGGCTATCGTGGATAAGTATTTCATGATTATGTATTGAGCCTTTCCGAGAAAACTCTCAAACTATGCGCAAACCCCCTAGCATGCTAAACAAGCTAGTAATGCGTGGTGGGATCGATTCCAAAATTCTAGAACCGTATGAATCGTAAAAACTAGATATGTTTTTTAATGCTGTTGAAGAGCAAGATATAGCTTAGAGTTGGACAAGAAAAACATATAACAATTAACATATGACTTCTGCATTGGTGTGCTTGTCTACTTATAGTCATTGGGCTACCCGATTTTCCCTTTGCACCATATATAACTTGTGAATACTTTAAGAAAGGAGAATTAAATATACTTGGGTCAATTCATTTCCCATTTATCAACATACACATCCTCTATCCCTTTCCCAAAGTATATGTTTTTTTTAAGTGCTATTGTGCATGGTTATTACTTGGCATAATTCTAAGTTAAGTTCATTATTGACATTTAATAGGCTCCTGTAAGTTATTCCGCATTCAATATCAAACATGGAGGTATATCAAAACCTATCTGGATATCAAAACCGGGCAATTATAAAGCTTGAGTTTTGCATATGTTCCCGAGTTGTAATATTAATATGTTGAGCATTTGGGTTCTCAAGAAATGCACTCGCATTGTCAATCTCAACGTGAATGTGTCCATATTCAATGTATAGCATTACACCATCGCACATAGTTTGAATGAATTAGCCCATCTCCACCTGCTTCCACAATGAAGCTTGATTCGAGATCTAGTCAAGAGAAAATATGATAAAATAGATAATAAATAAGAACTACAGGGAGAATCCCCCACCAATCAAAAAAAAATATTTCTAGGTTTGGTCAAGTGGGGAAATTAACCTAGCACATACTAGGTTCAACTCGACATCGAACCCAACGATTGTAAAGCTAGAGAGTGCATAGGTTAGTTCCAATATCTCGATATGATGACCATTTGGGTAAACTCAAGAAATGCACCGGAGGTTGGCAACTTCAATGTCCATATCATGACAAGGGTTAGATGGACCTATGCCGTATTCCTACTCAATGTGCCCAATGTATGCCTAGATTTAACGCACTATCGACCCCCACCATCGCCCTCGGGTTGTAAAATTCCTTGCAACAGATTGCTTAAGTCGAAATTTTTCGTAAATATCACATGTCAAACAATTTCTCCGGGTGCACTATCATCCCCACCATCGCCTTGGTTGTAGAATCTGCTGTAATAGCTTTCCGGTTTTATGTGAAATTTTCACCATATTCTATGTCAAACAATTTGTCCGGGTACTAATGTAAGCGCTTTACTAACAATTTTAATTCGTAGATACTCATATTAAATGACATGCACCGAAAATAAACCACCCAAAGTTCAAACTCAACATATTCCAAGAATAATATTCACACAGGATAGCCAAATATAACTTATAAATAGGAGTAACGCAGTATTCATACTACACTCCTGAATGACATCCACTACAACGCTAAGACTACCAATATTTTATGCTCGTCAATAAACACATGTAAATAAGGGACATTGAGTATAGAAACCCCGAGACCGGTGTGTTCCTTTTGTTAGTTTCCAGATGACCGTCCCTACACTAATGAAGAGTCCGAGTTCATTTTATACCCAAATGTTTGCATTCACCCATACCAGAGATAAGGAACTCATGTTTCCCTTTAGTGAGCAACAAAGTAGTCACACGAGTTAGTGATGCCGTGACTCGGATAGTGTAAACTCGTGACTGATTTAGCTTATACGCAGCCCTTTAGAGAGTAATTTTTCTTGGTCGCTATAAGGGTGCAAAATCGTATATAGTTAGGAAACCTGCGCAATCAACATGATTACTTAGCCCTTCTTAGCATATTCATCCGTCAGATGGAATGTGGAATATTGGCCTCAAGCTCGTGTAGATGCGGCCCAACAACCTCAAATCCGTAATCGAGAACTTGTAAATGTGTGTCTTAGCTAGTAAAAAGAATGTAGCTCTACTCAGAAAAATAAAAGGGGACTCATAAGCAGTTGAAAAGATTAAAGTTTCGTTTCTATCCCCTAGAGAACTCATACGATGCCACCCAAAAAATTCAGAGCTGTCGTAGTTGGTAGTCGTGCTCGTTTTCTTCTTCACATCGAACCAAAAAGAGAAGATCTCGCTCCCTTTTTCCTTTGGCGTTTGAAGAGGCGAGGGTCGAAATAGAATCCCTTTCTCCGTAATGACCCTCTCCTCCTATGAAATTGAAGATTCATCGCATGACGTCGAATCGGAGGTGCAATCAAAGGGGTTTGAGCCGAGAGGCGGCCACCGGGCCGAGAACTAGTCATGGGAGATGGAGCATGTTGACGCACAAGATTTCGATTGGGTGAGTAGATATCCTTCCGTTCGCATTGAGGCGAGAGGATTGATCCCCCGACCTATCTACATATTTCTCAAATTCGACGCCTTTCGTGCGCTTGAAGGCTAATTTTCGAGGACCCACTGCGATTTTCGGGAAGTGAGATTAAAATTTCATTTCTATTCTTTTAGAAAATCAATACGATGCTTCTCGCCACTCAAAATAAAAAAATTCCCAAAAATTCGAGGTGTTGAATATTGCCGCCATTCAAAATAAAAATTTCGCAAAAATATTCGAGGCAGCCGAATACCGGTAGATGTTATGGGATCCGTTCAAAAAAAATTTATTTTATTTTTTTGGGTGTTATAATCAAAAGAATTAAGTTCTAGATTATGTTAAATGGAATATTAAACTATCAAAAACTCATCTAATTCTAACTATTCCAATCAATATTAAGTCCCGACTATTTTGAATATTGAGTTTGCATTAAGCTCCGACTATTCTGAATATTGAGTTTGCCATGACTAAGTTCCAATATTTGATATCTTAATGATTTGGTTAAAGTTGAGAATGCACAATAGATTGGGAATCTCAAGTTGACCTGCATATAACTACATTTAGACTATGATATTATTTAATTTGATTATTTTTAGTCTTTCTTTGGAAACCACATGTAGTATTTTCTTTGGCTCAACGGTGCCTATGCAATAAATTCTTGTTGAGCAAGATACATATTACTAAAAAAATTAGATTTGGTGCTTGTAGGTCTTTGTATGTTCTATGGGGCTTGGATATAGCTAATATGAATGTCTTTTCTAGGAGAAACAAGAGATAGAGACTATGAAGAGTTGATTGGAGGAACGCATAAAACATTGATATTGAAAAGGGATCGTCATTAACGGAAGTGAAAATATTTTGAGGAGTCCCTACGAGTTATGAAAGTGAATATTTTTTTTCTCCTTAAGAGAGTCCACATAGTGTCGCTTATTCTAAGTGATGACAAATAAGAATTCAACAACCAATAAATAATTGCATCTCTACATTGGTTTGAGGAGATAGCTTTGCATCCTATCATATGTAGTTACTTCTCATTGTCATAAGTGATGATAAAGAAAAAATCAATAGCCAACAAATAATTGAATTTGGATGTAGAGTTAGTTCATTGTATGTTGTTACTTCTCACTGTCATCGTTGACATTTGCACATATGTGCATGAAGAAGAATCAAACCAATGATGATATATACTTCAAAGGAATTGTGAGAATAAGTATAATATTGATGAGAAAATTATAACATATGTGGATAATAAAAAGCCCAATTTTGATCTAATGTAATAATTCCATCCGTAATATAAATAACCGCACTTAAATTCCCTTGATAAAGTTTCACATTTCATTGTCAATCAAGAAAATCTAAAAGTGAGGGACATCGTGGTTCTATCAATTACTTTCTTTACTAAAAACATAACTAAAAAAACTAACATCCATAATTTTACCACATAGTTGCATAAACCTCATGGGTACTAGTGTGCCCAAGTAGTCATAATAGAGGTAGGGAACATGATACAATTTTGAAATGGTAGATCATAGTTGACAAAATAAGTAAAAATCTAATTTGATTATATTTATCTAGTGAATATGGTGGCATGTCATTAGGCCAACCACTCAAGATTCACTTATCCACAGCATAAGTAAGAGGTTTGGGAAGTAGTGCAATTTATGGGTTAACCAAAAACTAAGTGTGATGCATCCTTCCAAGCTATTTCTCCCACGAGTGATGGTCACTTTCACATCTTAGGAAGAGTTGAAATGAAACTCTAAAAATTATTGATACACACCCACAAAAGGAAGAAATACAGAATTTATTGCAACATTTGATCACTTGTCATTTACCCTAAAAAGAAACATGGAGAGAATGATAATAAGTGTTGTTGATCTATCCCTCTTGCATGCACAACTTCTCTACTCAATCAATTGCCAATCAAGGAGGCCTTACTAATAGAAACAAGCAGATGTAGAAATAAATGAAAGATAGAAGGATAACTAGAAGAATGAGAATGAGCATACATATGGAGTTGGGGTTCACATCTCCAGCTTATCATTGGGATGGACTTGGGTTTTGGACTTTCTCATTACTATCCATTCATGAACACCTACCACCACTTTTCACAAACCTCCTTTTCTATCTCTTTTTCCCCGACTTCTTTTATTACAAGGGGACAACCAAAAATGTAGATAGATATTTATAGCAACAATAGGCACCGAGGACATCAGAAAATTCCTCCCTCGCTCACATTTTCCACTTTTTTTTCTCATTTGAATGCCTAGTAAATAGAAATCTCGAACATGTCGAACACCGCCAAAAATGTTTCATAGAACCTCCCTTTTCTATATATTTTCTCATGACTCTTCTATTGTCTGTGATGACCCCAAATGTAGATAGATATATGTAAACCTATAGGTGCCAAGGACGTTAGTAAGAAAATCCTCCCTCGCTCATGTTTTCCACTTCTATTTTTCATTTGAATGCCCAGTGAAATAGAAATCTTGAACACTATGACGTGTCACACGGGGGGAAATTGTTATGTGTTTTTTAGTATGTGTGAGTTGTTGGTATGACAGAGGTGTAGGAAGCGTGGTATCGAGGGAGCTATCGGCGGGGGTGGCGTAGCTCGTGGGTGGGAATTCTCCATTTCTCGCGCTCGGGTCCCGTGAAATTGATGTGCATGGTGGTTTGGTGGGTGGTTCATGATGTCTAGTGGTGACAGGAGAGTCACCATTTTGGAATCACATAGATTCGATATCCTAGTGTGGGTTGTGTGAAGCTTCTTGGGGAAGCGCCACCTAGAGCGTGTTCCTCCCACCTTCTCCTTCTCTAGTTGTTTCCCAAGTTATTGCTGAGTTTCCCAACTGTGGAAAGATGGTAATCGGGACATAGTGTGTGGTTTCTTGAGGAAATTTAAGGGTGAAGAGAGATCTCGTTTTTGGGTGTGGTGGTAGGGGAAAGTTCCGTGAGACCGGAATTGGATAACGTGAGTTGGCTCTCCCGGTTTTATCACAATATGACCATCATAGTGGCGCTGGGAAATCCTCAAATTTCGCCCAAGAAAGGATCTGTTGGCTTAGATGATATGGAAATAGTGGTGGTAGGAGCGCATCGAGGTGGTAAGACTGTCGGTCACTCCTAGCTTGTTGGTGTGGGAACGTGAGGCGGTCATGGTGGTGGAAGTGTAAGGTCGCAACAAATGCAGCATCGAGGTGGTGGAAAGAAAGGAGGAACAGCTAAATGGGGAACTTCTAGGTGTGTAGCTCCGAATCTGGTAAATCCAATATTGTTTTCTAGAAAATTTTGAGATCTAATTCAAACCTCCGACAGATCTGTGGATGCGGCTGAATGAGTTCGTGAGGGGAGGAGCATGTTGAGTTTATGGCAAATTTGGACAGATGCACCTTCCAGCTCTGGTGTCGTGGGAGCAAGTATTGCAGTGGTGGTTCAGCAAGGCCAAAAACCACCTTGTAGAAAAAAGTGGGAAAAGTTGGACACTTGGGCTCGCACACTTCGAGGGCACATCCATTGTAACTTTCGTCCACCAACCTCTAGGGACAACCTGAAAACCTAGCTTCCATTACACTCGATGACTAGTATGTTTCCTCGTGTATATGTATTATATGTATTTTGGTGTCTTTGACCCTCTCATTTATGGATGTTGTCCTTAGTTCTCATTTTTTTGTATTTTTTTTCACTTGTTGCAAACATTGGTCAACAAACCTAGTTGGGGTGAGACCACTGCTTTTTTTCTTTGTCATGGGTTGTACATTTTTTTCACCACATGAATGAATATCGACTTACAAAAAAAGAAATGTTATGTTTATCTATTGATTAAATGTAAATATGAAGATTTGAACTTAGATTTAAAACAAGAGTCACACTTTTAACATAAATCAATGAAGTTTAAAGATTAAACTTTATGGCCAAAGAAATATTAATATACATATTAATATTAAAGAAATATAAATATTACCTTTACTAAAACTATAAAACTATAAATATACATATTAAGTAGATAGATGATGAATGAAATATTTATGTTAATTGTAGATGAATCCATCTTCAAGTTAAACTCTAGAGACAAAAAGAGTATTCGAAATTTTAACAATGTAGATGTGACTCAATACTTCTTTGTCTTTCAAATCTTAACACTAGCGTATGGATTTAGAGACCTCGTTTAGTGAAATGTAACACTTTTAGTATCAAAATTGAAAATTTTCATTTATGGAGTGATACGATTAAAAAATTACTAACATAAATGACTAACTCACATACTTTTTGTACTTGTTATTTGGTCATATTTTTATTCTTGGACTATAATAGTCATTTTAGCATTAATCATTATTAAGTTTGTCAATTATTATCTAGTCATATATTTTAATCCTAGACTAAATTAGTTATTTAAGTAGTCACTTTTTACTTTAGTCATTTATTATCTAGTCGTATATTTTATCCCTAGCACTAAATTAGTCATTTAAGTTAGTCGCTTTTAGTTTACTCACTTATTATCTAGTCGTATATTTTATCCCTAGACTAGATTAGTCATTTAAGTTAGTCATTTTTAGTTCGGTCACTTAAAATTTCTCAAATTTAGTAGTATTTCACTTGAAATAATTGCGGTGACTAACTTTTTTAGTCACCTAGTCATTAATTTCATCATTTTCTACTATTGCACTAAGGCAAAAGAACAAATAAGAACCAACAATAAGGCAAAGGAGACAGACAAGGAGCAGAGGCAGCGAGGGCAACAGGCAACAAAAGGAGGTAGAAGCCCAAACACTAGGAAGAAGCAAAGGGCAACAGAGAGAGCGAGAGTTAGATGTCAAGAATCAGAGAGGCAACATGATGAAGCAGATAGTGTGACTAGAGGTAGCAGACTCTTACGACATTAGCTACAGAGGTAGCGGAGTTACAAGAGACACAAGTCAAGGGCCAAATATCGCATACGGTAACAAGTCTCAGGAGGGGAGTTGCGCTAAAGAAAAGGAAGGTTCGGGTTCTTTATGAGATCTCGCAGTGATCCAAGAGTAGTGATGCAAGATCCGTAAGCGATGGAGTGAAGTAACGGCACAACAAAATTTCATTCAACAAGCAGAAAAGGCGTAAGTGAGAGATATGTTGGACATGGTAGGAAACCATTTTCGAATGAAGGCGAGAGTAGAAGGCTAAACAGAGCACAGGAGATTGAGCGAAATCTCTAAAGAAATGGCGTTGAATTCGCGCACTTAATTGCATTTAAACTAAGGCTTGAAGGTTATGGTTTTTCAAAACCATACCAATCGGGGTTTCGCACAACTTCTTTGGGCCATGAGCTAGTTTATTCCATTTGGAACGCTGATCGTGATCATATTATGACGCGTCGACTGGAATACTAAAAACCGCCTATTTTCGCATAATTTTTTTAGAATTAAAGGTCAAAGTGGGTCAAAGTAACGGATAGCCGTCCTGATTTGATGCGCGCGAAGATCCAACGGTGATCGTGATGGGGAAAAGTGCATGTACGTTTGAAAATGTTAAACATCGTGTATATTGTGAATGCGAGTATCCGTCGGATCGACGTCATCGAAGATCTATCGGTGGTCGCAGATCACACGAAAGGTGGAGTCTTAATGTGAAGGCTTAAAGTGGAAAGCGTTGAAGATTGACGGGCGGAGATCTTATCGAAGATAGAAGATCGACATGGTGGAGATCTCATTGCATCGACGATATCTTATCGTACGGCAAGTACAGAAGTGTTGAGGAGACGCAGACGTTGAGCATTGTCGATATCGGGTAAATCAACATAATAAGAGCTGATATCCAGGGTAAATCAATGACAACCATCCCGATCCCACCAATGACAAACTATTGGATCTACTACGTGAGCCACTCACACTCGTATATGGAGGCGTCATGCAATGGAACAAGCCATTGAACTTTGCCATTGCTGACAATGTGATTTAATCGCAACCATCCGATCGACAGCCATCGCGATTGCATTCATGGCATCGGAATCATCTAGCATAGCGTGTCATCGAATTGGAAGTCATCGCAGCAGCTCATCGAATCGGATTATTGCATCGGTCAAGAATTCTTCGCGATCGCAGTTATTTCATCACATCGAGCGATAGAAAGAGTTCGTAAAGTGGCCCGAAAGGTTATTGACTATGTTACAAAAGGTCTATTATTATATTAAGTCGATGAGAGGGTTTTCTGAAAATTTTCTTAAAGCGTAATTATATAACATCTCTAAAGTTTTAATACTGTTCTTGGAAAGGGTTATTTAGGGCAGCAGTTTTATCAAAGTGTTGAGCTCGACCTTAATCTCAAGTTTTTTAACATTGGTTAAAAGGCTTCAATTATTCATTTTCGAGTAGTTAAACGTGATAAGTTTCGAAGGGTTTAACAAGATCATTTCAGTATGGTAAGTCCGCAAAGCTAGATTTTGGCTATGGTTGGAACCATCGAAGGTTGAAGAAAGCCTCGTGATTGATAAAGTCGCCATGATTAGAACATAATTTGGGAAATGCATTCTACATGCATAGAAAGCGCGTGAGAGAGTAAGCAGAATCAAGTTATATCTCACAAGCAGTAGTAGAAGACAAACATATCGTTGAGTCGAGAAATGAAAGGGTTGAATGAGATATATTCTGTTGCAAATGTAAATGTAAATGTTTTAATTAATTTTATATTGTTTGTGATGCAAAGGCAAGTCTCCGTAGGCAAAGAAATACCTCACCGTAATATTGAAAATGTATGACATATTGTTATATTTTTTCTCGAATGTGCTAGGCAAGAAAACGAGAAGGTGGAAGGCAAAGAGTCATACCTATTCACCGAATTCCCGTGGAAAACAAATAGTCATAAGGTAACTTTATAAATGATGTCATACACATATATATACATAAGGAGGTTAGGGAATGGAGAAATGAGGGAGAGAGGGTGGGTAAGAAGTGAGGAGGAGTAGACGAGAAGTTGTGAAGATTCAAAGATGATATAAGGCAGGATATGAAGGTCTAGATGTGGACAACAGAGAAGAAGGAACATAACATGGTGAGTCAGATATCTGCGTAAATCAACATGTGTTTTTTTTTCGTAAAGAGTGAGGAAGTTAGTGCTGTCATATGCAAGTTGTAGCTTGATAGATGCGCTGGGCCAGAAGCTCATCGAGGTAGGAGCCTCTGTGAGGTTGTAGCCCTGAGAAATTAGATGGGAGTTGGAGTCTTTGCAAGTTGTAGCTTACGTAATCGAGGTTGTTGCCTCATGTAGGTTGGAGCCTACAGAATGTTGAAAATTCAGCAGAAGATGATGGAGCTTAGTGAAATGAAGTCGCCTTCACTATGGGCCCACGAACTCGGGTGGGCGCAAAGTCTATTTCTCTAGACTATGTCTATTTTTAGACATATGGAGCATGGTTCGGGGATTCCGCGTTCTGAGATCTCTTGGAGCATTGGTCATGTTGGTAAAAATAGATGGGACTCTATTTTTGTGACCCTATAGGTTGAAGAGGTCGAAGTCTATTTTTAGACTGTGCTTATACAAAAATAGGGAAGTAAAATATTATTTACCCTTAATAATATTTGGACTCTAAACTCAGCTACTTTCTCGAGCACCTAGTCGAGCCACAGTAAGTGGCTCATGCATCCGACAGAGGAATTACGCTATTCCCAAGGGTTTGATGGCATCTAGGCGTGTGTTGAATTCAAATTAGGACTTCTAGCGTAAGTTTGGTGGAGTTAATGAGACGTGACTAGTGGAGTTGTGTCCATATTTTAGTTGAACTAGTTGAGATTAGTTTAACTAGCTAATCACTTTCTAGTTATGAGTGGAGTGAATTAAAATATTATTTAATTCATTAATTAGTAACTCATTATTCAACTCAAGAACACATCAAGCCACTACAAAGGCATGACTCGCTCGAAGGAGACCATGAAAGAGGTAGATGAAAGGGTGGAGTTAGCTATCGTTGGCGAGCATCGGCTTGTGCATGAGGATTTGCACCACACTTGGAGGAATTTCCCATGATGATTGGTGCATCACTGCTGGCCAAGGAGATTCGAACCTTGGATCTCTATATAGACATGCCCGGGATTGCACAATAGAGGCAAGGCATTACAGTGAGTTTTGAACCAAAGAACTCTATTCAAAAATGAGCTAGATTGTGTGTAACTTCAGTGTAGGAAAGCACCGAGTACTTGTGAGGAGTATTGTATCTGAAGTTTGTTACATGATTTCTCCATTATAATACACACAATAGTCAAATGGGGGTTTTCAGCTATAAGCTTTCCCCATACATACCGTAAGTTAATGTGTATGATGATTTGATGTGTTATCGCTTGATTTTATTTCCGCATGTTTGATGATCCGAGTGGGAAGAGATTATGTGTTGCATATAAATTCGACATTGTATGTGACTGTGATAGTCTCTGGTGGATAATTGATCATTATTCAGCAAATTTCTACATGGTATCTGAGCTATTGGGCTAAGTAGATTGATCATCACAGAGTGATTACAAACTTATTTTCGGTAGACAGAAATCGCATGCGGCTGAGAGTAGCCTCCGGATTCATCTTTCTTCTGGGAAAGTGAAAGGTCCTGTAAATGCCTCATATTGGCAATCAATCGTGCTAGAAATAATTTGTTCTCACAGATCTAGAGCGGTTGAGCTTTGAGGTGGAATTCAAAATTTTGCGTATAGTTTTGTTTTTCTTTCTGGTGCCGTGTTGGAAAAATGTCTTTCAATCTAGTTTGCGACTCGAATATGCTCTTCTGAAGGCAGCTTTCAATTATGTTGCATGGAAGGATCGCATGGAGTGCAGTATTAGAAGACAATGGTTTGAAGGAGTTCGTAGATATGGATGTCCAAAAGCCCACCGATACCGTCGAAGTCGAAGCATGGCAAAAGAATATGGCGAAGTGCTCGAGGATCCCGTTGGAGGGCGTCAAGGATCATATTGTATCCGTACCGCATGTGAAAGGCTACTCCATATTTAATGTGGAAAAGCTTCACGGATCTATTCCGCAGCAAGAGCGACCAAAGTTGAAGCTCGGGCGCTCAAAGATAAGCTCGAGAACATCAAGATGGAGAAGGGCGATAGTATCGCCAAATACCCTCACGAAGTTCACCCGCGTGCAAGAGATGAGTCGGGGAAGTGTGGGGGTGATCCGTCGAAGACGAGGACATGGTCGACTCCGGCTCTCCTTGGTCTTCCGAAGGCTTCGGCACTCATATCAAGATAGTGTCAATGGTCGGGAGAAGTCGGCCGGGATGGGAGCACCTTTGGGCGGATCTCTATGCAGTGAGGAGATAAGGGAGGACTATCAGAGATGGATCTTCATCAAAGGGAGTCGATGAAGAAAACTGCGCTTGTCGCTAAAGAAAAGAAGGGGAAGGTAAGAAAACCTCTCATTCGCGTGCAAAGGGCAAGAAGGCTGAGCGATGATAGCGAAAGTGAAGTGTTTAGTCATTGCCATGACTGCACGGACATTATGCTACCAATTGTCCAAAGAAGAAGAACAAGCAAGCGGGAAGATCTCGCAGTATGGAGAAGCTTTTGGCTTCACGTTCAAGCTTGACTTTTCACCGATCGCATGCTTGGTTTCTCAAGTGTGTTGGGATCGGTGTGGTTCTTGATGGGCCAGAGGCGTCATTTCATATGACGGGAGATTGGGATTTGTTCTCGGATCTGAGGACAAAGATTTGGGTGTGCACATCGAGATGGGCGATGATGGTAGATACAAGGCGACCGGTATCGGCATCCATATCCTTTCGCAGGGAGTCTATTAAACCCCTTTGTATTGAGGGATGTCATGCATGTACCGGGATTGAAGAAGCAACTGGATCTCTGGTGGGCGATGTTGGGAGGATAAGGTATGATGTGGTCTTCAACGAAGGAAAAGCCTTCTCGTCCCGCAAGACCACCGAGAGACCTGAAGATAGGGGTTCGGATCAAGAACCTTTATCAGCGCGTGTAGATGGATGCGCACGCAGCAGTGCAAGGCGGGAGAAGGGTGGAGTCGGGATGATGAGGGCGAACCGTGGTACAGGAGATTGGGCCGACCTTCACCATGGAGCTTTTGAAGATTTCTCGCAGCGTATTTCCCTCACCGGGCTTCCTAAGGGCACCCTTGCGCAACATCAAAGGTGCGGGGTGTACTTTAGGGAAGTATGTGAAAGCCACCTTTCACGCAGAAGGATAGTCGCGCCACGTGCCCGATCCTTGAGAGAGTTCACACGTACGTAGTGGTCCCTTTCTCGCTGTTTGACGACAGAAAGTACAGTATATGCATCTTTGTTGATGATTTCTCTCGGAAGTGTCGGGATCTTCTTTGCGTGCGGATAGAGCCAAGCGTACATTCGCGAAGTTCCGTGAGTTTAAAGCACCGGTCGAGAAGGAGTCGGGGAAGAAGGTGATTGCTCTAAGGAGTGATAACTGTGGTGAATTCATCTCGGCCGAATCTAAGGAGTTCGCACACGAGTGCATGATTCGAGATGGCTCATCGCACCCCATAACCCATGGCAGCGTAACGGGGTGTGGCCGAGCGGAAGAAACGGAACGCATCGTGGTGCTACACGGCGATGTTGCATGATCGTGGCCTACCCTTCACTTGTGGGCTGAGGCATGCACAACAAATGATGCACAGGTAGGGCAGAACCGTTGTCCTCACAAGGTTCTTGGCATGAGTACACCGAGAGGAGGCTTATTTTGGCAAGAGGCCCCGATATATTTCTATTTGCGGATCTTTTTGGTTCTCTCCGTTCACATGCATGTGACGAAGATGTAGCAGGAAGCCGGATCCAACCGCCGAGTGTTGGAATATTTGTGGGTACATCGATACACCTCACAACTCACCGGGGTGTATTTATCGATACGTCGCAAGACCGTTGTGCGAGCGGGATACACTTTCAGGAGGAGAAAGCCATGCGGGGGGCAGCTGGCTGAGAGGGAGCTACACTTCGCATGCGGATGAGGAGCTATTAGTTCCTTAAGGAGGAGCTTCTCCGTACGTGACCGCCCACAAGAGGAAGTTCGTGAGGTGGAAGAAACCACCCATAGCGAGGCGCCAACCACTTTCGTGAGTGGCGCACTGCTGCGACTCGCGTCAGCCCTGGACGACCTGCCCGGATGCAGAGCTGTCAGAGGACCACCCACGACAGCGTGCATGTCAGCTACAATCACCGGATCGGTACACTGGATAGCATGGCTCTTCGTGAGTCAATGTGTTGCGGGACGGAGCCATCCTCTTTGAGGAAGTCAGTGGAGGAACCCACATGGGTTGATGCCATGATCGAAGAATATGATTCGATCTCTCGTGGAACTAGCATGGGAGATTGTCCCAAGACCGGTGGGGAAATCGGTGGTGGGTTCGAGATGGATCTACAAAGTGAAGCGGCGGTCACGCGGGGAGTGTGGAGAAGTACAAGGCGAGATTTGTCGCCTGTGGCTGTCACGTCATCGAGGGGATTGACTATGAGGAGACTCTTGCACTGTCACAAGGTACTCTTCCACACGGACGATCCTTGCTTTCTTAGCGCGCATGGGGGGTGGCACATTCATCGTATGGATGTGAAGACTCGCGTTCCACAATGGAGTTATTGAGGAGGAGGTAGTAGACAGAGCTAAACTTCAAGGTTTTGAGATTTTCAGAGCGAGTCGCATGTGTGCCGACTCAAGAGAGCACCCATACGGGCTAAAGCGAAAGCACCTCGTGCTTGGTGACACTCTGGACAGACACGACTACTTCGTTTGGGCTTGACTCTCCAAGAGTGAGGCGGATCCTAACTTCGTACTTTATTGTGGTGGAGGGGAAGCTCGGCTGATCATCGTATTCGTATGTAGATGATCCGACTTTTGATTGGCGATGATAGCTTGATACTTTCATGCAAGGAGGATCTTGCACGAGAGTTTGAGATGAAGGACTTGGGCATCCTTCTATTATTTCTCGGGATTGGAGATTTAGCAGCAGCAACGGAGGACCATTTGTTTCTCGTGAAAGTGATGCCTCTGGGAGATCTCGGAGAGGTTCAACACGCAGCGGTCGCAGCCCGCTGACACTCCTCTTCCCCCGGGTGGTTGGAGGAAGGAGGATGCTACTTCAGCAGGTAGTGGATGCCACCGTCCATCGGCGCTAGTACGGGGTCGCTTATGTATCCGGTCAACAACACCACCCGACATATGTTAGGGCTTAACCGCTTTTGCAGGTTATGGTTGCCTACCAAGCTCTTTTTGGAAGGCGAGCAAGCTGCGTACTGTGCTATATCGTAGGCACATCGGGATATGGTCCCTGGTGCAGACGTACAAGAGGATGGAGCGAAGCTTTCGCTTCACCGATGCAGACGGCGGTGGAGTCCAACGTATCGTAAGAGCACTTTTGGAGGAGTTTCACGCGATTGGGCTCGACATGCGCTTTCCGGGCACAACAGAAAGTGGTAGATCCGTGGCACTCGCTCCAACAGAGCGCCGAGTACATGGCGTCTAGCTTGGGTCGCATGCGAGGCTATTTGGATGAGGAAGATCTCTCAGGATTGTTCAGGGGTTGCATTTGGAGCTCATAATGATCTCATCGTGATAAATCCTTTAGCGTAGTTGTATCAAGCTCTCGCTAATCCAAAGATTTCATGATAGGTCCAAACATATCGACACTCGGGTACCATCATATCGTAGATTGTGTTCAGCTGGAGAATCATGATGCGTCATATGTTCCACTCGAGGATCGAGATGCCGACATCCCCGACGGAGTGCGCTCACTTCAGAGCAAGTTCGACATTCCACAGAGGGCAGGATAGGGCTGCAGTATAATCCATATCTTGTCTAGAGGGAGTGTTGAAAAACTCAAAGAACATGATGGAGCTTAGTGAAATGAAGTCGCTCACTAAGTGGGCCCGCAGCAAATCAGATGCAAAGTCGATTTTTAGACATATGGAGCATGGTCTGGGGATTCCAGCTTTGAGATTCTTGGAGCATTGGTCATGTTGGTAAAAATAGATGGGACTCTATTTTATGACCTATAGGTCGAAGAGGTCGAAGTCTATTTTTAGACCCGCCTATCCCAAAAATAGGAAGTCAAATATTATTTACCCTCGTAATATTTGGACTCTAAATCGCAGCTACTTTCTTGAGCACTTCGCTCGAGCTATGTAGTGGCTCATGCATCGCGAGCGTGAGGAATTACGCTATTCCCAAGGGTTTGATGGCATCATGCGGTGTTGAATTCCGTTAGGACTCGTGGCGAAGTTTTAGTGAGTTACGGAGACGAGCTAGTGGAGTTGGTGTTCGTTTATTTTAGTTGAACTAGTTGAGATTAGTTTAACTCAGCTAATCACTTAGTTATGAGTGGAGTGAATTAAATATTATTTAATTCATTAATTAGTAACTCATTATTCAACTCAAGAACACACCCGGGCTCACTACGATGCATGACTGGACTCTGAAGGAGGACCCGCTGAAAGAGGTAGATGAAAAGGTGGATAGCTATCACATCAACATCGGGCCAGCACTGAGATTTGCACCATACTTGGAGGAATTTCCGCGATGATTGGCATCGCTGGTTTTATAGGGAGATTCGAATCTTGATCTCTATAGACATGCCCGGATTGCGCAATAGAGGCAAGGCACCGACGGTGAGTTTTTAGAAACCAGTGACACTGCTCAAAACCGAGCTAGATTGTGTGTAACTTCATGAGAAAGTACTTAGTACTTGTGAGGAGTATTGTATCGAGTTTGTTACATGATTTCTCCATTATAATATACACAATAGCTGCTAGTTTTCAGCTATAAGCTTTCCCCCATACATACCGTGTTAATGTGTATGATGATTTGATGTGTTATCGCTTGATTTTATTTTTGCATGTTTGATGATCCGAGTGGAAGAGATTATGTTGCATATAACAATCGAATTGTATGTGATCGTGATAGTCTCATGGATAATTAATCATTATTCAAAGCAAATTTCGTACGTAAAACATGCATAGAGAGGGAGTTGGAGCTTGCCTATTGCATCACTACAATAATAAGATGTGGTTTTCTCCTCATGGGGTTTCCCGTATATCGCGGTGTCTATGTACATGATGATTATGTGTTGATACCTCGCGATTTAATCTACTTAATACCTGCTCAGCTCACTAATTAAGATTATAGTTTCACCGTACATTGAGTTAATCATGAAATGAAGATGTAAATAAGTGTTAATGAAAAGTTTTACAAGACTATGAATTCTTTAAATCGATTCACCCCCCCTTCTCACGCTTTAGCAAAGGATTCAATAAATGCTCCCCATGTGTTTCACTTTTGACATGGAGTAAATCCGCTTGTGGATCCTTATCTCCGGCGATGCGATCGTTAATTAACACTTGGTGTTTTGACTCTACGTAAATCATGATTCCCAGCAAATAAATCAAACCAAATTTATAAGCTCATATTGCTTTCCTACGGAGATAATCACCCGCTTAAAAATTGATATCTCAAATCTAATTTGTAGCAGGAAACCATTTTGGGCAACTCAGAAAATACTCTCCCAAAACAAATTCCTCGAATTTGCTTTTTTTGTTGCAATTTTGTAGCTCCAACTTCGCTAATTATTTTTGGCACATTAAATGTTCGAGCTTTTCTTGCTCCATATTCCAACAAGCCATCCCCTGTGCCTCATTTGGCCAACTAAAACTCAAGATAAATGCCTCAAAGTCCAAGTCCCAACATTGTCAAAATATTAGAAAATGCAAAATTTGGGAACAATTTTCTAATTTTTATTATTATTATTGTTTTGATTTTTATTATTATTTGATTTTTAAATAAAATTTAAATATTTAGAATATTAAAATAAATTCTAAATAACCCAATAAAAAAAATAAAAAATATATATTATAACAAATACATAAAAAAATAATTTAAAATGCATCGAATTAAATATTATAAAACAAATAAAACTTACCTCCAAACACTAAGATGTCCAAGATGTATAAGAGGATCCATGGGAGTGGAGAGGGGACCCTACGTGGGACCATCTCTCCACTCGTTTTTTTTAATTCATCCATTATAAAGCCTTTCCCACTTTAAATCCTTTTTGCTCCTCTTACATCATCCTCGAAATGGGCTCCCATAGGCGGGATAGTGATCAGTAAAGTTATATATATATATATATTTATTTTTATATAATTTTTTTGCAATATATACAGTTTTGAATCCGAAGTTATTTTGTGAGAATAGTGATAAAAATAAAATAAAAAATAATTAGCAAATAATTAATAATTAAAAAAAATAAAAAAATATTAAAAATTAATTAGATTAATTGTAATGAACTTAATTAATTGAAATTAAATTAAATATAATAAATTAAATAATAATATTTACATATAAATTAATTAAATAATAATATAAAAGTGAAATACAATGTTTATACATTTAAGCTTGTAGGTAATGGAAATCAATCAACCTTGAACAAGCATTATTTTCAAACTATAAGTCGAAACTCATAAAAATTAGAGTTGTTGGGAAAGTTTGGTGAGAAGCCACACATATTTTAAAGTGATCAAAGTGAAAAACCGTAGAAAAGTGAAAAACTTCACAAAATTAACAAAATCCAAGTACTAAAGGAGTGATATAACTAAAATTTACATAGAGTGTCCCCTATATTTTTTGTAAAAAATTTTTAGGTGGGGGTTATGGACACACATGTCTTCAATAGTTACATCCTTTCTACCAAATATCCCAACTTTTAATTTAAGTAATGCCAAATATTTATGTCACCGTAATCCACTAAGTTGTATTGATAATGTTGAACCCTTGTTAAAATCGAGAGGGGGGGGTGATGAATCAATTTAATGTAGTCATGTTCTGTATTAAAAATTTCTTTTTATACTCATTCACATCATTATTCCCATGATCAACTTAATATACAATGGAACAACAATCTCGATAAGTGAGCAGCTGAGTATTAAGAAGAACAAATACAAAGCATCAACACATAATCATCATGCATATAGACAACAGACATAAGTGGAAACCCATAAGAGAGAAAAAAACCACATCTTATTATTGTTGTAGATGCAAAGGCAAGCTCCAACTCCCTTCAAGACCAGCATTTTCTCTAGGCACCTACCCACAGTGAGGCTGCTAACCTTCAATTTTGCAAGCTACAACTAGCAAGGAAGCTCCAACTCCCATCTAGTTTTCCAGCATGCTAAGCAACCTTCACAGTGAGGCTCTTACCTCAGCCAAAGCACTAAAACTAGACATTTATTAAGCTACAACTTGATATAGAAGCACCAACTTCCCTCACCTGTACCACAAAAATCATATACTCGTATTTACTTGGATATCAACTCTATTTTTCTTTTCTTCGCTGTTGTCCTTTCAACCTTCATATTCCGCCATTTCATATTATCTCCCCGCGATCTTCACGGCTTTCCTCTGTTTCTCCTTCTTCTTCATACGTCTCTCCCATATACTTTCTCTCTCTCTCTTCTCTTATGCATATCTATGTGATATGATTATAGAGTTCACCTCTATGACTGCTTTGTATTCCATAGGGAATTCGAAGTGAATAGGTATGACTCTTTGCCTTCCATCTTATCGCTTTTTCGTTTGCCTAGTACATTCTCAGTAAAAATATAACAATATGTATACATTTCAATATTATAGTGTAAGTATACTTTCTTTGCCTACTGCGAGACTCTGCCTCGCATCAAAAACAATATAAAATTAATTTAAGCCGTTAAATCTTCGGTAAAAATCACATTATCATGCGAACAAAGTCGACGTTAGGCTTCGGAACCAAATCAGTGTGGTTCATCATCAGACTAGGTGAGAGATCGTATCACCGTTAAGTTTAAATAGATGTAGGAGATGGAAAAGAAAACCGTAAAATCAGCTTTCCAATTTGACTATAAAATTCGGTTAGTTCAATAATTAAAAAATAAAAATAAAAAACGAAGTTAGTTTGAATAAGTTTTAAAGTTGCTTAATTTATTGACAGGATCACGAAGCTTTCTAAAAATCTAGTAATATAAAATTAATTAAAACATTTACATTTACATTTGCAATGGATATATCTCATTCAACCCTTTCAATTCTTGGTTCACCGTATGTTTGTATTTTCTTAGCTCGTAGTGTAACAGATTTCTGCATACTCTCCCGCTTTTCTATGCATGTATAATGCGCTTCCAAATTATGTTCTAAATCATAGCCTTTATCAATGCGAAAGTTTTCTTCAACCTTCATGGTTCCAACCATAGCCAAAATCTACTTTGCAGACTTACCATCATGAAATGATCTTGTTAAAAACCCTTCGAAACTTATCATGTTTAACCTGTCTGAAATGAATAATTGAAGCCTTTAACCAATGTTAAAAACTTCGGGATTAAGGTTTGAGCTCAACACGTTGATAAAACTTTGTTAAATAACCCTTTCGCAGACAGATAAAAACTTAGGAATATTGTATAACTATGCTTAAGCAAAGTTTAAAACCCTCTCTCAATGATATTTTCCAAAAAGTCTTACTATAAGCCCCTCGGATTAAAATAACCCTCGGCATATAAATCGAAATCTCTAACGCTTTACCAATTCAATCTTTTGATTCAAAACCAAACCCAATTCATAATACTCATATGTATGGGTTCTTTAAACCTTTGAGTTAAATTCGTCTTTCCACCTTTCCACCGTTCATAAATCCCGAATTTTACTTAAAACTTATATAATAGTCCACATTATATAGCATGTACCTACATTAAAATTAGTTTTGGCCCTCAGAACGTACTATATGCTTTCATTGTTTGAATTTTTTAAACCCAAGGTAACCATATAACCTTGATACATATAAATGTCCTGCCCACTGACATATTTCAAACCATATATGATAGATAACACCATATCTTTTATGCCCGTTAACATCCATGCAATTTAATGATGCAATGCCGTTGATCTCCGATGGCTAGAAATCCGATGGAAATCACATTTTTTTAACTGCGTAACCTTAGCACGAAAATATTTTTTGTGAAACTCATGGTTTTTAAATACCTACTTAAAGCTATGTGTCACACGTTTGATCTCTTATCGTATTTTTTTTTCCGATTCCGCTTACCATTTTAAACTTATTCGAAAACTCACCGTCTTCGTCCTCAAACTCGCTTTTATCATCGTTTTTTCAATAGTTCTCTTTTATTTCATGTTCCGCTCATGGTTCTACTAGTGCCTCCTCTAGCTTGTAAAACCAAATTTATAATGTGGCTCCTCTCACAAATCGCTCGATTCATTGTTCATGGTCTCTATGGTGTCGTTATCTCGTAGCATCAACACACCATCACTTCGATTGTTGTTGTTCACGCCTCCATTACTTTAGCCCAGCTCTTTATCATTCCTCACTCGTGATTGCATTCAATCCAAGTATGCGAACAACTCAATTCTTTCCATGCATATTCCATTTGCTATTTTACAATCGTGTCCTTAGGACTCCATCGCATCACTATTTCTTCGTTCACAATTTCATCGGCCTTCATTTACCATTCCTCTAAATAAATAAATTCACGACATCAATGCAATTAATTTTTCTTTCCCTCCTATTTCCTTCTAGAATACCACCGTTGTATAATACAATGCTCCAAGATGTCGATTTCATTCAATTGTATGTTCCATTCAGTATTATTGCACCTAAAGTCTTTACCTCAACTTCTCCTTGCATATTATCTCATGATTCATAGTCCCGTCTTTAGAACATTTTACATACAACCCCATATTGAATTCTAGATTAGGAATTCGTATTTCTTGTTGTCAGTCATCTGCATCCTTGCGTTGATCGATGACCGCAAGCTTTCGCAACTTCCTCAAAGGTATATGTAACCCTTGTTGCATTCAACTTAAAACCTCATGATCGTATATTAATCAGTGTTTCATTTATCAACATCGGCTTTTCCCAATTACATACGTAGACATCATTAAAACCCCAATTACAGCAGTCTTATTCATACATAGTTCATGGAGATTCAAAACATTCTCAATAAAATGAAATCAACCAATGCTCATGTAATATTGAAAAACCAATCCTTTCATAGATACAAATGAATCCACTTACAAAATTCTTGTTTGGCCGTACCTTCAATTCGATGGCCCTTCTACCTCACTACTCAGTTTCTCTAGATCCTGCTTACTTCACTTTTCGCTTCTTTGAATGATAGTCTAGTGTTGCTCATGTCTTCTCCTTTGCCATCATGACAAGATTTCAACAGACAACATGTAGCTATTTTTGGGTCTTTTTACTAATAGTATATATCTATTTTAGGTGCTTTTATCCCTGAGATGTTGTTACTCGAGGATTTCATGATGCTTTTGCTCGTAGTCTTTCACAATGCTCTCACTCCAAAACTTTGTTATGTTGATACTCTAAGATTCCACTTTTTTATTACTCCAAACTACCATATTACCATTATTATTCCATGTCATTTCTACCAAAGTCTTGATGTTATTTATTGTTGTTGTTATGTATGTTGTTACCGAACATGGTCAATGTGGTATGTCGTGACAACAATTATTCGATTATTGTAAATTACATGACCGATTTGGAAACAATGGTTATGATCCTCGCTTTTTATTCAGCTGTTAATCGAGGTAGCTATTCCGGGAAACAACTTTATTTTAGTATGCAATATATTGTAATTGGTTATGAAAAATCTCGCTTAAATTTATTTAAATAGCTTGAGAATCAAAATATTCTCAACACTATTCATGCGTTTTGATTTATTTCCAAGACTCGAACGTAAGGGAAAAACCTATAAAAGGGAATATCTCGCTCCATGAAGGGGTGAAATTACTTTTCTTGGATTGTGTAAGTGTATTTTTTCTTTTTACCATTAATGCAAGATCCAACAAGTTCCTTGCTCATTTTATGAATTATTGCACAACTTGTAGGCTATGAGCTTTCCTTGAGATCCTTGCTAAGTGAGGAAGGGTGTTCCTCTTTAGTATGGATTATTGTGACTATACATGTAGCATAAACTCGTTTCAATAAATTAGGTTGTGGGTTTGAGGGGAGATTTGTATAATTTAAGTTGATTTATACTACCGATTTATTGTGTTATTAGCGCACTTGTTACTCATGATAGTTTGTGGGTGAATTCTTGAGTGTAGGTCATTGTTACTAGACCATAGGTATCATGGGTATTTACCAAATCGTGTCATATCGCTAATGTATTTTTATTATGCATTTTTTGTGATTTGTTACTATTATATAGCGTTGATTGGATTTTTGTTGCAGATTGATGATCATTTTTTGCTATTATTAATTTTTCATATTTATAATTATTGTTACAAGTTACTATTATATTGTTGTTACAAAGTTACAAAGGAAAGTAAAAAAATTCACTAGTAAGTGCCAACCAAGAAAGAAAGAAATTAATTAGTTCTATCAAGACATATGTTTTACTCCTTTTTTAGAGAAAATAATTCTTTAGAATATTCTCTGAAGAGGTAAGAACTCTTGGAAGGGTGTAATAAGAAACATAAATAACAATCTGGAATAGTTGCTAAAGGCATGTAAGGACGTGTTCCAGGAGCTTTAAAGGGTTACCACCCAAGAGGGAAGTGAGCACAATATCCAACTATTTCCGTACTCCCCATCGCCAAATATTAGGTTGCACACGTAGGCTATTATAGAAGTAAGTGACGAGAAGAAACGTATTTCGTATTATAATAGGGCATCATTCGACCCGAGTACATCACTATGTGGGTCACCCATCATCATTTTGCAAAAGAAGGATAGGGACTTGGTGGATGTGTATTGGTTATAGGGCATTGAACAAAAATCACTCTCAAGAACGGTGTACCCACCACCCATGATAGATGATATTTTTAATCAGATGCAATAAGCGATGTACTTCACCAAGTTATACTTAAAGTATGGTTATCACTAGGTTCAAGTAAAAGAAAATATACTTGTAAAACTTCCTTAAAAACTAGGTATAGGTTTGTATGAATGGTTAGTCATGCCATTTGGCTCTATGTAATGGAACAACTACATTTATGAGGTTAATGAATGATATAGTGCACCCTTTTTATAAATTCATTTGTTTTTTTCTATCTGCGATGATAATTGGCATACAATGTTACTCGGGTTTAGTACACCTCATATTTTTTTGCAAAAGTGTTGAGATATTAAAGAAGCACCAAATGCTAGAAAATCTCAAAAAGTGTGAGTTTGCACAATAGTCTTTGGTGCATCTAGGGGTATATTTTAGGTGGAGGAGAGCTAAATATAGATCCTCGCTAAGATGGAGGCCATCATGAAATGGCCAAACATATACTAATGTTTATGAGGTTAGGAGTTTCATTAAGAAAAACAAAGTACTTGAGGGAATTTCATAGCCTCATTTTCGAAGTAGTAGCAACACCACTCCATGCCATAACAAGAAGTGACAGAGAGTTTTCTATGGGGGAAAGGGTCATTAAAGGACCTTTTAGGATATAAATAACAAGATTAGTTAAGCACCAGCTCTAGCATTACCAAATTTACACTCGCCTTTAAGTGGAGACATATGCAAGTGGGTATGATAGGGGGAGCAATATTGATGTAGGGAGGAAGAGCCTTTATGCTACCATTATGAAGTATTTTATGGGGCAAATCTTAACTCACCATACCTATGATAAGGATATTTATACCATAATGCACATTGTCAATAAGTGGAAGCATTATTTAATGGAAAAGGAAAACTGGATCCATGATAGATCTGTCGGGCCACCATAGTACCTCAGAGGCCCAGAGTAATCCATAGTAGACTAGGCATTTTAAGTGGATGGGGTTTCTACAAAAATTTTCATTTATTGATTCCCACACAAGAAGGAAACAAAAAAACAATTTGAATGTATGTTTTTAGAGGCCACCCACCAACATATCATAAATTTGGGAGATTCACGTACATGGAGTGACACACCCATGTTGCAGCATAGAGAGGCATATTCTAGCAGGATAAGGAATTCAAGGAGATGTTTCGAGGAGCTTTTAGATTCATAGTCATTAGCATGATGCGTGATAAGCACCATTTACTACCATCTTCATGATGAGTTACTATACGAGTTGGATAAGCCATTTCTTCCTAAAGGTGAGCGATTATAGATGATTAGAGAGGCTCACACCTCCAAGGTTGCAATGAATTTTGGTGTAGGGAAGACAATTACCAACTTACAAAGGTGTGTGTATTGGCCCAAGATGCAAGAAAAACTAGCTAGGTTCATAAGAGAATGCATGAATTGTTGTACCAACAACCCTAGTAATAGAAAATAGGGTTTATATCATCCCTTACCTATACCCACTCATCCCTTGGGAAATCATTTCCATGGACTTTGTGGAAGGTTTACCAACAACCAAGAAGGGACATGACTACCTGCTCGTGGTAGTTGATATGTTCAACATGATGTGTGCTTTGATGCCCTATAGAAATACCATAAGTGGGAAATAAGAAACAAACTTTTCTTTTGGTATAGGGTGTCTAGGTACACTTTTTGGGATACCAAGGAACATCATTTTAGACAAGGACATGAGATTTATTAGCATTTTGGAACACATCTGTGGGAGAATATGGAAACCAAGTTGAACCAAGTTGAAGAGGTTTACAAGATTCCATCCATAGACAAAATGAGAAGACAAAAGTATCCTACTAGGAATTTGGTGAAACTTTTGAGGGGTTATAATAAGAAGCATTCAAACACCTAGGATGAAAATATGGCATATATAACACTATTATAACATATCATTCCACACTTCTATTGGTAGTCCCCATTTGAAACTTTGTTTGGATATTTTCCACCTCCACTTTAGGACTTTTATATGGGCATTAAGGAAGAGAAAGGAAGGATATTAGTAGGGGGACACTCTTGAGGGCTGAAAAAATTTGTACATACAGATTAGGAAGATCAATATATATATAGAGACGCTACATAAGCTCGTAGGAAAAATACAAGTTCAGCATGATCAACGGAAGACTAGAGAAATTGTTCAAGGTGGGAGATAGAGTATGACTACAATTGAACAAGGAGAGGATACAAGGTCATGGTAAGAAAATAAAAGCTCCCGCAGATGGTCCCTTTGAGGTATTGGAAAATATGGGTGATTGATAGGTCCCCTATATTACTAGTATTCCCTACTGTTGCTAGTGTAGCCTCTTTATTATTGTTGTACCCCTCGTAACCCCCATATTGTTATTATCATAGTCTCTTACATTATTATTTTTAGGTCGGCTATAGATTATATTGTGACCCCATGGAATCTTATATATAGAAGGAGGTTTTGTCATTTGTATCATCCAAGAATTGTTCATTTATGTAATGTAAAAGGAGGTTTCCCTCCTCGAAGTGAATTATTTCTAAGGCATTGATCTCTCTTTTCTTCTATTTTTTTGGAGGTGGTTTCATAACATTTGGTATTAGAGCTTTGGATTCTATGGTTTCGCTGATCCAAATAGGTCATCGTGTGAATTTTCACTATAATTTTTTTTATACGAAGGTTCGTAATCTGAAATTTTTATCACGAGAAGCGGGAAATCTCGAGGAACTTCCTATAAAAATTTTAGAGCTTGGTTCACAACATTTGTGTGAGATATGATCTATGGAAGTTAGGTTCTTGCAGTGCTCTCGAATTTCATCTAAAAGAGGTGACCTTGGGAAACATTTTCATAACTATCTCTCTAAGCATCGGATTGGAATTCCGTAAATAGTGGCCGAAATTACATGGACCGTATTCTTTTATGTGTATCAATTTTTAAAGCCTAAGGAGGAAAACACACACATGGCATGCTGTATCAAGTGCGCTCATCGAATCAATCCATAATTAGGCATTTGTGGGAAATTGGGCATAACTTTGTCTTGCAACATCCAAATCGAAAGCCGACATCCGTGGCATTCAAAAGAAGATTAAGATGACTACTGTTGTGGATCATAGTCGTATCCTTTTTATTTTTCAAATGTTTGAAAAATAAAAATATAAAATGTGGGAAAATATGTTAAAGTATTGAGCTCTCATACTTTATCATAAAAACGATTGATGTTCATTAAAGTTTAAATTTAAACATTTGAAATTTATAAACTCGTGGGTCCATATTAAAGGTTAAATAGCGATTGGTTTGAAAGTGTGGAAAGCTGCCGATCGTTAAAATATCTATCAATAAGCCCAACCCGTGGGCACAACATTCAGCATGATAGATATCATGTGGAGTGCCTCCGCAGCTTGGATCCGGGTTGATTGTGGGGACAACAGAGATCAACGAGCAGAGATCTAATGTGGGGGCACCACCATATTTTTCCTCCGTACCCCGAGAGCTCCCCGCTAAGATGTTGGAAAGCTCGAGTTGGTCCAAGTTGTCTCCCATGTCAAGCAAGGTTAACGATTGTTGAGCATATTTTCGCATTTAATCTCAAAACCCATGCCACCTATTTAAAGAATTTTTTGTCTATTTTTCAAATTTACTTGTGAATTGTTGCAGACCGCACCCCGTTTGAGCTTTACGCCCACCTGCAAAATTTGACCACCATGTCATCAGCTTTTCCACATAAGCTTTAAACCATAGCTAAAAGGTCATCCCTATCAAATCAACTCAGCCCATATCCCTCTCTATGGATACTCTAGAGGGATATTCAAGATACCCTTTGTTTATTAATTCACCTCTCCTTTTTACCAACAAGTTGTCTTGAATGCTAATGCCTCTCCTATATATTCTTCCATGATTAAGTCTAGAGTCTTGTCCGTATGCATCCCTAAAACCGCACCTTTTCCCCCGAATTCATCTATTGGTTGGTATCTCGTCATGTATCTGTGGAAGTGTTTTTGATATGAACTCCCAAGGAGAAAATGTTTTGCAGGTGTCTACCTCTATTAATCCGCCAAGCTCTATGCTATCTTGAGTTCTGAGTCACCCGTTCCGCTTTCCGACGATTCAGTCGGTTTAGTATTATGATAATCTTGCAAGTGAAGAATTCAATCAATTTATGTTTCATTTGAAGCCCTGATATGAAGCAAGATTTTTGAACGAGATTGCAAGGAGTTTGATATGAAGGTTTTTGATGTCGAGACCCGTCCATTTTTGAGCTCATATTGCAAATTATGGTAAAGATGATGATAATGTAGTGGATAACTGTTTCAAGAATATTTGCCATGATGATGAAGCCAGAATGGTAAATTTGGGATATTCCATCATATTGGCAAGAAGTAGTCAACTCACAGTCTAATGAGCCTCTCATTAATATGTTCCTTTAAGTTTCCCTCATTAATTGTATATTTGTTCTTGTACCAAAATGTGGAAGAGGTCAGCATTTATGCCTAAATATTATGGATGTGACTAAAAGAATACAATCAATGATATTTTAGAGACGGATGTAGTTAGAAGGGAACAAAATGAGAGCTCGATTATTTGATTTTTTCTAGTTATCCATGCCCAACGCATACAAAATATTTAATGGAAGTCCTCTCTCCTGCTTCCTACCCAAAGCTCAGGAGTTTTTGCATTTAGGAAACAATTTTAAATATGGATACCGTAGGAATATTCTCGAAATAAGGCTATATGGAGTAAGTGCTGAGTCTATGTACTTTCCTACTTTTTGTGCCAATGAGGATTTTTGCTTTAGAATTCATTAGACGTAGTCTAAATGTTGATTAGGTTCATTTTGTGCCTATGAATAAAGGTCACGATGTACAAACTACCTCATGGTTGTATACCCTTTCATAGTAAATATGAGACAAGTATTTGATGAAATGACAAAAATGTTTGATGACATGCGATGTTATTAGAGAAATTTGGGCTTATGAACCACACAGTTGTTCAAATAGAAGGGTTGAGAATGGATATTCTACTTTTATTCATGAAAGTAGGCAAAAGAAAGAGAAGATAGCATGTAAAGATGTGAAGAACTAAGTAGATGCTAACATCCAAACTCCTATTGTAGCAGTAGAAAACAACTAAAAGAAGCAAGGGAATGGTGATTGATCCGGAGTGATGAAGAGTGAGCCATGAAGAGAACAAAAATTACTGATAGCTCGTCATCTCATTGCTCGGTTTTTATTTGCATTTGGGAGAAGAAAAAAAATGCTCCTACCTCACCCAGGAACTCATGAAGCTTCTCATGAATAAGTGCCCTTGATTAAACAAATGTTTTCTCAAATTGAAGAAAGGAATCATAAGATGAAGCACGCATGGAGGGCCCAAGTCTGAACATCAAATTACTACACGAAAAAACAAGGTTGTTGAATCGTAAATGGATCTTGAAAAATATCAATTTAGAATTTTCCCTCTCACATCCTACTGACGATATGTCAATTGGTCCTTCCGTCAATTTCAACACTCGTTAATGTGACCGTGGATGCAAATAAGATTCCTCAAAATTGATAAAATGAACTTGTATATGAAAATAATGTCAGTTGATTGTAAATGACTCTCACAAGACTAATGCCATGGAAATAAAGGAAGAGAATATGTTGGGAAAAGTAATCAAATAGTCGAGTTAGAAAAGGCTAACTTCAAGAGCTCTTAACACAATTCAAAAATGAAGAATTGAAGAAGATTATTATAAATATTGGAGTAGACCCTAGTGACAAGACCGATGTGCAGAAATTCATGCAAAGTGTCAAGTAGAGATATCTACATTACGGAAGAAGTTGAAGTTACCTACCCAGGGGTGAACATTCAATGGCTACAGATAGTTGCGCGAGGTAGAGGAAGAAAAGGAAAATTTGTTGCAGCACCTTCATTCGTAAGGATGAAGAACTTTCCAAAGTAAAGCAGATCGCAATTTCATTACAAAATCATATTGATAATCATAACTGTACTTTTGTTTTTTCCTACATGTGTGATGAAGACCCTCAAACACAAATTATTCAATTAAATATCGAGTTGTAGATGGCTGAAAGAGATAGAAAGAAGGCTCAAACAGATCCGGAGATTGCAACAAAATTGATGAAGGTCATGAAAATTAGCAAGAGATAAATACAAAATGGATTTTTGAAATGTTGAAGCCGAGATTAAGAATCTCGTAAAGAAAGAATGAAAGGTAATTTTGTCATTAATAAAGCAATATATCATTAGGATCGATATCATTTCGTAAAATGAAGTCCAATTGATGCTTTCCCGATGATAATTTCAAAAGAAAAAATCTCTATTATGGAATGTGAAGAACCAATTATGTTCCCGATACGAAAAAAGGGATTATCATGAGCCATTTGGGCCGTAAGATTTATTGATTTTATCAATTCCAAATCAGATCAGGAGTTAGAGGAGAATGATATGCGAGACATAATGTTATATGCGAAAAGTGGAAATTAATAAAATGATTATCGTGAATGATCTCGTAAAGGTCATAGTAAAATAAACTAATGGAAATCAAAGAAGTAGTAAGTTAAATTGATAAATATTTTGACAAAATGACAAGGGTAGGCTTGCTATCATGTTGGGGAGCCTTAGGGGGAAATATTTTTCCATGGAGATCTTATGAGAATTTACTAGTGATGACAAAAATAAAGATTGATAACATGCATGAAAAGACTCAGGTGCTTAAAGGAGAGACAATGGTCAACTTCTTGCAGAGACATTTTCAACTGTTGTGGATGGTAAAAAATATTTTCTCTGAAAGGCCTTCTTATGACCGAATTACTACATTTATATTGGAATATCACAATCTGACACATTCATCTAGGACAAAGGTAGAAATATGGAAAAAGTGTAGAGCTTTGACAATTGACCTGCCAAAAGGATCAGCAGCAAAGAAAGACAAATCAGTTCATCAAGGAAAATAAGCCACTTCATCAGCAATTCCTATAGATTAGGACATTTATTTTATGTTATTTTATCAAGACAATGTAATTGTAATAATACATTTTCAAGGCATGTAATAGACAACCTTCAAAGTCTTGAAGTAGTTTTGGTAGTTAGGATTGGTTACAGCAGTTCAAAACTGCTTTTTACTATATTTAATGTAATTTTCAAGAGAGAAAAAGGTTCTGAGTTTTGGACCTCTAGACAAATATTTTTGTACTGAAAGATTCAAATATTAATGAATGAGTAAGAAATTTTTTGGCATTTTGTTTATGTTGAAGTGTATTCCAATTTTCATTATGCATTTCCATCTATGAATAAAACAAGGTTATGAGCAGCAAGTTTCCTTTAATTTTTGTGTATAAGAGTTAAACAAACTTAATTGGCGCTCCTTTGTTTTAACTATTTTCTTCACATATTTCTTCTGAGGTTTGGAATGGTATTTTCTGTATAAAGCAGCATATCAGTTTGGACTTCTCCTTACATTTTCTTCTAGTCACTTCATTCAACATCAACAGATGGCAGCATTGTGAAGCATTCATAATATTTGAGATTTATGAGTTTGATTATAAATACTTAAGGGTTAATAAAATAGAGACATAAAAATTTGTGACATAATCATTAAATTTCTTAAGCATTGATTCCTTATCACAGCTAAGGGATTGTCTCTTAAGGTACAACATTAATTGGCGCCATTGCCGGTGACAAAAGATTCGAAGGTTTTCCCTGGATTTTGTTCATATTTCCTCTGGTTGTTTAGAGAGGAGGAAATATTAAGCTGTGTTTTATTTTAAATAATTATGGCTCCTAAGAGGCCTCACACGAGGTCAGATACCTCTCAGCAAAAAGTCCCTATTCTGTCAGATCTAGAAACGTTAATTTCAAAGAAGGGCCAAAAATCAAAAATATTTTCTACACTTGATACCACACTGCTTGCACCAGGTAGCAATTCTCATATTTTTCCATCCAAGGAAATTTCCCGGAAACTCACTTTCCCTGAAAAATAATCCTTGTCTTCACCCATTCACTTCCAAGAACCAACTTTAGAATAACTATCTTTTGATTCTATATCATTTCCATTCATAGAATCTCAGCCTAATTCAGTTTCTAGTTCTTCTACTATCGTTCATATACCCCTTCCCATATCAGTTGTTCCACCCCTTTTATCCCCACCTGCAACTGGTATTCATTTTACCCTCGCTCAAGGAGCAGTCAATCAAGGAATAAACATGGCATCCCCTTCTTTCTTGATGAATAGATACGCACCATTAAATCTACCCCAACCAATGAATGAAATGCATTAGGAGTATCTTAAGTTTCTCCCTAGATTTACTAGTGAAGATGAAATAATTGCAGAACAACACTTGCCTCTATTTTGCACTTTTGCTGAAAAACTTCAATGTAGAACATCTTGATGTTGTAATGAGACTTTTTTTATAGTCTCTAAGTGGAGAGGCAGGAAAATGGTTTAAAGGATTACCTAATGGTTCAATTAATGATTGGGATGAATTATAAAGACAGTTCATCCAAATATGGGGTGCAAAAAGAGACCATGGTTATTCTTTAATAGAATTTAATTCTATAAAGAAAAAATAAAATGAAATTATGAGTGATTTTGTAAAAAGATTTAATAAGTTGTACAATAGTTTTCCTATGGAAATGAAACCTCCTCCTATTGGATCAAGGGTTGTTTTTGTTGGTGCATTTGCATCAGATTTCAGCTTTACCTTGAGAGAGAGAAGAGCCACTACTCTTGAACAAATTCAAACTGATGCCTTAGAAATTGAGGCAAACATGACCATTGCTAGAAAGGTTCAAGACAAGGGAAAAGCTAAAGAAGAAGATTTATCAAAAGATCAAAGGATAGATGATATGAGAAAGGTTATTAAATTTTTTTCAAATAAATTAGTAAAGTTGGAATTAGATAACAAGAAACCTTCACAACAAAACAGAGGGATTTTTAATCCCCAATTCAGAAAACAGCTCCTACAGATTCTACAGAGAGAAAGAAAAGATCAAGATCAAGTCCAAGCACCTTTATATATAGAGGCAGCCCCATCACATTCTACTGATAATGATCAGAAAGAAGATGAAGACCAAATTTCTGCTGTATATATGCAAGATGATGAAACAGAAGAAGAGAGTGAGAAAGAATGTGCAGAAGAATATAAAGAAGCTGATATTTCATTTGATCAGGAAGAAATGGATGATTATTGCAAACAATTTACTGATTTTATGCAAACAGAGTTGCATAAGAAATATGACCTAAGGTCAAAAAAGAGGTTGAGAACTCAGAATGATGAAGGAGAGGAATCATAATTAGTACCTACTTCAATGGCGACTCCACTACAAAATAATCCTATTAAAAAACCAGATAAAGGGAAACAACCCATGAATTAAGAAAAGGAGAAAGAGAAGCAGCAAGTTAAAGCTCCTCAAATAAAATCTAATGACCCAAATATTTTGGAGAAAATTGTTACTATTCCTGATCAACATGCAAATTCAATTAAAAATCAAGAACCTGAAATGTTAACAAAACAAAATCAAACTTTCAGCTTATCTAAAGAATTAGAAAAAGTAAAGATTCAAGTGCCACTTCTTGAGTTGGTCAAAACACCTGATTATAAGAAAGAAATTGCAGAATTTATTAATTTATCTTAGTCTGATGAAGTGGGTGATATAATGAATCTACAAGAAGAGAAACCAGTGGTTACTTTTGGACCTCATTTTGAAGAGGTAGATTCTTCTGTTCCACCTTTTTATATATAAGTTCTGTTGCATGATTTCATTTTACATAATTGTATGCTGGATTCTGGAGCATCACATAATCTAATGCCACTGTCTATGATGAAAGAATTGAATTTACAAATCACCAAACCATATAGATACCTTTATTCCTTTGATTCAAAAAGGGTGAAGTGTGTGGGTCTTATCAAGGATATGGTTGTTTCCCTAGCTCAAATTCCAGCTAAGAGTATTATGATGGATGTGGTACTAGCAGATATCCCAGCCATATTTGGTATGTTGTTGTCTAGATCTTGGGAGGCAAAGCTTGGAGGAGTTTTGAAATTGGATTTCACATATGCTATCATTCTTTTTTTTAATGGGGAGGAAAGCAGGTTATACAGAGAAACTAGATTCTTGAAAACTACTACCAAGAAAGATGCAGGTAATTCCCCCATTTATGGCCAAGAGAATGAGGATCTCTCTTGTTTCATGCTGCATGAAGATGCAGAATTTGCTGAAAATTCACAAAAGAAGATCGCTTCAGCCAATGTACATAAAGAGCTGTGTTCAAATAAAATTTGGAAGTGTTATTTTGATGGTGCATTCTCTAAGGAGGGCACTGGAGCTGGATTCATATTTATATCTCCTGAAGGTAACCTTTTACATTTTTCCTTCAAATTGGAATTTGAATCTACTAACAATGTGGCTGAATATGAAGCATTGATTCTAAGTCTGCAGATAGCTAAACAGATGGGAATTCAATTTTTATCTGTTTTTGGTGACTCTAAATTAATCATAAGACAAATTAAGAATTGGTGCCAGACTAAACATCCCAGATTGAGATCTTATAGAAATGAGGTGTGGGATTTAGTTGAGAATTATTTTGAGGCTTTTAATTTACAGTTTATTCCAAGAGAAGAGAACAGAATGGCAGATTCATTGGCAGTTGCAGCTAGCACATTTAAATCACCAATTAATCCAAGATTGAGATATGAAATTGAATTAAGATACAAGCCTTCAATCCCTGATAATGTAAAACATTGGCAGGTTTTTGAGGATGATGAACAAATTAATCAATTTTTAACAATGATTGGAAGTTTTGAAGATAGTCAAATTGATTTAGAAGTTGATGAAAATGGTCAAAGTGATATGTCCAAAAAATTGAAACATTCAATTGGTGATCAGAAGATAATTCAGTTGAAAGATAATATTTTGCCCAGAGGCCTTGTACCTCTTGAAAGATTGTTTGATGCTAATGATGTGTCAATGAACCAGGAAAAAGTATCCCAAAATGGAGAAATGGAGGACTGCAATTTAGGGACTCAACATGAGCCTAAATTAGTCAAATTGTTTAGAGGAGTTCCCAAGGAGTACAAAGAAAGGTATGTAAACATTTTTAAACAATTCATGGATGTATTTGCATGGTCATTTGAAGATTTGAAAACTTATGGTTTGGATATTATTCAACATAAAATACCACTGAAAGATGGGGTCAAACCTCATAAGCAGAAACTCAGAAAAATTAACCCACTATTGTTGGCCCCAATTGAAAAAGAGGTGAAAAAAATTTTGCAAGCCAAAATCATATTTCCACTAAGATATTCAGATTAGGTTTTGAATCTGGTACTAGTCAGGAAGAAAAATGGAGAGCTAAGATTATGTGTGGATTTCAAAAATTTGAACAGAGCTTCTTTAAAAGATAGCTATCCTTTACCCAAGATGAATTTTGTTTTGCCAAAAGTAAATGGGGCATTCAAATTATCTATGGTTGATGGTTTTTCTGGGTATAATCAGGTGGCTGTGGAGAAGGAAGATCAAAAGAAGACTGCCTTTACTACACCTTGGGGAAAATTCAAGTATGCCAGGATACCATTTGGCCTCATGAATGCAGGAGCAACTTTCCAAAGAGAAATGGATATTTCTTTTGTGGGTGATAAATTTGTAGTTATTTATCTTGATGATGTTACTATTTTTTCAGGGTCTGATGATGAACACTTAGAACACTTGAAGAAAGCTTTCTTGAAATGCAGAAAATTTGGATTATCATTAAATCCCAAGAAATCTTTGTTTTCTTTAGAATAAGTTAAGTTGTTGGGTCATATAGTTTCAAAACAAAGAGTAAAGATTGACCCTACAAGGGTTGAAGCTATACAGACAATTCCACTACCTAGAAGTAAAAAGGATATCCAAAGGTTTTTGGGAAAAATCAATTTTCTGAGAAGATTTTTTCCAAATTATGCTGAAATTGTTAGGAGAATAACATAAATGTTAAAGAATAATGCTGAAGTAAAATGGGATAAAGATGCAAGAGAATCATTGAGTATAATAAAAGAAGTTGTCCAAGAAGCTCATGTCTTAATCAGTCCAGATTACTTGAAACCTTTTTAGGTCTTCTCATTTGCATCATCTTCTACTATTGTTGTTGTATTATTACAAAAAAATGTAGAAGGGAGTGAACAACCTGTAGCCTTTTTTAGCAAAGTCCTCAGAGATGCAGAACTGAAGTATAATATCTTGGATAAATGGATATATGCTTTAGTAAAATAATTAAAGGCTTTCAGAACTTATATACTTCATTCTCAAATAGTAGCATATGTGCCTAATTATGCTGTAAAGGATGTGCTAGTATAGAGTGATGTGGAAGGAAAAAGAGGAAAATGGATTGCCAAAATCCAGGAATATGACTTGGATATCAAAACAACAAAGTTAGTCAAAGGATAGGAACTAGCCAAATTGTTGACATAATCGAATTTCCAAGCTTTGGGAATTAGTTTACTTGCACCTGTAGATGAAGTAACTGAAGAAACAGATCAGATTAAGACGAAGTCAGCAATTAAGTAAAAATTTCTTTGTTTAGGCTGGTATAAGGATATCATTCATTATCTTTGTTTCTTTTCTTGTCCTCCTTCAATAAACAGAGCTAAGTACATAGCTCTGAAACTCAAAGCTCAACCTTATGTTATAATTGAAGCTAATTTGTATTGGAAAGATCTTGCTAGTGTGTTGCTGTTATGTTTGACAGAAGAGGAAACCATGGAGGTGATCAAAGAATATCATGAAAGTTTGTGTGGAGGTCACTGCAGATGGAAGGTAACAGCTCATAAGATTCTTAAATCAGTTTTTTATTGGCCCTCTTTATTTGATGATGTATACATAACTGTTAGAAGTTTCCAAAAATGCCAATTGTTTGCAGAAAATAAAATACTAGCTCCTTTACCACTTCTTCCTGTATTTATTGAAGAACCCTTCAGAAAATGGGGATTTCATTGGATATATTAATCCACCATCAAGTGGGCAGTTTAAGTGGATTTTAACTACTACTGATTATTTTACAAAATGGGTAGAGGCAGTTCCTACTAGAAAGGCAAACGATTTGGTTGTGATGAAGTTTTTGGAGGAAAATATTTTCAGTAGATTTGGATGTCCAGTAAAAATTGTAACAAACAATGTTCGGGTCTTCAATTCAATCAGATTCATAATTTTTTGTCAAATTTATAATGTAATATTATCACACTCCACAGCATATCATCCTCGAGGAAATGGATTAGCATAATCATCTAATAAAACATTGGTGAAGATATTGAAGAAAACAATCAATGAGAATCAAAAGGATTGGGATTCAAAGTTGATTTTTGCTTTATGGGCAGTAAGGATGACTACTAAAATATCCACTGGTAAGTCCCCATATGAATTGGTATATGGTGCTCAGGCTTTATTTCCTACTCAGCTAGCAAGACCTATAATTTCTTTTCTTCAAGACTCTCAAGAGGAACCTAATGCCTTGATCAGAAGACTAAAGCAGGTGATGGAATTAAATGAAAGTAGAAATAAAGTTAGAGACAATTTGATCATTTATCAGGAGAAAATGAAATCTATTTTTTACAGAAAGGCAAAATAAATCATGTTTCAGACTGGAGATTTGGTATTAAGATGGGATACCATGAGGGAATAGAAAGGGAAACATGGAAAATTTGATCCTTTATGGTATGGTCCTTAAAAAATCTCTGAAGTCAGATCAAACAACACTTTCATGCTGGAAAATATTGATGGAGAAGAGTAGAACTGCCTGTAAATGGGCAGTATCTGAAACATTATTTCCAGCACTAAAAGCAGTTAGTTTACTATTTGTACATATTCAGTTTCCTCTCATTGTACATTTCTCATCAAGAAATTTTTGACTCCATGCCCGAAGTGAAGGCACTGATCTGCGGGTTCTTAGTGTTTTGTGGCAAAAAACACTATTCCCAGGTGGAGCCAAATGTTGTGGATCATAGTCATATCCTTTTATTTTTAAAATGTTTGAAAAAATAAAAATATAAAATGTGGGAAAATATGTTAAAGTATTGAGCTCTTATACTTTATCATAAAAAATATTGATGTTCATTAAAGTTTAAGTTTAAACATTTGAAATTTATAACTGTGGGTCTGTATTAAAGGTTAAATAGTGATCAGTTTGAATGGCGGAAAGCGCCGATTGTTAAAATCTCAATCAAGAAGCCCAACCCACAGGCACAACTAGCACGATAGATATCATGTGGAGTGCCTCCTTGATTCGACGCAACTTGGTCAGCGGGGACAACTGAATCAGCAGCCCAGTCTAATGCGGGGCTGACCATATTTTCCTCTACGTACCACGAGAACCCCGCCGGTGGCGTGAGACATTTGGTTGGTCTGCTCTTCCCGTCAAAGCGGGGTTAACGGTTTTACAGTGTGTGTATCGATATTTAATTCAAAACCCATGCCACCTATTTAAAGAATTTTTTGTCTATTTTTCAAATTTACTTGTGAATTGCTACGTTGCACCCCGTTTGAGCTCTCTGCCACCTAAAAAATTTGACCACCCTGTCAAAATTTTTCACGTAAGCTTTAAACCATGGCTAAAAGGTCATCCCTGTTAGGTTCAACCATCCATATCCCTCTCATGGATACTGAGAGGGATATTCAAGATACCCTCTATTAAGTAATTCACCTCCCCTTTTACCAACAAGTTGTCTTGAATGCTAATGCCTCTCCTATATATTCTGCCATGATTAAGTCTGGAGTCTTGTCTGCATGCATCCCTAAAACCCACCTTTTCCCTGAATTCATCTATTGGTTGGTATCTATTATTTATCCAAGGAAGTGTTTTGTTATGAACTCCCAAGGAGAAAATGTTTTGCAGGTGTCTACCCTATTAATCCACCAAGCTTTGTGCTATCCTGAGTTGGAGTCATCCATTTAGTTTTATGACGATTCACTCGTTCAGTATTATGATAATATTGTAGGAGAAGAATTCAATCAATTATGTTTCATTTGAAGCTTGACATGAAGCAGTTTCAGCCAGATTTCAAGGAGTTTGATATGAAGGTTTTTGATGCTGAGACCCGTCCAATTTTGAGTCATATTGCAAAAATTCTGGGTAAAGATGATGATAATGCAGTGGATAAATCAGTTCTAGGAATTTTTGCCATGATGATGAAGCCAGGAATGGTGCTGGATATTCCATCATATTGCCAGGAAGCAGTCAACTCACAGCTGATGAGCCTCTCATTAACATGTTCCTTTAAATTTCCCTCATTAATTGTATATTTGTTCTTATACCAAAATGTGGAAGAGTTCATGCATTTAGGCCTAAATATTATGTATGTGAATAAAAGAAGAAAATCAGTGATATTATGGACAGATGTAGTTATAAGGGAACAAAATGAGGTTGGGTTATTTGATTTTGTTATTTATTACATGCCCCCTGCATACAAAATATTGAATGGAAGTCCTCCTCCCTATTTCCTACCTAAAGCTCAGGAATTTTTGCATTTAGGAAACAATTGTAAATATGGAGACTGGCTTGATTTTTAGGAATATTTTGAAATAAGGCTACATGGAGCAAGTTTTGAGCCTTACGGACTCACAAATTTTGTGCCAATGAGGCTTTTTGCTTTAGAATTCATTATACAGAGTCTAAAGGTTTATCAGGTACATTTTGTGCCTATGAAGAAAGGTCACATGTACAAATTACCCATGGTTGTAGGCCCTTTCATAGTAAATATGAGACAGGCATTTGATGAAGTGACAAAAATGTTAGATGACATGCAGATGTTATTAGGAGAAAGTTGGGCTTATGACCCATACAGTGTTATTTCAAGTAAAAGGATTGAAAATGGATATTTTGCTTTCATTCATGAAAGAAGGCCAAAACAAGAGAAGATAACATGTAAGGATGTGAAGAACTCAGTAGATGCTAATATTCAAACTCCTATTATAGCAGAGAAAACAGCTAAAAGAACCAAGGAAATGGTGATTGATCTAGATGATGAGGAGCAGGGGGCCATGAAGAGAACAAAAATTACTGAAGAGCCTGGATCTACTGCTCCTGGTTTTTCTTTGCATTTGGGAGAAGAACAAAATGCTCCTGCCTCACCCAGGAATCATGAAGCTTCTCATGAAGAGGTGCCCTTGATTAAACAGATGTTTTCACAAATTGAAGAAAGAAATCAGAGGATGAAGGCCAGCATGGAGGCCCAAGCTGAACATCAAATTACTACTAAACAAACAAGGTTGTTCACTGTAATGGATCGTGAAAAAGATCAGTTTAGAATTGCTCTCTCACATCCTACAGATATGTCAATTGGTCCTTCCAGCAATTTCAACACTGTTAATGTGACTGTGGATGTAAAGAAGATTCCTCTAATTGATAAAATGAACTTGCATATGCAGATAGGTAAATTGATTGTAAATGACCTCACAAAGACTAATGCCATGGAAATAAAGGCAGAGAATATGTTGGGAAAAGTAATTAAACAGTTGAAGTTAGAAAAGGCTAACTCAAGAGCCTTAACAGTTCAAAACGAAGAATTGAAGAAGATTATTATAAAGATTGGAGTAGACCCTAGTGACAAGACTGTTGTGCAGAAATTCATGAAAAGTGTTGAGGTAGAGATATCTACATTAAGGAAGAAATTGAAGTTATCTACTGGTGAACATTCAATGGCTACAAAATTTGCAGAGGTAGAGAAGGAAAAGGAAAATTTATTGCAGCAACTAATGCAGAAGGATGAAGAACTTTCCAAAGTAAAGAAAACTGCAATTTCATTACAAAATCACATTGATAATCATAATTGTACTTTTGTTTTTCCTACAGGTGATGAAGATCCTCAAACACAAATTATTCAATTAAATACTGAATTGCAAATGGCTGAAAGAGATAGAAAGAAGGCTCAAACAGATCTAGAGACTGCAACAAAATTGATGAAGGTCATAGAAAATGAAGCAGATAAATACAAAATGGATTTCTGAAATGCTAAAGTTGAGATTAAGAATATCAAAGAAAGAATAAAAGGTAATATGTCATTAATACAAGGTAAAGATATAATTTTTACTGATATCATTTTAGAAATGAAGTCCAATTGGTGCTTCCTGATGATAATTGCAAAAGAAAAAAGTCTTATTGTGGAGTGTGAAGAACCAATTATGTATGATAAGAAAAAAGGGATTAACAGAGCCATTTGGGCCAGAATATTTATTGATTTTATCAATTCCAAATCAGATCAGGAGTTAGAGGAGAATGATATGTAGTACAGAATGTTATATGCAGTGGAAAATAATAAAATGATTATCAGGAATGATCTCAGAAAGGCTGCAGAAAAGAAACTAATGGAAATCAAAGAAGCAGTAAGTCAATTTGATAAATCTTTTGATAAAATGAATGATGCAGGGGCATTAGGCCCAATACACTTTTTGTACATAAATAAACCTAAAGGGGGGTCTCATGTTTTGGTTCCCCACGTAAATATTCATAGTTGAGTTATTTTAGTTGATTTGAAGGGTTGACATTGTAACTGCCCGAATGATTTATGGGCACCTGAAGAGATAGTCAGTTTCAGAAGCTAGCTTTAGGAGTCCAAGAGTCATCAAGGAAGTGAATCGATAGATTTCCAATATGTATAAAAATAAACCTCTGTGATAGAGTCAGAGTGCTGCACAGACCTGCACGAGCCTGCATTTAGACCTGCCTGTACCTGCAGAGAGTTGCATAGGGGAAGAAGGCCATCAGATTGAAGATCTGGCCAGCCAGTGGTTGTAATTCAATCCATTGTGTAAATAAGAAATGTTTCAGTCTATTTGTGCCTTGTGGATTTAATTTATGTGTGAATGTATATCTGCTTTGCTTGAATAAGTTCTGTGTGAACATATGCATGCATCCTGATGGAGGATAATCGAAATCCGTGATAGCTAAGAACCCGGTGATGGGATTAATGGTGCTCTATATACAGTTAGAGGGATCGATTGTAAATACTGTCGACACTGTTGACAGTGGAGTGATATAGTCGTGAGTATATGCCACGAACAGAGGAATGGCTTTAATCCACGCATAAGCGATATTGGTGTTCATCGGACGAGCACTGTATAAAGAGGGGCGAAGGCGCATTAGAACTACGTTGATTTGAATAGGCAGAACCTAAGCGCAATAGAATGGAGCGTTGACGGAGTTGAACGGAACCTGGCGCGTCGAGGAAGAGGAACCGTGACCGGAGGAATAGTGAAAGTGGTTTAGAGCAATCAGTGGTTTTCATCGCACCACCTTTTGTTGGGCAAGCAATATTTAAGAATCATGAGCGATTCCACAAGAAGGGCGACACGTGTCCCTGAGCGACTTTGGAAAACCGCCTCCACTGCGCGCCATCGCACGTTATTGTTCACGCAAGTAGCCCGTGCGATATCCGTTGGATCAATTGGAGTGAGGTGACGTGATAACAGCCGTCAGATGTGGAAAGCTCGTGAGCGCTGGGGCCCAGTTCTAAATTATATTAATTGGAACCTTTTAAACTAAGTTTTTCAGGGTTTTAATATAAGTATGTCTGGTGAAGTTGGTTGTTTAATTCTTCCAATGACTTTGGAGAAGGCCGAAATATACACATTGATATATCGTAGCGTTCGAATTTGTGAAGTGGGGGCCATACGAATTGTGATTCAGGCGCGTAGTTAAAAGAACGAGGTTTTAATATGGGAGCCTTACTATTTGGGTTCAATATAAGATTCGTCTAAAGTATTCACTTATCAATTTCTATGAAATTGATAAGTAAATAAGAAAGAAGAAATTAAGGAGTGAGACTGCGAGACCTTGGCTTGGAGATTTATTTAATTGGCCAGACCAAGAAAATAGAACAGAGAATGAAAGCCAGATTGGGGAGATGATCTAAAAGAAATATTGGATGCATTTACACATAGATTGAGGTTGGGACCAAGGTAGACCGAGGCCATGGGTGGCCTCGCTGTCAAGTGGTATCAGAGCTATAATTTAGTTAGCTCGTTGAAAAATTTGTTTTGGAAATGCACATGTACTGAACAGGAAAGAAAAGTTAAAGTCTAAATTTGTTTAACAGAAAATTGTAGACTTGATTTGACATGCAGTGAAGGTTGATAACTCGAATTTACAGAATTTGGAGTTGAAGATAGAGTGTCCCTAAGAATGAAGCAGGTAGATGCAGTGCAGGTGAAAATAAAAGAAAAGAAGCAAGATCAGTCAGGGATCTTGAGAGGTAAGATGATGAGCCTTATTTGAACTCTGGTTGGAAGGATTTGTTTGCAGAATACAGGGTGCAAGCAATTGAGGGAGAAATATCAGCAAGAATCAGATCACAAGCTTTGAGAGCAGTGATAGAAGAGTCCAGCAAGGGATTCTGAGTGCAGAAAGAGTGTGGAAGAACCTGAAATAATTCCCAACTAAGGTTGGATGAAAGAAGAAAGGGGGTGTTCTTGAGAAAGTTGAAGAGTGAATCCTAGAGAGCAGAGAGAGTGCTCAGAAGGTTATTGAGAGAGGGGACCAGTACTTGCCAAAATCTGGAGCTCAGGAGAGAAGCTTGGTGAGGTAAGTTGTAGCAAGAGAGCTTGTTGTTGCAGAGGCTTAGTGCAGCTTGTGAATGAAGAACTCCTAGAGAAGAGAATGGCTAATGAGAGCCATATCAGGGATTGCAGGGATTGCAGAGGTTCTGAAATAGGCCACAACAGCAGAGTGTGGGAAGATGCCAAAGAAAATGGCATGAGGAAGAGACTCACATATGATGAATATTGGAAAGAATTTGCTGAGATCAAGGAAGAGTTCAACGAACTGAAGAAAAGGATAGAAAAAATCCAGAGAGTTGGTTGGCTCATGAAGAAGAAGATAAAGTGGCAGAGGCTACAAAGGAAGAAGGAGCAGATGATGAATGCTCAGAAGAAGAAAGAAATACTTAGAGTAATTGAGTATCTGGAGAAGGACTTGGAGACTGAAGATTCAAGTGGGACCAAGGGGTCCAAGAGCCTTACATCTGACATATTTTGTATGTTTGTAGGAACAACAGGTGAGAAAGAACAAACTGCTGATGTTGTCACTGAGGAAGAAAATAGAGCAGCTACATGTTTTGAAGATGTCCATGCACAGTCGGAGAAAGATTCTGCTTTCCAACATATTGGAAGTAGAAGAGCTTTAGTTTGTGATATTGGCCAGAAGCTGGAGGCTGAACAGCTTGAGGAATCTAAAGAAGAGACCATTGAAGGATCTCTGGAAAATATAGAAGACTTGGAACAACAGAAATATTTGGTGACCAAATCACCAATCGAGACCATGAGGTCTTGTGTTTTTGCATCTGACGAGTTGTGTGTGAATGCATGTGTTAATGAAGGCAGTTCACATGATGGAAATGTGACAGATGAAGTTGACTATTGCCAAGTAAAGTATGATGAGTATCTTTTAAATGAAGAACAGATTGAACTACTGCAGCAAAAGGAATTCATTAATTCCTTATTTGGTAGAAGAGATTGTTTCAATGGGGTTGATGATGAGTTTTTCATTAATGCTGATAATGACAGGCTGCTTTTGTTAAATGGACATGTGGAGAATGATGGACAGATAGCTGGAATCTTTATAGAGATGGGAAATCAGAAATTTATTCTGATGAAGAATGAGGAGATAGTGACAGCAGAAGATAATGAAGATAATGAAGATAATGAAGATGTTGAAGATGTTCTCTCGGAGGAGATGTTGAGATTGTGGCATGAATTAAGTGGCAGAAAAAAAAACCACAGAGAGAAGGTGTTCAGATGGTAAGGACAGAGATGAATGGGAAGAGGAAAGTTCATTTTTATGAGCTAGAGCAAAGAGACATCCTTGAAGAGGATGGTGCAGAAGGGAGACCAGCTGATGGTCTCAAGAAATGTTTGAAGAATTCGAATCAGCATTCTGATGTGCTGATTGAGAAGAAGAGATAGTTGGGAAAGCACATTGAGGTGCTGGCAGAGCAAATAAAGGCTTTGAGGCCTTGTGAGGTTGACGCTGACAAATGTTTGATGAATGCAGATCTTGTTGATGATGGAGATAAGTTGACAGCATGGGGTAGTCAATTGAAAGAGAAGGAGAGTTCTGTGGAAGACTTTAAACCATGGAATGGAGAAATTGAGCTTCTAGAGAGTATGTTGAATCAACAGGATTCCAGACAAGAGAGAAGACCTCAATTTCAGAATTGGGGGTTGCATAATGTGAAGAAACAATGGGATGAAGATAGAAAAGAATTGCTGATTGAATCATCAGTAGGGGCCATTGGGCCTTGGGGTTTTGGAACTGATGAAGTGGCTGTGTTGACAGGCAAAGCAGAAGACAATCCATCACTTGGAGTTGTCTTAGAAAAGGAAGAGCTGTTGCAGAATGAGGATGAGCAGCTGAGTGAAGATGAGATAGCCATGTCTCATATGTAGGAAATTTTTTCTACTGATAACAAGGAAGAAATGGCTTGTTCGAATAGCCTAGAGAAGATTGAAGAAGCTGTATGGCAGACTATTGGGGCTGCTACAGCAGTGGAGAACCAGAGTTTCACTCTGAAAGAAGATGAAGATACAATGACTAGAGAACTTGATTTGATTGCTGGAGTCACTCAAGAAGAAGGAAGGCAATTGCTGAAGATTGCCAAGGCAGAAGAAGATGCTGAACCTGAGTTGCAGCATGGAGAGGATTTGTTTGGCCAAAGGAGATGGCGAGAATGTTTTCTGAAGATATTTAGAAAAGAAGGTGAAATGCCAGAGCAGCAGCTTGGAGTGTTGCTAGAGAGAGTGCTGAAGCAACAAGCTGAAGTGTTGCCAGCAGAGGAGAATAAGTTTTACTGTTGCAGAGAGGGAATGGATGATAGGGTGGCGAATAGGGCAGCAGTAAGAACTGAAGAAATAAGAATGCAGCAAACAAAAGTAAGAATCCAGCAGTCAGAGGAAGGATTAGACAGAGAAATTGAATTGATAAGGAAACTGATGCAGAAGATGCCTCAGAGGAGGACAACAAGAAGAAGACTGAGAATCAGCAGCAACAAGAGCAATATAGTCATAGACTGTGAGGGCATAGCAAGTGCGAAGATGAAGACCAAAATATGGAAGCCAGGAGGAATGCGAAAGAAGAATGTTGCAACAAATAACCAGTTGCAGAACAAAGTATGGGATCCAGGCAGACAAAAAAAATAAAGCACATGATCAGGAGATCATGAATCATTTGAACCTGGGGAGTCTGATGCAGGGGCATTAGGCCCAAGACACTTTTTGTACATAAATAAACCTAAAGGGGGGTCTCATGTTTTGGTTCCCCACGTAAATATTCATAGTTGAGTTATTTTAGTTGATTTGAAGGGTTAACATTGTAACTGCCCGAATGATTTATGGGCGTCTGAAGAGATAGTCAGTTTCATAAGTTAGGCTAGCTTTAGGAGTCCAAGAGTCATCAAGGAAGTGAATCGATAGATTTCCAATATGTATAAAAATAAACCTCTGTGATAGAGTTGGAGTGCTGCACAGACCTGCACGAGCCTACATTTAGACCTGCCTATACCTGCAGAGAGCTGCATAGAGGAAGAAGGCCATCAGATTGAAGATCTGGCTAGCTAGTGGTTGTAATTCAATCCATTGTGTAAATAAGAAATGTTTCAGTCTATTTGTACCTTGTGGATTTAATTTATGTGTGAATGTATATCTGCTTTGCTTGAATAAGTTATGTGTGAACATATGCATGCATCCTGATGGAGGATAATCGAAATCTGTGATAGCTAAGAACCCGGTGATGGGATTAATGGTGCTCTGTATACAGTTAGCAGGATCGATTGTAAATAATTTTGACACTGTTGACAGTGGAGTGATATAGTCATGAGTATATGCCACGAACAGAGGCATGGATTTAATCCACGCATAAGCGATATTGGTGTTCATCGGACGAGCACTGTATAACGAGGGGTGAAGGCACATTAGAACTACGTTAATTTGAATAGACGGAACCTAAGCGCAACATAATGGAGCGTTGACAGAGTTGAACGGAACCTGGCGTGTCGAGGAAGCGGAACCGTGACTGGAGGAACAGTGAAAGTGGTTTAGAGCAATCAGTGGTTTTCATCACACCACCTTTCATCGGGCAAGCTGTATTTAAGAATCGGGAGCGATTCCATAGGAAGGGTGACACGTGTCCCCGAGTGACTTTGTAAAACCGCCTCCACTGCGCACCATCACGCGTTATTTTTCACGCAAGTAGCCCATGCGATATCCGTTGGATCAATTGGGGTGAGGCGACGTGATAACAACCGTCGGATGTGGAAGGCTCGTCAGCACTGGGGCCTAGTTCTAAATTATATTAATTGGAACCTTTTAAACTAAGGTTTTCGGGGTTTTAATATAAGTATGTCCGGTGCCGCTGGTTTTTTAATTATTCCAATGACTTTGGAGAAGGCCGAAATATACACATTGATATATCGTAACGTGCGAATTTGCGAAGTGGGGGCCATACAAATTGTGATTCAGGCGCGTAGTTAAAAGAACAAGGTTTTAATATGGGAGCCTCACTATTTGGGTTCAATATAAGATTCGTCTAAAGTATTCACTTATCAATTTCTATGAAATTGATAAGTAAATAAGAAAGAAGAAATTAAGGAGTGAGACTGCGAGACCTTGGCTTGGAGATTTATTTAATTGGCCAGACCAAGAAAATAGAACAGAGAATGAAAGCCAGATTGGGGAGATGATCTGAAAGAAATATTGGATGAATTTACACACAGATTGAGGTTGGGACCAAGGTAGACCGGGGCCATGGGTGGCCTCGCTGTCAAATGACAAGGGTAGGCTTGCCATCATGTTGAGGGGCTGAAGGAAATCTTTTGCCATGGAGCTCTTATGAGAATTTACTAGTGATGAAAAAAAGAAAGATTGATAACAAGCATGAAAAGACTCAGGTGCTTAAAGGAGAGACAATGGTCAACTTCTTGCAGAGACATTTTCAACTCTTGTGGATGGTAAAAACTCTTTTCTCTAAAAGGCCTTCTTATGACCGAATTACTACATTCAGATTGGAATATCACAATCTGACACATTCATCCAGGATGAAGGTAGAAATATGGAAAAAGTGTAGAGCTTGGAAAATTGACCTGCCAAAAGGATCAACAACAAAGAAAGACAAATTAGTTGATCAAGGAAAAGAAGCCACTTCATCAACAATTCCTATAGATTAGGATATTTATTTTATGTTATTTTCTGAAGACAAGGTAATTGTAATAAGACATTTTCAAGGCATTTAATAGACAACCTTCAAAGTATTGAAGTAGTTTTGGTAGTTAGGATTGGTTATAGCAGTTCAAAACTACTTTTTACTGTATTTAATGTAATTTTCAAGAGGAAGAGAGGTTCCAAGTTTTGGACCTACAGAAAAATATTTTTGTACTCAAAGATTCAAAGATTAATGAATGAGTAAGCAAGTTTCTGGCATTTTTTTTATGTTGAAGTGTATTCCAGTTTTCATTATGTATTTCCATCTATGAATAAAACAAGGTTATGAGCAGCAAGTTTCTTTTAATTTCTGTGTATAAGAGTAAAACAACCTTAATTGGCGCTCCTTTGTTTTAACTATTTCCTTCACATATTTCTTCTGGGGTTTGGAATGGTATTTTCTGTATAAAGCAGCATATCAGTTTGGAATTCTTCTCACATTTTCTTCTAGTCACTTCATTCAACATCAACAGATGGTAGCATTGTCAAGAATTCATAATATTTTACATTTAGGAGTTTGATTATAAATACTTGAGGGTTAATAAAGCAAAGACATAAAAATTTGTGACATAATCATAAAATGTCTTAAGCACTGATTCCTTATCACAGCTAAGGGATTTTCTCTTAAGGGACAACAACTAATACAGGATCAAATTTCAGATATTGAAGATTTGAAATCACAGAGATAATTCTGTCTCAATATTGAGCTCCTCAAAAGCAAGAAAAAGGTGTGTATTTATTTTTTTCAAATTGCAAAAGTCTTGTTTGAAAAATCAGTTTGAAGTGATTCCAAGGGCATATTGAAGCATAGATATCAGTATTGGTTTCTAAAATTCCCCCTAAAAATAATTCAATGCCCATTAAGTCCTCAAAATACTCTACTATGACTCATGAAGATGAAGACGTGCAACATTATATATCAAAATTACAAGAGCAAGTGCACCAAATTTCGCTCTCAAAAATATCAACTAAAAAGAAATGGAAGTTTTGAAGAAAGGCATGGAAGCTAATATGGATGGTTTCAAGAAGGGCATGGAAGCTAATATGTGATGCAACAAAGCTGCAAAATTCAGAATATGCGCGCGGACTTGTAGTTTTATGGGCCCACACAAATCATCACCAATCGCAGCGAATCACAACTTCGCGATTTAATCAACTTACCTCCTCGTAGCTTGAGAAAATTAATAATTTTCACAATATGGAGATTTCTACGATTTCATAATTTGCAGCGAAATCCCTATTGCACATTGCAAATTTTAGAGTTTAGCAATAACCATGCTCCTTATCCTATGTGATCTATGATCGCATCACACCGCCACCTCTCGTCTTTACACATCGAAACTTTAATTCCTTACCGTGGGATGTCTTAATAATAACCACTAAAATCACAGATGTGCGAAATCTCTCTAGGTGCATTTTAAGCTCCACCGTTGATCTCAGTTAGATCTAATGGTCCCGCTATGCCTTTGTTGATATGCTTCGCATCACAACTCAAATAGTTTATTGTGTAAAGTATTAACATGTAACCCTAAAGTTGTTGATGCGTGATGGACGATGTACGAAATTCGAAGCTTGATCGAATCAATAACTTCACATAAACCTTTTTACGTAGAAACCTCGATGTGTGCGATGAGATATCTGTCATTCAATAGAGGAATAAAAGAAAAGCGATAGTTTTAAAACAAATAGTCGAATTAAAATTAAAATATGATTGGAATTAGCAGGTAATGAAAAATATAGAGTTGAGCCCTTGATGGCTAATTTTACATTTCTTCGCCTCTCTGTCCACTCCTCTGTCACACCTCTCTACACCTCACTTGTATTCCACCTATTCACGCTTATATATATCTACCTGAAAGTGGTTCACTTTGTCTTTTATTAGCTTTCTATTGAACCACTCTAACCAACAAATTATATCCTATCTAAATGATCTAATCTACTTGGATTAATCTCCTCACAGGGAGAACCAATTTTCTAATTTTATTCCTATTTAATTTAGGAAATCAAAACAAACTAAATCCTCTCAATTAAAACTTAAAGAAATATTAATAATCAATTTTTGCCACCTTTTGTTAGCCACAATATATGTACATACAATCACATTGCTAGCTAAATCTGGATGCTCCTACATCAATATGGATGGTTTGAAGAATGGTATGGAAGAGATGGAAGGTTTGAAGGAAGGTTTAACAAAGTTGATACAAGAAATGATTCCTAATGGTGAAAAGATAGTAGAGGAAACTCATGATGAGAGAAAAACAAATGTTAATCATGATCTCATAAACTCGAATGTTGGATGGAAGACCCACCATATTCCTAAGATCGATATGAGGAAGTTTTATGGAAATGATCCCCTAACATGGATACTACAGATGGAGAAATATTTTTATTTCTATAATGTGCAAAACACAGAAAAGGTACGCATTGCAACTTTATATTTAGAAAAAAAATACATTTTTATGGTATCGATGGCTTTTCTCCTGTAAAAAAATTGTCACTTGGTCAATTTTTACGAAGGAAATGATAGCACATTATGAGGATACAAAGAGAAACACCTTCTTTAGCCAATTGATAAATCTCAAACAAAAGGGTTCAGCAATGGAGCACATTGAGGAATTACAAAAATTGAATATAAGGGTAACTGATATTACAGAGGAACACAAGATTGATGTCTTCATATGGACTTTAAAGGATAACATACATCGTGAGGTTCACATTTGGGAACCTGATTCACTGGAGAAACACATTCAGGTTGGCAAGAAAAAATGAATGTAAAATAATGGCAACAAGGAAGCCTACCACTCACATCTATAAATATGGAAGTGTTGCTACTCATATACTTCCACAACCTACAAGGTTGACACCACAACAATTGAAAAACAAAGAGAAAAAGGGCTTTGCTACAGTTGTGATAAAAAATACACTAAAGGGCATAAGTGTGTTGAGAAGGAATTATTTTACATAGATTGTGAAGAGGAGGAATAAAATGAACAAGAAATTTCAAAAGAAGAGGATATACACCAGGAACCAACCCTAAAGAAAGAAGAAACGAGTCTAACCATATTGTGTAATGCATTGGCAGGAATTACCACTCCTCAAACTCTCAAGATAGAAGGAAATATCAAGAAGGAAAAGTTAATAGTGTTGATTGATTCGGGTAGTACCCATAATTTTATTCATTGTAAGGTAGCCAAGGAATTGAATTGTTTCCTATACCCAACACTAGACTTTCAAGTGATGGTTGCAAATGGAGGAACTACAAATTTCTCTGGAAAGTTCCATAATATCAAGCTAACCATGGGGGAATATGTATTGAATAATCCAATGCTTTCCATTCCAATGGGTGGTGTTGATGTTGTTCTAGGAGTACAATGGTTGCAATATTTGGGGACGGTAGCTTTTAATTTTCAAGAACTTTTCTTGAATTTTTTTCGGAAGGAAAGGAAGTTGAATTAAGGGGTATTTCAGGGAATCTGGGAAATATAATAAGCTCTAATGTCATGACAAAGCTTCTGAGGAAAGAAAAACAAGGTGTAATTGCAAAATTATGCTCACTAGAAGTTCCAACATCAAAATCACCTATTTCTCCATATCTCAAAAAATTCTTGGACAATCATTCCAAGGTGTTTGAAACTCCCAAAGGACTCCCATCTATTTGTGATCATGATCATGCTATTCATTTGATTCCAAGAATTTTTCGTCCAAACATTAGGCCTTACAGATATCCTTATGTCCAAAAGAGCGAAATTGAACGTATTATTATAGAAATGTTAGAGGCTGGTATAATTCGACCTAGTCAAAGTTATTTCTCTTCTCCAATAGTATTGGTGCACAAGAAGGATGGATCATGGCGCATGTGTCTGGATTATAGGGAGCTCAATAAGCTCATTATTAAAGATAAATTTCCCATTCATGTGATTGATGAATTATTGGATGAATTACATGGAGCAATATATTTTACCAAGTTGGATCTTCGTTCAAGATATCATCAAATTAGAATGAAGACTGAAGATATTCGGAAAAAAAAACATTTCAAACTCATGAGGGTCATTATGAATTTTTGGTCATGCCTTTTGGCCTTAACAATACACCTTCCACATTTCAAGGGTTGATGAATTCCATTTTCAAACCCTTCCTTAGAAAATTTGTGTTAATATTTTTTGATGATACACTAATATACAACAAGTCTTGGAAGGATCATGTTCAACATGTTGACAGGGTGCTCAAACTATTGGAGGAGAAAAACTTATATGAAAAAACCTCCAAATGTTTCTTTGGAGTACAAGAAGTGAAATATCTGGGTCATATTGTATCTCATGAGGGTGTTAAGGTAGACCCTAACAAAATTAAATCCATTAAGGAATGGAAATTCCCCACAACCATAAAGAAATTGCAAGGATTTCTCGGTTTAACAGGGTATTATCGCAAGTTTGTTAAGAATTATGGGAGAATAGCATCACCTCTAACAAAATTATTGAAGAAATATGCATTTTAATGGATTCCTGAAGCAACTAGGGCCTTTGAACATATTAAAGAGGCAATGTGCTTAGCACCGGTCTTAGATACGCCAGACTTCAAAAAAACCATTATTGTGGAATGTGATGCCTTAGGAAATGGAATTGGTGTTGTTTTAATGCAAGAAGGAAGACCCATTTCTTTTGAAAGTCGTCCAATCAAAGGAAAGTATTTACAGAAAGCTATTTATGAGAAGGAAATGTTGGCAATACTACATGCACCAAAGAAATGGCGACCTTACCTAATGGGAAGAAACTTCAAGGTAAAAACAGATCATGATAGTCATAAAAAAATTTTGGAAAAAAAAATACCTTCAGAAGAGTAGCAAAAATGGGTCACAAAGATGTTTGGTTATGACTTTGAAATCATTTACAAAAAAGGGAAGCTAAATTTTGTTGCAGATGCACTCTCAAGAAATGATGAAGAGGTGGAAGTATTGCTTTGTGCCATTTCTATTATCCAACCTAATTGGATAATCAAAGCAAGGGATGAATGGAAGAAAGAAGAAGAAGTGTGGACACTCATTAAAAAGTTGCAGCAAGATCCTAGTGCATCTGATACATTTAGTTGGAAAAATGATTCCCTATGGTACAAAGATTGCTTATATCTTTGTAAGAATTCCCATCTAAAACAAAGGATTCTTTTGGAATTGCACACTTATGCTTTAGGGGGACACTCAGGAATTTTAAAACTTACCATAAGGTGAAGAAAGATTTTTTTTGGGATGGCCTTAAATCTGATATTCAAAATTTTGTGGCAGAATGTTTGGTTTGCCAGAAAAACAAATTTGAGACAATTAAGACCCCGAGTCTTCTACATCCTTTATCCATTCCAAGTCAACGTTGGGAGGAGATTTCAATGTATTTTATCACATGTTTACCTAAGTCTAAAGGAAATAGTGTCATCATGGTGGTAGTTGATAGACTTACCAAGTATGAAAACTTTTGTGCATTATCTCATCCATTTAAAGCAAGTACAGTTGCTACTGCATTTATGGAAACAATTCAAAAGATACATGGAAGCCCAAAGATTATTGTAAGCAATAGAGATCCCATTTTTACTGGATATTTTTGGACGAAATTATTTTCTTCTTTGCGTACTCAACTAGCTCATAGCTCATCTTATCATCCGCAATTCGATGGCAAAACTGAGATAGTGAACAAATGTTTGGAATGGTATCTTCATTTTTTTGTATCTGATAAACAAACACAATGGGTCAAATGGTTACATTTGGTTGAATGGTGGTATAACACTTCCTTCCATACTGCAGCAAAAATGAACCCATTTATGGCACTCTATGGATATCATCCACTGTCCATCACATCATCTTTAATTGAAAATTATAAGGTTCAAGCAGTAGAAGATCACATCGAGCATCAACAACAAGTTCTCCAAATCTTAAGGGATAACCTAAATTTGACACAAAATCGAATGAAACAAGAGGTAGATCAACATCGCAGTGAAATAATTTTTGATGTAGGAGACTGAGTATTTTTATGGCTACAACCATGCAAACAAATGTCCCTCAAGCAAGCTAAGAAGGATAATAAATTATCGCCAAAGTACTATGGTCCTTACAAGGTGTTGCAAAAGATCGGTACTATGAAATAAAAATTGGAGCTTCCTGCTTCTTCGCTAGTGCATCCAGTTTTCCATGTTTCATGATTAAAGAAGGTTATAGGTGACAAACTTCCAGTTCAAACAATATTTCCAGAACTTGATGAGGAAGGAAAATTCATATTGGAACTTGAAACAGTCACGGAAAAAGAACTCAACAGCTACGCAATCGATCAATTTTAGAGTATCTCATCAAGTGAAAGAACTTACACACTAAAGATTCTACATGGGAAGATGAGAATTTTATACAGAAGAATCTAGAGCTACTCAAACACTGAATACAACACTTTTTTGAAGGAGAGGGGCATGTTAGGTCCCTTTATTACTATTGTAGTCCCTTATTGTTGTTAGTGTAGCCCCCTTACTGTTGTTATTGTTATTATTGTGCCCTCACATTATTATTATTAGGTTGGTTAGGATTATATTGTGACCCCATGGACTCCTATATATAGAAGGAGGTTTTTTCATTTGTATCATCCAAGAATTTTTCATTTATGTAATGTAAAGGAGGTTTCCCCCTTGAGGTGGTTTATTTCTAAGGCGTTTATCTCTCTTTTCTTCTATTTTGGAGCTGGTTTCATAACAGTGATAATTCCTATCAAATCAATATACTGCCATACTTACATATTTGCTCAATTTTGAATGTAGATAATCTAAAATTCTATGAGCCTTCCATGCTATATCAGGAAGAGGAACAAGTCATATATTCTGTGGATTATTTGGCACTATATGCTTAGGAAGAGTTTATAAAATATATAATTTTGTATAAAAGGTACAAAACTATGACAAATGGGAAGCATGACTTTTGACAGATTAGGTTGAAAGGAAAACTCCCAGGGAAAGCTAAATGGTACACCTGAGAGAAGGGGGAGGGAAAATTTACTCACCTCATTTAGTAGAAGCTTTTGGGGACCAAAAAATTCCAAAAATGGGGAGGTGTGATATTAATTGTATCATTATATTTTTTTCATCCATACAAATGCTTTTAGAGTAGAAAAAGTGGAGGAATCAACTTACAGGACCATTTTTACCGACAAGGCCCAGTTTGGAAAAATAGGGTCTGAAAACTTTCGGGAGAATTTTGAGGAATAAAACAACCATTTTTTTTTTTTTGGGTCTTTGTTTATATAGAAACAAAACTTATTTTTATATTCGACACATAGAGACATTTCCGATGACACAAGAATCACATCAATTAGAGTCCTTATGAAAAAATTATGCCACTTAGAAGTTGACCTTTATATTTTCACCACTATAATTCGAGAGGATGCCATGTCAACCCAAATTATTCATGAAAAAGGGGTTATCCATGTGATTATGATGAAGAATACTATAGAAGAGTCCATATAATAATTATGGTTAAGGGTTGAGGCAGTTAAACCTAACCACTAGTAGGCTATCGAACCGTGTTATAATCGAGCCACTAGGAGGAAAATGGGTTCCATTTTTTTGAGTGCATTTGATCCATATATGAGAAAAAATAACTGAGAGGGATAGGATATAGAACACATAGAGATGATTTTTTTCACTTTAGTATCCCACAGACCACAAGTCATACTTTTTTGTACTCACAACCATTTTCTATTCAAATAAAGAGAGCAAAACAACCTCACCTTCTAACTGGGTTTTCTCCCAAACGGGTTTCCGAGGTCATATATGGGCGGATATGTGAAGATGGGTTACACTTTTGTGAGAATCGGGGGCCGAATTTTTTTTTCAACAATAGTTCGGCTGAACCTTTTATAAAGTTCAGCCGAACTCATGATTCTGTTTAGATTGACGGCACATTGACGGTGTGGGTAAACAGAATTTTTGTCGGAGATAGGAAAATCGGCAACAAATTGAGTTTGTCCGAACTTTTACTTTTAAAATAGTTTGACCGAACTAGTTTCTATAAAGAAATTGCCCGCGAAGTTGATTTGTTTACCGGTCTCTTTATTTGTGCATATTTTTGTCACTGCTGTTGCTGGTATGTTTTTTCACGCGTTTTTGCTCCTCTTGTCCGCGCTGTTGGTCTACTGCAGGTCTGTTTTTTCGCGCGTTTTTGCTCCTCCCGTCCGCACATTTCTTTTGTGAATGAGTGTAATAGACATTTCTTTTAAACATAACTACCACCATTTTGGTCATTGTAGGTTTGTCATGGTTGTTTCATTAATAGAAATTGCTTTTCATTGTACCTCTCAATTTGTTTTCTATTATTTCTAGCTTTCATTTCATGTTTAGTATAATCCGGATCATTTTTGGTTTGGAGTTTGTGGGTTTCCGTTGTTTTTTTGAATTGGCCAATATATTATCGAGTTAGTTTCTAAATCAATGATTTTGGACCCATGATTTTTTTCCAACACCACAAGTGGTTCAAACTCTTCATTAAATGTATTCATGCATAATTTTTTTAACGAGCAAGTAATCATCATAGTAGTATCAGTTTGATATCAGTTTAAGGAGTTTGATATCAGTTTAAGCAGTCCTCTCTGTCTGGACACACCATCATTAGGTGTCAAATGAATTTTACCAGCTCTATAATGCTGGTCTATCTTAACATAGGATGAGTTTACTCTGTATCATTCCATGAATTCCCTCTACACTACTGCTCCCCTTCACTACACTGCTTCTCCTCCTGAACCTCAAACTCTGATTTTTTTTTTAACTGATGTATGGAACCTTCAACTCTTCAGATCAACTTGTAATTATGTGGCATAGCATTGGGACAGAATTTCGTAGTGCATATTTCAGATTATTGGGTAGATTTGAAAATATGGCATAATATCATATTATGCAATATCACTTGTCCAATTTGATGCTTTGGTTTGCATTTTTTTAGTTGAATTCAGTACCACCTCAGTCTCTCTGATTCTTTTTAGTAGCACGGTCTCTATTGAGGCTATCCATGATGTATGAAAAGAACTATGACATTAGACTTGACCTGCTGGTAGTCCATGAATGTATGAAAATAACTAGAAGAATGTTAATTAAATACTTCTCGAGAAATCATTAAGGGAAAATCCACGCGGGAAGAAAGTACCCCGCGAAAAGAAAGTGATATTAAAGTTAAACTAAACATGATAATTCATAGAATTAACTATTTTTCTTATTATTACTTTCAGAAACAGCAAATATACTCTATTTTTGTATAGCTATTTTTTGATTGGGAACTATAGTAGTTTGTTGAAGTTAACCCAACAACATTGAAAACCATATTATCCACCAGCAGTTTAGTTCTAATTGATGGTTAATGATTCTATGTTTCATTAACTGCGCTTGTAAGAGTTGGCTCTGATAATTTTTAATTGTAAAACTTCTAGAACTTAAAGATAATCGAAAAAATGATCTTTCTTATTTATTAGAAAAGAAAGTACAATTACATAGATCTTTCACAGTTCAGCTGGACTTGTCTCTACAAAATATGAGAATCAAAACATAAGTATTACTTTGATCTCGATGCAGGATATTCTTTAAGCTTGTTTGACCCGTTTTGTTGTTTGTCAATAACCGTTGCTGCTGTTGAACACCATTAACCGGTGCTGCTGCAATAGGCTTCATTATTTCAATAATTTCAGAAAACCTAATACAAGAAGTGTTAGTTTTTTTTTTTCAAATAGAAAAAATAATCTTTCATATTTATTAGAAAAGAAAGTACAATTACATAGATCTTTCACAGTTCAGCTGGACTTGTCTCTACAAAATATGAGAATCAAAACAAAAGTATTACAATATATGTCTTGTATATGCAACTACTATCATTCACTAATTCTTCAGTTTGGTCAAAATCTTGAAAGAAAGAAAAAAAAACAAACAAACAAAATGGGACATAGTACATTTTAAAATATCAAATTAGATGTATAAACTAAAAAGTAAGAATAATGCCATAATTAGTCATGGATTCATATTTGTATTTAGAATAATGAATAACCTCAAGTGATAATGAAACTTCTATTTTCTAAAGTATTTAGCATAACCTAATACAAAATGGTAGGTTATTACTTAAACAAACCTGCTTTCAACTTCCAAAGTGTTAGGTTATTTCTTACAAAGTGGACTTGAACTCCCAAAGTGTTAAAGGTTATTGCTTACAAACTGGACTTGAATGCCCAAAATAAAACACATGTCTAAATGTATCTAAGAGTTATACATGTATTTTTTTTAGGTTGGAGAAGTGTAGATGTTTATCAATACAAAATTTTGTTATTTAATAATCAAGTTTTATAGTTATTATAATGAAATAGTTTCTCACAACAAATTTGATAAAATAAGTGAAATCTATATAATGAAGATTAATTTGTATTTAAGTTTTAGATCTTTTAATAACTAAATTTCTATTTAAATGAATAAAACAATCAAATGTAAGAAATATAAAACATAATGAAACACAATGTAAGAAATAGAGAACATAGTGAAACACACACATACATATCTAGACAATCAACACAATTATTTTCCTAGGAAATCCTTATGGGAGACAAGCAACCCTAAAAAGTAATGATGCTCTACTCCTTTTTCCCTAGGAAATTCTTATGGGAGAAAAACAACACTAAAATGTAAACATGCTCTACTCTCTCTTTTCTGGTATGGAAAATATGTAAGTACAAAGAAAGAGGTAATCTCTCTAGAGTTAGCTAAGACTTTTGGTTTGTAAGGTTGCTATAAAAACTTAACTTCATACATTTTTCTCTCTAACTTCACACTCCTAGTTGTATTTTCAACTATGGAACAAAATACAATAACACAAAATGGAACTTTTATTCCTCCTAGTGGCCAAGTATTTAACATAGCGCGATAGCCAACTAGGTGTAAGATTTGAATCCTTCAACCATTAACGAGGTTTGTGATTTTAGACCTTTTAGAGTCTTTTTAAAATTCCACATGTAGCTAGCTTGCTATGCATGAGTAATGGGGCTAAAATGACATTCTCTCGTACCATGGTGGTCAACATGATAGGTCAACTTACTAAAGGCATAAATTTTGAATGAACTTCATTTGATGTTTTTCTTGCACCATTGGATATGTCTTTAAGTGTAGAATAATGGTCAAGATTTCGGCACAAGGGATAATCGTTTGACCCCCAGAAATGTCATTTAATACCTCAAAATGATTCCAAAAGGTTTTAGTCCCCAATTCTCCACCCACCATTAAAATGACCCTACAAGTTGATTCTTTCAGTTTTTTCACTCTATAAGCATCAAAATATATGACAAATAATATTTTATCCAATCTAGATCATTATTTAATAATTTGTTAAAATTATGAGTAAGATATACATCATCGAATTTAAATAAATAGCGTTAATTCATTGAACACCCTTGTACATTCCTTGTTGATACTTTGAAAGTAATACGTTTTGAAAAATAATTTGTTTATGGATTATATTTTCCACATTCTCTCAACCATATCAAAAACCTTCTTATAATATTTGAAACCATCTATATACAACTTTTCATTTGTTTCGATAGGAATTAACATATTGAAATATTAATTGTATTTATGTCTTGTGTGCTAAGGAAGGGAGGTCATGAACCTTAGGAGAAGAGATAGTATTTGTTAAGTTAGGAGGGATACTTTTTATGAGAGAGAATTAATTTAAAATGCTTCTTAAGATTATGTAACTTTCGAACCATAATTACAAATTTATTTATTTATTTACTTATCATTTAGTTGCTAAAAGTTGAAGAATTTATGTTGGTAAATAATTAATTAGGTCTATTTAAATCATTTACCATTTTTGGTTTTCGTTTTCGTGGTTTCATTCATAATTTCACTTTTTTTCAAATTGTCAATTTCAATTTTTCACACCACATGTGCACAGTCAAAGGACCTAAGGTCTTTCCCATACCAAAGTATGTTCTTTTAAAACATGTTTTCTTGGTGATATGGGTGCTTTAGAAATGATTGGGAGAGTGAAATTCCTCATTTAATACACAATATGTTTGGTTCATGCCACTAAGCCAAGAATTTTAAATTCAATTGACTTTTAATATAACCAACTAAATCCTGCAAAAAAGGAATAAAACAATTTATGTTAGGGTTGTGGATTTAGGCATTGAAACAACACACCATGATATTTCAAATTTAAAAATAATGGTTTGAGTCCTAGGTAGCTTAGAATCCTATCTAGAGGTTTGTTTTCAAAATAAGGATGCACTCCCATTTGATTCTCATGATTATGTTGTAATCATGAGGCTCTCGCTCAAGAGTGGACCTTCCCAAAATCTTGTGACGTCTTGTTACAAACAAAACCATCAAACTGAAAAACACATCATGCAAGAAACATAGCTCGCTGACATATCATTTTTCTCCTTCAAAGAAAAAAAATTCACATCATGTGAATATCTCCATGTACTCTTACATATTGGTGTACAAAACCATCAACCAAACAAAAATCGACAAAACATGCCTCTTCAAACAACCGACTCTCAAGTCAAATAATAGAGCTCAGGTACAAATTTCCATATTTGTTGCATTTAAGTGTGTCAACGTAACTCTACTTTCAACATCTTGCTTCATGCAACATGCACCATACTTTTAATTTGCAAAGAAATTCATGAAACATCAAAATACATGCAAGGCCTTAATTGGATAAGAAATCTAACCATCCCTTACCAAACCATTTCAATGACGCTTCTTTCAGCTGCACTTCATCATCATGTGAATCATCCTGACCCTCATCGATTATGGAATCCTCTTTTCCATTCTTGTCAATATCTCTTTCCACCTTCTTCAAATGTCATGGATGACTTGTTGGATACAAAGTCCAACACTTGTCTACAAGGTGACCTTTCTTATGGCAATGAGTGCAAAACAATTGCATCTTATTTTCAACATCATTTTCCTTGTCCAATGGGCCTTTGAATTTTTGCCTCATTTATTTAGAAAGTTTCATGTGCATGGATATCTTCTTCCAACATCTATAAACATTATGATTATTCAAACCACAAAAGTAACATGCAAAATTTTCCAAATCTTATGTGAATATTTACCATGTTTATCATAATCAAAAGAAATTTGATTAAAGGAAAATTTATACCTTGAACATTCACCTTTGTCGCCTTCTTGAGGAGGTGAATTTGATGACGTAGTGGCGCTCCTCTGAATACTAGCAATGAATTCAATGACTCTAGAGCTTTCAACATCCTCTTCTTTTACATTCTCATTAGTTGCATGATTATTAACATCTTCTTGCAAAGTGGCTGTCAAACTTTTTCATTCATCATGAACACAAACTTCACAAGCTTGAGTTAATGAACACAAAATGAAATTCCTTCTTGGAACAGCTTCATGTGCCTCCTTGGCTTTGGAGCATTCTCCATCATGTTTTCCATAACCAAGACCCAAATAATTAGGCTTTTCCTCAACAACATTTGGCTCAACTATGCCTTGTACATGTTTGCCTTTAACCCTTTACTTTCATAGCCCATTTTCATCAAAAATTTGGACCTTATTCCTCTAGTGTGTCTCTCAAAAGCACGTACACATTAATTTTGAGAGGAAATTGAAGACATAAACCAATAGCTAATTCTTCTAACTAACCTTGACTAAAATGAGCTAAATTGTACTTTGATACCAACTTGATTTGAATATGGACAAACTAGTTTTGTTGGGCTATCTCCCTCATTAGTTAAATAAAAATGTGTTTAGGATCGTCTAAAGTTAGCCAATTGGGATGGGGTTTATGTGTCAAGATTTAAGTGTATTTTGTGAGAAATTTATGAGTTAATTAGCTTTTAAAAACTCATGTGTACAACAAATAAAATGCAAAATTTTTATTTTGGAAATTTTTTTCCCTCAATCCAGATTCTGATCATTGGACATGTAAGAGGAAGAAAGAGGGAATTCACTTTTCAAATTCTAGACCTTGTCTAAACCAAAATAAACTAGAGGTTCGGTTTTCAAATACATTCACTTATTTGGAAAAGTTATAGCTACCAAAAGTCCATATGCCAATCTACCTCCCAAGAAATCTATTTATTACACCACTGGTTAGTTTTTTGTCTTCCTATATTCTTTATCAACCTCTTCTAGTGATTCTTGAAATGTGGATACTTAAATCCTTCCTAAAAATTTGAGCTCTAAAACGAGAAGACATACAAGGTCATTTTAATTCATTCCTCTATCCAATTATAAAAACCAAGTGAATATTTCTACATATTGATTTCTGTCTCATAAACTGTACAATATAGGTCAAATTTTTCCTTTAACTTATTTAAATATTGTTAGCGCACAATTGTTCAATGGTTTGATGAAATTTCATTGATAAAGGCATGATTATGCCAATCCATGTTGCATATTTCCATTAACAATGTTTACTTACATGTAAAACAATGTTGTCTCTGCTTTTATGTTATTTTGAGTTTGCTTTTAGTGCTGAAATTGGAATATATGATATTAATTTATGACTTGCAATTATAGCTGCTGAGATACTATTCTTTTTCTCTACTATATTGTTATTTCTAGTCCTCTGGGTGCTTTCTTCATATTTTTTTTTTTTTTACTAATTGAAGGGATTCGTAATTCTATATTTTACCATATTGCTTGTTGGTTCCATGTAGATTTAATTGACATATAATAGGTGGTTTCTGTTTTTGGGATGTATGTAAAGTTTTTGGCACATCATATTGAATTTCTATAATTTGTGTAGCTCCCTAACATTCAGATAGAACCTTCATTGAAAAATGTGAGGGGGGTTTCAAATTCACATTGGATAACACCCTCCTCTGGGATAAAAAAGTTTAACAAACACAATAATAGAGAAAAAATTAGTGACGTCACCAAAAGATGTAGCCTCTTCAAGGTATCATATCCTCTCATCAAGGTCAAGAATCTATTCACCAAAAATGTCCTATGGAAATGATGGTTTAAGAAACAAAACCAGACAAAAACCTTCAGTGAGAACAACAAAATCTAAAACCTGTTCAAGGTCTTCAATCTGCTCGTAAAGTTAAATTGTGTCTTGATCAAGTCCAACAACAAAGAAACATTCAGTGACAACACCAAAATCTACAACTTCTTCAACGTCTTCTAAACCATATTCAAAGTCAATATTGTGTGCATCAAATTCCTCAGCAAGGTCATCAATGGAGTCATCAAAACTACTATTTCAAACTTCAATGCCAAAAATAAGTCAAAAGAATTCAATTTCTCCTCCAAAACCTTCTTCTCTGAGCAAAGCTAGCATGATGTCGTCGAGAAATTCAGTAATTCCACAAGGAAATTCTATCAAAGTTAAAACAAATCCTTTTCATCCATATTTAATGCCTAATTTTTCAGGTGGAACACCTCCAAATTTAAGGACCACAATGCCATAAAATACAACTTTACCTAATAGGTGTAGACCTAGAACCCCCAACTTTGCGTGACATGTACAACTGAAGATCTTATGGTAAGCAGTGTGAGAAGAGAGTCATGGTCACTGAGTTGAGCAAGAGAAACAGTTTGGTATGACAACCTTACTTGTGATAGGTCTAGCTAGCATACTACCAAACTACATGGTAATGGCATTCAAAATGTGAAAATTCCCATTTCACTTGGAAATAAGATGGTAGAGAAAGGTATAGATGAAAGGATATATACATCTATGGTAAAGAAATCAAATAGTTCTATCAATTCCACCTTGCAACTCTAAGAGACATTGAATTAAATTTCATCTCAAGACAGGGCTTTGGGAGGACACTCTCAAAGCTAACCTTCGTTATGGCTTTGAAACACATGGTAAGTATCAAGACTCAGCAACCTTATTTGCATAATTTTTTCTAGCATGGACCTTAATGTCATAGCCTTCTTTTGCCTAAAATGAATGCAAATTTCCTTGCAATTTGGCTTGCAACATTCATAATTCATGCTCATGGAACATGATTGTGTTGCAATTGTGATAGCATCTGCTGTATGCAGAAGCTTTAATAAAAAATGATCGAAAATGACATTTTTGCTCTGTTTTTTTCAAGATTTAAGGAAAATTACACCAAGTAGCTTCCAGCCTCATATGACCATTATGTCAAACTCATCTCAGGATATTGTCCAAGTAAGAGCCACTTAAGTAAGAAATATAGTATACATGACTCTCCAATTTCAATTAGCAACAATGACAGTTCTAAGTATGGTGCAAACATTGCTCCAGATCCTCAATGGGGGCATGTTTGATGACAATAATTTGGGGAGTGAGAGAGGGAGATGGTAGGAGAAAAAATTAAAGGAATCCACGGGAAATTGAAAAATATATAACTAATAAGGTTTTGAATAAGATCAAACCAAAAGTCCACAAGATAGGAAATAATTTGTGTCATTGAGTTGCTACCCGGATAATAGATGATATCTGGCATAATACTGTACACATTATGTGCTTAACATCATGAATATTGTTAGTAATGGGTAGTTAGTGTGCATCAATTTCAGTGTTCAATCATCATGAGGATCATGACATCATGTCCTACCATAGCTTTTTTCCTATTCATTTCTATAGTTCTGATGCCATGGATGTTCTATGGAAGAATGTTTGAACATGATGAATCATAGTTTCAATGTTGAAAGTTTTTTTCTAATTCATTTTCAATATAAAATGCTTCCTTTAACTATCAATAAAATATATTACATGTTAGTAATGTCACACAAAATGGTTCCCAGTTGAGAAGTCTCAACGATTGAAAAAAGTCATGTGAAAATCCCTTGTATCTATAAAACTTTGCCCAACAACATAAAGCCTATCAAAATTGACACATGGACATAAATTTTAGAAGCAACATTTCTTTAAATTTGCTTGAAATAAGAGAGGGAAAAACCAAAATTCTTTCCATAAAGGCATAAAAGCAGTTTTCATAGATTTCCAAACAATTCACTAACTATCATGATGAAACTTGCAATTAAAGGGGTACCTTATTTGTCTTTAGGAATGGACCACAACCATTATTATTTCCCTAAAAAATTGTGATAATGTAAATTCAAACATCATTAACATGATAAAAATATTTGGTTGGCTTCTTATTCTTTGAAATAATGAGGAAATTTGTTAACAACTTATCAATCTAGGGTAGTGGTGGAGGACTACATGGACTAGATATGGTGATTCTCGCCTTTAGAAATCAACAAAATTAGATTCCTGACTTGGCCTTCTACTAGAATTTTGTGATTCCATAGAGAAAGCAGCTCGGGAGTATGAGAACCAATAAATTGTTTCCTGCTCATAGTGCAAAGAGATCCCCTAAATATTCTTGCAATTGGCATAGATATTGCACATCCTACTAACTTTTGCATTTGAAAAAAAATTGCATCTAAATAATGAAGTCTTGCATATGTAGTTTATTTGTTTTCCGAAATAAAAATTTGACCATCTTAGCCATTGTTAAAATCTAAACAAGAATTATTTCTTCTCTTACACACTTGAGAAATAGAATTCCATCTCTAATAATCTATTGAGGTCTATGGAAGTTAATGGCCTAAGACACTTTGTAACCTAAGAGAGAAACCTGTTAGGAAATGGGTGAAGTTGGTATTACACACCCAATTGGATAACCTCGAGGAGAAAACATTTCTCCCACTTTATTTGTTGGCATAACCTAGTAAGTGTTATTCGCTAGCATGTATTTTGTAAAGGCCTTGACCTAGTTCCCATTCAACTCCATCCACCAGGTTGTAGAGGATTCCAAGCCTAATTTCATGAAAATTAAGTTGGGGATGATCACATTGACCTGCTTGATGACATGTCTATGAAGATTAACTACCTTGAACTATTTTTCTGCGTAGGGAAAGAGACACATTCCCATGTCTGAGCATGAAAACGTTCTTTGATATTGCTAATGCCTCTACTGTTTACTTCTAAAAGTTCTATAGGCAGAGTCTGTAAAGGGCCAGGTAGCCTCTGGATCTCATCTTTTATGAAAGGTGACATATCTAGTAAATGCCCCTACAGTCAATCTCTGGAATGGATCTAAATAGAAGTTCTTCATTTCAATATCCATAAAACACAACAACTTTAAAGTAAACTATGTACATGCGTCATTTCTCCCACAAACTAAAGTGTATAAGTGGTAAATTTTATACCAAGTGTGCTCCCACCATGTAAAGTGCAATTTGGTGAACTTATCATTTTTATAATTTCTTTTTCGATTAAATTGAGTTTCACACATCAATTATTGCTTTGAAAGTTGTGTTCTACATAATTTGTGTACACTAAATTACAAATTGATTTTCTGAAATCTATTTTGTGTAAATGTCCACCAATAGATATATATATCATGGAGGATGAACGATGAAGATCAGCCGAATCCCATATGGAGGTTCAGGGATCGGGAGATGTTCATGGTATTTAAATATAATCTTAAATCTCCATACATGTGTGTACATATGGAATTGATTTTTTATTAACTTTGAGTTAAATTAGTTGTTAATAAGTTTCATTTTTTAATTTTTAGGAGGTAAGAGGAGAAGGGTTTCTACTCCATCCATGGAGCGTGCCCATGGTTCAACCAGTCGTGGTATGGTTCACGCAATTTAATCAATGAATATGTGTATGTATTTATATGTACACATGAATGTATTTTTCAATTGATTATAAATACGTATTTGTTTATGAAGCTTCTCCCTCGTCTCGATAGGTTGGTGGTGGTTCAAATCCACCTAGAGGGCCATCAATGAGTGGCAGCAGGTTGCATGAAGGGGGGTGATATTTATTCCTCCGAAGGCCAATCAACGGCTGCTGGTTCTCAGCAGGGTCATTTTGGGTCTGGTTCTCAGCAGGGTCATTCTGGGTCTGGTTCTTAGCAGGGTCATGTTGGAGAAGATGCTAACCAACAACATCAAGGTTGCCATCAATTTCAATATTTTTTTCATTAAATTTGTACAACTTTTTTTACATGTGTTTTTTCTAATATACGAAATTTTATATATATTGATGCAGAGGCCGAAAATGTTCCAACTAGTGGTCAAAATAGACGCAGGGCAAACCGCTACAACCTGCCTTTCAAAGCAGCTTCCTCATACTGTCTTCAGAGAAGGATTATTTTCCTCATAAGTTCCTGCAAAATAACACCATTTTAGAATACTATTTCAGGTAGTTATGGAATAAGTTGTGTAACAAGGCTTAACTAGGGTTGTCAATTAAGATTAATTCCTGCAACTTGCCAAAAAAAAATTGGATTTCAATTTGATATATGCCATTGTTTAACTTGCCAACATGAGATATATTTATAACAATTTGATATATGTCATTGTTTAACTTGCCAAAAAAAATTTGGATTTCAATAATTAGACAGTGGACATCCAAGTTCCTGTAGTGACTCGACAACTTGAAAAAAATTGTAAGGGTTTAAAAACTTTTCTTCAAAGTTTGGATTTAAGAGCATTTCTTGGAAGCAGACTGATTTTGCAAAGAATTGTTTTGGGTTTAAAGAATTGTTTTGGGTTTAAAGAATTTTCTTGGAGGACATTTTTTGGAGGCGGCCTGATTTTGCAAAAAATTGTTTTGGACTTAAGGAATTTTCTTGGACGTACATTCAAAGGACATTTCTTGGAGGTATGTACGTGTTTTGAGTTGAAGTAAATCTTTTGAGCTTCGTTTCATTTTTATAAGACATTTTTTTCTCGAATTTTTTAAAGTAAGTGTTTTAGATTGGAGTATGTATTTTTTGCAAAAAATTTAAAATGAATTTTTTTAAATTAAATCTTTTGTGATGTTTTTTCTAATTGAGTTATTGTCTAATTTTTTGAAGGAAATTTTTTGAACTTCATACCCTATTATCATGGGAAATCGAAGGACTTGTGCAAGAAAATATGATCGAAAAAGAGACCCTGAGGAATGTAGAGAAGAGACGACACAATCTTGCAAAAGGAAGTTAGAAGCCTTCTCAAATATTGAAGAGGAAAATCAACCTCAAGCAGAAATTGAAGCAGATATGTAAATGTAAATATTAAGATCTATTGATATATTTAAAATTTTCCTAGTGTAAAATGTGAAGCTTAATTTTTATTTGATGAACTAATTTGAAAAATATTTTGTTTAATGTAAACAGACAGATATATTCCTCAAAACATTGATGATGAGATACAAAATTTTGAAAGAGAAAGTGAAAGAGATATTGAACCAATGATTGAAGATGGTGAAAATATTGAAAGAAATCCAAATAAAGAAATTGAATCACAAGGTATGTACATATATATATATATATTAAACACATGCACATATTATTGAAATTATAGATATATTTATTAATTTAGTTATTTATTGAATATGTACTATTTTTTCGAATATGTACAGATGAAATCACTATCGATAATGAGATGTTAGAAAATTTTGACACTCACACATATGGAGATAAAAAACTTGACCATGCTATACGATATCGTGTTAACTGCATTTTTGAAAATTATTTCTTAAATGAGCGGGTGACAGTTCAGGCTCAAATGTTGAAAGGTCTCCTATCATTAAGGAAATTAAAAGAAGCTACGACACTACTGGGTATTCGAAAATCAACCAAAGATAAAAAAAATGAAGGAAGATGTGATAAAAAATATGAGTAGTGCTATAAATTCAATTAAGAGATCTAGAGAGAAAGATGTTTCAATTGTACGTAGAGGAATACAGATGGCAATGGTTTCATCAAGTACTCAAGAGAATCGTTTGGTAACATCTATAGCACGAGCACTGGGAACCTCGCAAAAAACTTTGCACAAACATCGGAAATTTCGGCTGCAAATAGATGTAAATGATGAACTCGCTTGTTGGAGAGCTATTTGTAGGCAACCATACAAAGATAGACTTGGAGAAAATGTTAAAAAATAATATATGAATATTGGAAGAACAATTCGCATGTTCCACCAACTGCAAGGCATGTGATGCGAAGAAGAATAGCACGAAATCAGTATGAAGAACATGAAAAACATCTCTTGGAAACCACTCAAATAGAGTTATTCAACAAGTTCAAAGAAGAGAATCGTCAAATTCATGTTTCACTTAGTGCTTTTGTTCAACAAAAACCATGGTATGTAAAACCTATCACCGTACGCGACACTTGTTGTTGCCGTTATCATGTGGAATTTGAGTTATATTATGACACATTCCTTTATTTTGGTCCAATATTTAACCTTTTGCTTGCTTAGGCTTGTATAGTGCAAATGGAAGCTTTGGGATAAAGGACCAGGGTGCTGGAAGAAATTTATTTAATACACCTATCCGAGGTGGGGATCAAGGAAGTATTCCAACAGCCTCCAACAAGAGACAAAGGGTTCCTTACAATTCAGCAGAGTTGGATGCTATGGAGGTGCTAAAAACAACTTTCTTTAGGTTCTTTACCGTATTTCTAACATTTAATTCTAACTGTGTAAATATGTATTCATTGACATGTTATGCCTGTATTTTTTGGCTTTACACAAATTTGAATGCGTGGAAAAGTGTGGAAGCAACTTTTCAATATCTTATTGGAATTAATCTTTAAATTAAATATATTTTATAGCACCCTTCTAATTCATGTGTCAACACTGTCTTGCATCTTTGGATTTTAAATGATCCTCTTAGGATGTGTCTCTTACTTGAACAAAATTTGTTCATAGGTTTTATGTCTTAGTCTGCATAGGATAACTCTTAGGATGTGTTTCATGACCAGATTTTAAGGAAGACAATCAGTCTGGAGGAATCTCTTAATGGATACTCAAAAGGAACACAAAATATGAACTAAAAGAAAAAGAAAAAAACATGTAGAATTACCTGTAAACAAGATGACCCTAAAAGAAGCTTGAAGTCTATTGTTATGATTCGATATATTTTTTCTTACACCTTTTATTCTTGTCATAAATAGTGTACTTTTGGTTTATATCTCTTTATAATTTTCAAATTCATGGTATTGGTGAATTTGTGAAGCCTAAAATTTTGAAAATCTGATGCTCACGAAGCATAGTTGAGACCTGCATCCGCTCTTGCATGCACACTTCTAAGAACTTAAAATAAAACTTTGATGAAAATTTCATGCTTCATACTATGTTGGACGTTGCTTCCAGGTTAGAGGAATTGAGTGCATCAAATGCTTGCTCAGGAGGTCTAGTGATGCACTTTTACTTCTGCAACTTCTTTCTCAGCACCATGTGGCTCGACTAGCTCAGAGCTTGGATAGTAAACTTGCGACGGAAACTGGGTCAATTGATGTTTCATCAGTTATTCTGTTCAGATGAGGGTGACCAGATCGCCACCAGGTTGGTTGCTGCTCTGATGGAGGTAAATTATGTTGTTCAAAGTGTTTCTTAGTTTTGTGATTTTGATTTCTTCAATTTGTATCAGACTAATTTTACATATTGATTATAAATGCATGCACCTCCTTTTATCCTGATAATTTAGCGTACTTTCTGTTACTTGTCTTCACTTTGAACACTTTCAACGATGGCTGCTTTCTTACCGATGTT